>VYXF01001804.1:58348-86609 GCA_013397295.1 Polioptila caerulea | reverse complement strand
ATCAGTGCCTGCCCCTCCTCTGCCCCTCACAAGGCAGCTGTAACTGCACTGGGGTCCTCCCTCATCCTCCCCTTCTCCAGCTGAACAGACCCAGTGCCCTCAGCTGCTCCTCAGCTCCCCTCAAGCTCCTTCCCCACCCTTGTGTCAACCCTTTGGACAATCTTTAATGACCTCATATCTTTTTTGCATTGAGACACCTAAAACTGCACCAGGACTCGAGGCAAGATTGCATCAGGTCAGAGAAGAGCAGGACGCTCCTCTCTTTTATCTGCCTCATTCTTAATTGTGGTATCTCTTAACAAAGAGATAGAAAAAGACTTTCCTGATATTTGTGCCTTTTGCATCTATGTGCAAGCAGGTTTTGACATGTCAATCAGAAAGAGCTGGAAAAAGATTCACATTCAATAGAACCACTTGTCAGGGGTTCCTCACATTCAATTCCCAAGGTGGATATGTCTTCAAAATATATGTGTAAAGGTTTGTCATGATTAAAGGGAACTTTGTCCAACATACCACATCTCTTTAGGAGAAAAAATTTAGCAAGGAGCCTTACTTAGTAGCTCTTGCCCTGTAAACAAGAATGATGTCCATTAGTTATTCATTCAGCTCAAATCACGGAATCATAGAATAGTTTGAGTCAGAAGAGACCTTAAAGTTCACCTAGATACAATCCCCCTCTTATGGGCCAGGTATATGTGTAAGTGAAACAGGATGCACTGAGCAGGGAGATAGGTTGATTATTTAAAGTAACAATCATAGACAAATAGAGATCAAACTTCAGCCAAAAGTATCTGGATGAGGATCTTGTCTGAGACTTGGAGTCTCTTCCCCATCCTGGAAGTGCTCAAGACCAGGCTGGATAGGGAAGGTGAAAAGTGCGAGGAGAAATGTCCCTGACCATGGCAGGGTGGGTGGAACTTGACAATATCCAAAGCCCCTTCTAGCCCAACCCAAACCATTCCATGATTCTATTTCACTTGGCTCTTCCTGAAAATATATAAAATTAGATAAATAAATTTACGCACACACTTACACACACTTACACACACACACACCTACACACACGCACACATGCACGCACACACACAAAATTCAGCCTCCATACCACACCAGAAAAATCCCCAAGCACAGCACATTAACCCCACAGAGGTTAGGAACTGGTAAGAGGCTTTGTAACACATAAAGAAAAAAGTCCCACATCCCTTTGTGAAACAGCTGCTTTCACACAGTTTGTTCAATGTTGTTTTCCATATATGCTGAAGAGCCTTGGAATCAAAAGGTCCTCTCCAGAGGAAAAGATCACAGGTGGCAAGCTGAGACACACTATTGGTGTTGAAGCTTACATGTTTGTGAAGTCAATAGAGTGCAGAGTTTTTTTAGACAGTTGCTTCCAGTGGTGAAGACAAATGAAGAACAACACCCAATGAGCTGTGACTGGAACCTTACAAAATGTTTTGCTCATAAACTGAATTTTCATGCATGAAAAATAAAAACCTTTAGGGACCAGGACTGCTTGATGGTTATTTTAAAAAGCTGGAAATTTGGAAACCAAATTTCATCTGCATCTTTTTCTCAATCAAGTGTTTCTCAGCATATGCGTCAGAATTTCAAACAGTTTTATTTTTATTTTTTAGCCCAATGTCCCATGAGTAGTTACCATATGTAAAAAAACCAGTTTTTACCAGCAGGATAAAAGCAGAGAAGCAACAAGGTGCTGAATTTGAAACTTCTGTACAGCATCAAATATTACACAGAAACCAAAGAATAATTTTCACAAAAGCTGACAAACACTGAATTGAGACCTACTTATTTATTCAGCGTGGGTTTGTTTTGCTTTTTCGTCTTTTTCTTTTATGAAGCTCTATATAGACTTTCAGGAAATCCTTTTCTCATTCAGTTTAGGGATTATTTTCATTCATTTTAAAAGTAATCCATAAAATTGCATTCACATCTAAAAAGTGGTTCTGGATTTTTCATAACAGTAATAGTGATTAGAATGAAATAAAATAGAGTGTCTTGTTCTGCTTATGTTCTTACATCTTTCCTTCAGTATGAAAAAGGAAAAAGTAGTGAAGATAAAAATGATTTTATACTCATTATTGTTTTGTAAATAAAATTCAAAGTTATTTTCAGTTCTTAATGTTATGTGTGTAATATGCAGCACTTCTTTCTTTATGGCTTTCAGACTTATGTGATGTTTCCCAATTTTGGAAGTATCCTCTCATTTCTAACGCATTGTCTCAGCAAGTTTCCGTCAGCTTGGTTATTTCAGGAACACACATTGGCTGACAATTTTACCCACTCAGGTAGGTGTCATACTTCATGTTTCTTGTCATTTCTATGCAGTTGTCTGTTGTTGGATTGTATATTGCTCACATATTTCCTTCTAAAATTGAATTATCAAAATCTCAAAGTTTCAAAAGCTACCATAGGCTTCGGGACATTAGCAGTAAAGTACCACCTGAGGCATAGAGTCCAGACTTTTTGCAGGCAAAAATGTCATACAGGCAACACTGATAACTCAACTATTTCACCTTTGTTTTGCTACTGTTACCATATTACCAAGTCAGTTCTTGAGCCTCCTGCTTCTGTTCTTAGAAAATATTTTTTTAAACATTTACTTATTTGCTTTCCAGACATTATATACGTATTTCCTCTTCTACTGGCATGTCTGTCTCTCTAAGTAGCCTGTCTAGCTTTCTAACGTTCACCCTCTCAAAATGTTTATTTGCTGTAGTCATGTTCTGTCATCTTTCATTTTGCCAGGCTAAAAGCATCCAGCTGCTTTCATCTACAGTAGTTCGATGGATTCTCCATTCTCTGGTCTCTGTAACAGTCTCTCTTTGTGCTTTCTCCCGTTTGATTTTGCTCCCATAATTATTCCTGGTATTTCTTATCAAGCCACAGGAGTACATTGTACAAATGACATTTCTTCTTCCCTCTATCCCCAGGATCCTACAACTATCCAAATTAAACTGATAATAATAATTGGTGAAAAATAGCTGCACCCAAGATTATTATCTTCATCCCAATCAGTCTTTGTTCTAAAAGCAAAATTCTCACTATCGTTCTTGGAGAGAATAGTATGATAATTCAGTCTGTTAAATTAATATGGTTTCCTGTCCTCAAGACTATGTAGTTATTCCTGTATGATATTTTCATCTTTTTCTTTAATGATAGCACCTCCCATAATAAGTTAAACTAGAACATTTAATTTCAAATGTAAAGCCTTGGCTTATGAAACTTGCTGTCATTTTCCTATTTGTGGCAAAATAAGCTATTACTGCGATATCTTTAGTAGCACTGTTCTGTGGAAACACTTTAGCTAGTGGAAAGAAATTAGTTGTTAAAGAAAAACTGTCATTTGTATATGTTGAAAAGTTTCATTTTGAGCATATGGAATTGCTGTTTCAACACACAAATATGTTTAATCCAGAATTTACAGTGAATTGTCTTAAATGGAGAGATTCTTAACACACAGTACCCTGAGTAGAGGCTGGAAGAAAAACCTTCTCCTTTTCTTTCCACCTCCTTTTTAAAAGAAACAAGTATTTTCTCTTTCACATAGACATACACACACAATCACTCTCTTAGCTATTCATTACATCCTTAGAAGAGAACTAAAGTTAAACTATCCTCTGAGAATAACAAAATGCAAAATTAACTCTGGACTGAATGAAGTGCATATGGCCATGGAGAATTATTTGTGAGCTATTCCCAGTGAAATGTGCATATCTAATTTGATTCCAATTGTGTTTCATGAAGAAATAAAGTCTTAAGTGTCACATCCCTATTGCACTTTTTTTCACCAAATCTTAATGTCAGGCAGCACCAAAATTTTCTCATTTTCTCCATTTCCCTCCTTTGTATTTTATTTCTCCCTCCTAGTTTCAAACACCACACACAAGAACTATTCAAGAACAGGTTATTCAGGTTGAGGTAGTCTTTTTAAGGCAAAAAAAGAAAAACAAAACAAAACAAAACAAAAAAAAAACCCAATCTCACTTGTGCTATGTTGTTGAGGGTTTTTTGGGTTTTTTTTGCTGTGAGATAAGAGTAAAAGGAAAGTAAAGCTGGTCTAAACTTGAAAACACATAAAGAAAACTTTATTAACAGAACTAAAGGGGAAAACAATAATAAGAAAATCAGAATAAACTTTCAGAACACTTTTTTTCTTTCTCACTGACAATGCAAAGATAAAACTTACGACTATCAGTCTGTTTATTACCTTTGAAATAGTCTTTTTCCCAGTTCACTTAGGGAGAAGAGTTTCTCTTGCTATGCTATGGAGACTTTTCTACAAGAAAACAGTTTTCTTGTGGCTTTGTCACAAATGAATCAGCTGCCTGGAAAACGAAATTTTATTCACAGTGTTAGAGTCTTTTCCATGTCTTGCAGCTGCTTTCATAGACCATATCAACTTTATTGGGGTGTTATTTTTTTAAGATGAGCTTATTTAGTATACAGCAGTTTTCTTCATTTATTTCTGGGAACAAAGGGTTTTACTACTGTGTTTCTCATCTCTCTCATTTCTCTCTGTTCAAGTTTCTCATTAGATCACTGCAAGATCTATTTCTTCCAAGTATTAGTATTTCAGCTCACAATTGTACTAAAATGCTACATCCCCCTGATGCATTTCTATAAGTCACAGGGAAAAAAACAAAGTCTGATATATCAAATATATATCTTTACCATAGCTTTACAAAAGAATCTTAATTCAAGCTCAAAACATCTCCTAAATCCCCTCATCTAGAATTAGACTTCTTCACTGACTTTAGGGTTAAGTTTTACCATCGATTGAAACTTTATAAAAGAGTCCTACAACTCTGAAAGGTTAATGTGGTCCAAGCTTTGTATCAGGAACACGGCTCGCTGTGTCTCTCTGCTGGCCTCGTGGTCTTCACCAGCATTGTGTACTCTGAGCTGGTCTGGCCCTGTTGGGGTGCTGAAATAAAAAAAAAAGAAAAAACTGCAGCCGATGTTTTTGTCTTCCTGTCTGAAGCAAAGCTGGCTCAAAGTGGCTGAGCGAATGAAGTTCATTGTGAGCCATGCTGAGGTAGTTGTGGCTGCCCGCCACCATCCCGGCATCTTCAGCCACGCGGCCGCTCTCAGCCCGGAGCAGTGGCAGCCGTGCGGCCACTCCTGGCTTCAGGGCCACCCCTGGCTCCAAACACAGGGTCACCCTTGGCGCTGGTCCCTGCCTCATGGTCATTTTCAGTGCAGATGGAGCCTCTGGCCAGCACAGTTCGGTGGCTCTGCTAGAAAAGAGAGTGGCAGGCCCTGCCAGGAAGGGGGCCCGGCCGCCCCCTGGGACAGTGTCCAGCGGGCTCCTTGGTGAGGGGCTCTGCAGCCCCCTCACCACCCGTCCAGGAGCAGAAAATCTCAGCTGGGCCAGGGAGACCAGATCAGCCCAGGCCCGGCCACACCGGGCTGGGCCGGCTGGCCCAGACCCCGCTCAGACCCTCCTCCACCTGCCACCTCCTCCAAGGCCAGAAGCTAAGAGAGCCACTCTCAGCTTTTTTTTCTGTCTTAAGAATGTGTGTTCACAAAAGGCATATTCACCTCCTTTTAACTAAGAATTAAATTAATGCTAAACCAGGATATATGTTTAGAGGTACAGAATTATTATGCTATTCTGGCCACCCATGTTTGTATTTTCAGGCCCTCTTGGGACCACAGGGATAGGATTTATGGTGTGTTTCAGAATAAAGCTTCTTTATAAGCTGGAAAGCTGGTGAGGACAGTATTTGACACTGTCCTACATTACATACTTGTCTCTCAAAAGGAGAGGCATTGGTTTGATGGATGGACAATTGATTGGATGGTCAAGCTCAAAGATTTGTGGGCAATGGATTGACGTTTTAGTGGAGACACCCCATAGGTGAGTATTGGGACCGACACCTCCTGAAGTTTTTGTTGTCAAAATGAACAGCAGATCTGAGGGCACTCTCAGCACTTTTGTCCACAACACTGAGTTGTGTGATGGCGTCAAATGGCAGAGGGAAGGAGTGGTCTCCAAAGGAATCTGGACAGGCTGGAGAGGTGGAACTGTTGGAATCTCACGGAGTTCAACAAGGCCAAGTGCCAGGTCCTGTGCTTGGGTTGGAGCAACGCCAAGCACAAGTAAAGGCTGAGCAGAGAATGGTTTGAGAGCAGCTCTGGGGAGAGGGACTTGGGCGTGTTGGTTGGTGAGAAGCTCACAATGACCCAGCCTCATGCACTGGCAGCCCAGAAAGCCCCAGCCGTGTCCTGGGATGCATCCAAAGCATCATGGGCAGCAGGTCAAGGCAGGAGATTCTCCTTCTCTGCTCCACAGTGGTGAGGCTCCGTCTGCAGTGCAGCATCCAGCTCTGTGGTTCCCAACATAAATAGGGTGTGGCCTGGGAGAGTGAGTCCAGAGGAGGCAGAATGATCAGAATCCATCCTTCCCACTGTCTCTGAGTAACTCTGGTGGTTCAAACACAATACATTGTGTCCACCTTTTCACATCTATCTTGATTGCTGTTTAATCTAAATGCCCATAGTACAGTTTTTAAGTTGTCATTTCTTCTCTGCTCTCCTGAGAGACCTTAAAGACAGTTTGGTTATAGGAGATGTAAATCACCTCCTTCTGAAGTAAGAAGCCATCTCAGAAGACCTGGAATATACTGAAAATTTTTTTCTACAAAATCAAAAGGGAATTTTTGGTCAGTTTTCCAGAATTTGAATCAGCCAACAACAACTGTAGAAACCAAACCTTTTTTTTTTTTTTTTAAGAGTCTTTGGTTGTATTTTGACCCCTTCAAAAGATTTTTTTCCACATAATTAAATTGCAAAATTCTATGAAGACAGAAAATGCTCAAAAAATTGGTTGGTATTCAACTGCAGAAATTAGCAAAAAATACTGGAAAAGGAATAAGGCTTAGTTATGGTGATGTGTTCCAGCAGGGGAGCATTATGTTTTTCTGAATTTGGATAGAAAAAATGTAATTTAATAAGAAAATATAAATTTCAGAGTATTTCTTTCTAGGAGTTGGAACTTTTGATCTGGGGCTACAAATCCTTTTCCCTGCTCTAAACAATCAAGAGTTCAGCTGTGGATGAAGCAGACTTCAGTTAGATATTTTTTTCTCTGACTGTTTGCTGAACAAAACCTAACCAGAATGAATTGAATGTCAGAGTAAGTCTCATGACCACCTTATCTTAATATCAACTGTGAGAATAAACACTATTTTTATTCAGGTAATTATAACCTGTCTAAAGTCACTTCCTCCACCACTTTGTGGCTTACTCATTCTTTCCGGAAATACCTTTCAGGGAAGGTATTATTGACAGGGTATATTGTTACATATGTAAATGGATAAAAAAGCAACAGCCTAGCAAATGGCACCTCTTATTATGAGGAAATTGAACCGCAAGGCTTTTTTCATCTTTAAAATTAACTTTAGAAGAGACTGTCATGCGTTGATCATTTCTCACTCATGGCAAACAAGGCTATAATATATCATAAGTGAAAAAATAACCCAATAATGCTGCACAGCAGCAAGACAATCAAAGTAAAAAGGCAAGATTCATTTCATCTGCACCAGTTCTGTGTACCTAAGAATCTTGCATTCTTGTATAATCAGCAGCCAGAAACAAGGATTTTGGGGACACCGTTTTAGAAATCTATTTTATGATGGTGTTACTTTCATATAAAAATGCTCCAAACATAAAGGCAGCTTTGAATCAGATGTCAGTGCTGAAATAGTTACAGTTATTTACATAACCCCCAGTACAGATGTTTGGTAAGTGCTCTGTGCTCTGAGGTGTGTATGAAGCCATTGTCCTTCAACTTCCTCTTATTGCCTCCAGGCGCTTATTGACTCCAGGCTTGCTCCAGAAGAAGGCACAGAAGGAAGGAAGGTGCGGAAGGAAGGAAGGTGAAGAAGGAAGGGAGGAAGGAAGGAAGGGAGGAAGGGAGGGAGGCAGACAGGAAGGCAGAAAGGCAGGCAGGCAGGAAGGAAGGAAGGAAAGAAGAAAGATTGGTTCCAAGGCTGCAGAAAATTGTTCTCATTCTAATAGATCTTTGGGTGACTTTAAATGTTACTAGGCCATGAGACAATCACAAACATGTCCTCGTCTATTTTTATCAGTTGAGATAGGATAAGTGGCCACATGCATGTAATCCTGTTGTCCTTGCTGCATGCTTAAATAAAGACAGAATTTAACAAACAAGTCTAATAATTGATTAACATTTATCTAAATATAACAAACTTGAGATTGATTCATACTTGCTTTCATCTCCCTGGATCCATTTGGTAATTTAGCCTGCATCTATCAGTGAACTTATTCTGGAATTACCTAAGATCTCTCTTTGGGTATTTACTCAAAATTCAAATGACCTTAATTCAGTGTAACTTTGGAAGTGAATAAAAAAATCAAAGTAAGACCACTATAATTCTCAGTCAGACATCCCCATGACAGTTTAATGAGATTGAAATAATCCACTTCAATAATTAATTCAGGATAATTCTGCAAGTGTCTCACCTCCGTATAGACAAACCCCTCACAGTTCCACAATGGTCAGTAAGGCCACAAGTTCAGTCTATATGAAATAGTATAGAAATTAACTCAAATATTATCTGTGTCTGATCACATATCTATCACTTAAGAATATATATAAGGAAAAGAGAGAAACCGAAAGAAAGAATAAGAGTAGATAAGGGAGAGGAAAGATAACACCACCCATGATCCAGGGGTTAGACTTGAATGTTGCAACTTCCATGAGAAATGATGGTCGCAGTTGTGACCATCAAGGGTGGGAGAAGCCCCCACAACATGAAGTTCAGTGTTTAGGTTAAGGTAGGAACACACAGGTACCTCTCCTTGAGGGTCAGTTGCACACTGTCTGAGGCACCTTTGTGGATTATCCACAGTCCTATGGTAGAAGGCCCCAGAGCTGAGTCTGGGGTGCTTTAGAGATCTTTGTTGTTTTTTGACACCTTCTCACAGCTGCCTCTCATGTCAGTGCAGTTGAGCCAGTTATACCCCATTAGAAGGTACAAAAATCTTCAGGCCTACATGGAAATGACCTGATACTTCCCCCTGGAAGTCACTTACTTAAAATATATGAATCAATGTCCTGAAAGTGCAGATTTTTTTTTTTTTTTTTTAATAACTGATGTTCCATATCTTTGATCAATATCTTCTTGTAGGTCCATATTTTGAGGATAGGCTGTTGAGCTTATTATCTCTGAATGACACTTCACATTTTTAGTGTGTCAGGATGCCCTTATATGCTATTTCTCAAACTATATGAATGGTCTTGAAATTTTCATGCCCCTCCTTGCACTGGTAAACAGATAGGTATTCATATATCACTAAATTCTAATCATGATCTCCCTCATTTTTCCTTGTTTTATTTGAGCTTTTAAAGATCCTCCAACATCCCCCAACTACTGTAGCTCAATCTCAAGTCAATCTCAAGTTTTGGAATAGCACTTGTACTGCTACCTGAAAAAAAAAAAAAAGAAAAGGGGGGATTTGTCCAGGGTAAGCTCAATTTGGCAATATTATCCAAAAATCTCCTAGGTCGCCTAAGTCAGTGATGTTGCTACTGAATTTAACACTTCAACTTATGTGCTCAAAATTAACATCCCTTCTGCAGCCAAAAAAAGAGGGAAGAAAAAAAAAAAAAAGAAACTAGATATTCTTATTTTGTCCTTCTAGGGCTGTAATGAGAACAAATGGAAGTGACCTTACATTGCAGGACACTCCTTTTAGTGTTTTAATACAAATTTCATTACACTGAAAGTCTTGCAAGGTATTCATTAGAGCATTCATAAAGTCTTTGTGGAGGGCTTAATAGCTAAAACAAGCTATTGAAATTAGCCAATCATTCTATAATTGAACTCCCTATGAATCTTTTACTGCAGTAAGGTGAAGTAAGTTGCCTCAGGTGCTGGATGTATGTTTTAGTACTCGGTAGCGTGCAAAATAAATGAAACTGATAAAAGTGATGTGTAAGACCTCACAACTATTCTTTGATGTGTTTCTTACAGCTTTAAGCATTTGTGTTGAACCTATATTGAATTGTAAATTGTCATTTTTTTCATTCTTCATAAAATTTTTCATTTTGTCTTCTCTCGTATGTTACAACCAAACTAACCATTTTATACCATGGAAAATATGGCAGCTGTTTGTTTATACTCTTATCCTTAAGATGTAGGTTTCCTTCTGCTCGCTCAGAACAGATTATTCACCCTTGGAACAGTAATATTCATATTAGGACCAATCTTTAAGCTGTCTCTGTAATGAAGAAGCTTTTGCAGTGAGTGCTATGCAAACACACATATACAAAAACCAGAATGTCTTTCTTATAGAATTTATAGCTAAATTAAAAAAAAAAACAAAAAACAACTGTCCTTGCAAAATTGTGTGATTGAATAGCTTGATCTTCAAACAGAAACTCATGCTAAGTTGTGTTTTATTATGTACACTGAGATAATTAGATATCTCAGAGAGGTGATCAAGGTGCTTAAGAGAAATGTATCTTAAATTCACCAGTAAATAGTTCTCAGACTCCATACCTTCTCTGAAGCATGACTTCTTTACAAAAACTTTATTTCTTTATGCATAATATATGCACAGTAAATCTGCACAGTAAATATGTTCAGTGAGTGAGATGCAGCAGCCTTGTAGGTATTGATCTCTGATAGTGTTCTAAAGAGGAACCATTAAATCAGTGATCTGCTAAGATATGTCTGCCTCAGCAAGCAGGGTAGATCAACAGGAGTGGAGCTGTGATGCTGCTGAGGAGCTGGTGTCCATAAAGTACGTGGGTTTTCCACCTCAAATCAGCTCTGCTGAGGTCCTGTGGGCCAAATGCCCACTTGTGTTTGGATTACACTGGGTGTGCTCCAGGAGCACATTTTACAGTGTTGTTTCATCTGTGGACAATCTAGTCTGCATATTCTGCAATTTGAACCAAAGCATAGCCAGTGAGGAAGAACAGGGAATTTGTTTTGAGAAAGGCTCTCCTGACCCAAATTCAAACAAGCAAATAAACAAACTTTCTTGTCCCCTAAAGTAAATGCATACTTAAATAATAACAGGAATTAAATGAATCCTATCCTCTCCATAAAATAGTCCATGGCTATTTTTGATTGCAAAGCACTCTATTTTGTGATATTAACAGTCTCTTCTAGGCTTTTGCTTACAAAGCCCACTCTTCACTGTATAAATGTTTTGATAACTCCTTAAAATGTCACTACTGACACATCTGGATTTTCATATGCATTTTGACTTGTTTTAATAACTTTGTATTTGTGTGTATACATACATGTGTGTTTCTGTGTGGGCGCATACATTTGCAGAACATATATGTGTGCACATACATGCACATATACATATAAATCTCTATACAAAGAAAACATGGAATTAAATACAAAGAAAATAGAATTCTCCGTAAGTATAATAAATATGAAAGAAAAGGGAAATTCCAGAGAGAGCAAAATGGTTCTGGTAGATCATATTTTGTGTATTTTGCCAGCAGAAGAATCACAGCTGACGTTTGTCTAGTTGAGGGATTTGCACCCAAGACTGTTGATGGCCCTGTGAAAAGAGAAGAGGTTCCTCTCCTGGCATGTGTCATCCTACTGTAGCATTAAGGGCACTCCTAGAATTTCTTAGAGAGCCTGGAGGCTATCACAATGTCATCAGCTTGTCATTTACACAGTGGTGGAAGGAGGTTGTGATGTGACCATCTACAAAACAGAGAAAGATGCACTGACTTTTCAAGGGATAAAAAACAATGATACTATGCTACTTCCTAGTACAAATCACCTTCCACTTAATGCTCAGCAAATATTTAACATCTCATTAGAACATCACAATTGAAGAAGGACATCCTTATCCAAACATGTACTCACACGTTTGGCAGCTTTGACTGAAGTTTCTCTGAATCCAGCCAGTGGATGCCTTGGCCTAGTTAATTAGTCATGTCTTCTCTAGTGTCTTGTCAGTCCTTGGCAATCATAAAAGTCTGGACATAGGCTAAGGCACTGCACAGTGGGAAGGAGGGATGAAAAAAAAGATCTTCCATCACAGGTGAAATGATAATTAGTCAGACGTGTATTTCAAGTGGCACCAGCATCAGAGCAGATTGTGTATGGTATCCTGTAATTTCCTTTATACTTTTAATTATCTTTTAATTATTAACAGTTCTTGTCCACTCCAAATTCATTTGGCTAGCACCACCTTATTCTCTCTCTTTTCTTTTTCATTTTTCCCCTCCTTGCTCTAATCTAGCCCCAGTTCCAACTGCTAACGCATCAATGTCAGAAACTGCAGTCAAGCACAGCCTGTCCCCAAATCCCAACCTCTATAAACACGATGGCTCATTAATAACTTAAAAAGGATGATGACACTGATACTATTTATAGGGTTCTGCCAGCCAGGACTGCCAAAGTTAAGGAAATTAACATGGAAAAATTGTCAACTGCAAAACATTAGTGTTTATCAACAGATCAATCAAACTTCAACTACTGTAAATTGTGCTTTTAGCTAAATAAAATGTATCCCCAATGACAATTTATTGAATGCCTGATTTTGTTACTCTTGTGCCCTTGTATCGGTTTCAATGAAAGACAGAGGAAGAAAAAAGAGGGAGACGCAAACTCCTCCACTCCCCTTTCCCCGTTCGCTCTCCGACTCCCCTGACACCTGCCAAACCTCCCACAACTGCTGAGCTCTCAAAAGTTACAGCTACATGTTTCACAATGAGTGGCAAATCAGAAATGCTGAACAAAATTCTCATGAAGTCAATTAAGTGTTAATTAGCTTTGACTGAGGGCACACGAGTCTCCAGCAAGCTGAATAAATGTCAAGGTGACGAGGCTGTGTACTAAGTACTGGGTTTACATGCATGGAAAGCTTATGATTTAAGAGGTTATTTTTTTCCCTTCTTTCCTCATTGCCTTCTCTCTCTCTCTTTTATACCAGAATGAGACAGAATGCTGAAGAAAGAATGATGTTTTTTTTCACTTGTTCAGAATCATATTTGCTGCAAATTTTTTGGATAGGAAATTTGCTGCAAAATGTTGGATAGTTTTGCTGATGTAAAAGAGGTTCCTTGGCATAAGAGATTGCTTTGAAGAGAAGTAACTGAAAGAGAACAGGAGAACAGGAGAAAGAGTAAAATTAGAAAAATATGATGTTCAAAGCCAGCTCTGATCTTAATGCCTTTTTTGCTGCACTTTTGTTCTGAATAGAATTACCAAATAAGTAATAATAACCCACAAAAAAAAACCCTTAACAAATAATTATATACCCTCACATATCAGTGACATAAATTATAACTAAGGCATAGTCTGCTCTGTCTTGTAGAACACAAAATTAATTTAAAACAAACAAACGAAAAAAAAAAGCCTTGATGCAAAACTGCACTTTGATCTGACAGAAGCTTGGCTAGGAGAAGTAAGAATTAGGGGAAAATATCTGCTCCCACGACATGAATACTAGGTGTAAAATTATGATTTTTACTAGTTTAAGCCTAGGTTGGGGTCTAGAGGCCTCAGCCAAGATCAGGGCCCCAGTCTGGTAGATGCTATTAAAAAAGATTACAAGTCCTTCCCACCAGGATTTTACAATCCAAAGCTGTGATCTTGCAATTAACTTACAGTAGGTCGTTTCCAACACGCAGCCCATGACATGACTGAGGTTTCAAACAGATGAGAGAGAGGAAAGGTGTGAGGAAGGAAACATTATTACCACATTTTACAGGTTCAGACGGAAAAATTAAGTACCTTGCCCAGGGTCACACAGTATATTACACTGATAATGAAAAAGCTGGGAATTCAGGCTTGAATTCAAGAGTCCAGACTGCAGTATGCATTGCAACACTGTCCCCATTGGGAAAATTTCTACAGAGAGCTAAAGTTATCCCTGTATGGGTGGAAGGCAAGGAACTCTCATCCATGACTAACATTTGTGAGGATGTCTTTAAGCTGGACCAGTTAAAATCAAAAGACCAGAAAATAAAGTTATAGGCATATTATAGAGGACACAAAGAATAAACTCAGATTTCTGTTTATTCCTGCTTTTTGAGACTAAAATGAGGTGAGAAAATGAGACCTTCACCTAACTTGGATTCTCATTAGATATGCTTACCTAAACTCATGGGTTAAACTGAGGGCTTGGTATTTTAACAAACGAACAATAATTCAAGTTCTTTCCCAATATCTTTGTGTTTCTGCTGATGCATCTAAGAAAATTATGTCACATCCTATAGAAAAGTTTGATATCAACAGAGGAATCCCAACTTCAGCCCAGAGTAAAATTATTTACATGTCAGACCTAGGCCTGGGATAATTTTTCTTGACCATCAACAGGTGAACTCTAGGATTTTTGAAGGACATCCTTAAATTTTCTCCCTTTAAAGGACTTAAAATTTTTAATCTGTCTTCCTCACATGGGGGTTTCCAGGGTAATGATATCATGAAGTATTTGAACAGCTTCAGAGTTGGTCCTAGGTCTCACCAGCCTTGAAAAAAATGGAGAGAGGTTTCTACTGAACTTTCCTGAGATACAGGCTAACCAGCAATGTCAGAAAATGGAAAAAAAAAAGGGGATAGATCAAAAATTCAGTAGTCTAGTTGTTTGGGTCTTGAGATTTGAAAGAATCATACGATATGTAAAGGAAGACGAAGCAAAAATGTATCTCATTCTGTCTGGCAGAGATAATAGACTGCCTAGAAGATGTAGATATTCATTGAATCTGAAAGCCAGCTCATTATTAACTAATCAACATGAAAACATTATTCATAAATAGATTACGGTACTTATTGGTGCAAGGTATCACTAAACCAAAAGAGACCATAAATATCAAGACGAATTAAAACGTCTATGGACATGAATAGAAAATCAGTGAAATATCTTGAAACCAGGAGGGAATGTTCTGCACCTGCTTTCATCAACCACATCTGGAGATATGTTACTGAGTGAGACAAATATGTCTGCTACAAGCTGGTGGTTACAATACTTCTCTGCAGCTTTATTTCTTCTTTGTTCAAGAGTTTAGAAGAGTCTTATCTTTTTTTTGAAATATTTTTTTTTACTGTTTTTG
Source organism: Polioptila caerulea (assembly GCA_013397295.1). Classification (NCBI taxonomy): domain Eukaryota; kingdom Metazoa; phylum Chordata; class Aves; order Passeriformes; family Certhiidae; genus Polioptila; species Polioptila caerulea. The sequence goes on along the minus strand of VYXF01001804.1, from coordinate 71,524 downwards.
GTTTTCAGTTTGAAAAGACCAATCATGTTGTTTACATATGCCACTGTTATTGATTCCAATAGCAGGTTTGATCATCAAAGAGGAATGAAGCCAAGTTGGTCACACAGTGCCTAAGAAACTGAATGACTCCAACAGATAAGTTAAAGTAGGCTCCATCATGCACTTTAGATCAACAGTATGTCTTCATCCAACAGCCTTCTCAGAGTGATGGATGCTCAGAGATGCCTCGTCTGCTCTGTGGGAGGCTTCCCTTTGGAACCAAGGGTTCTGCAAATTAACGTGATCATAGAATCATAGGATGGCCTGGGTTGTGTAGACCTAAAAATCATCATGTCCCAGCCCCTGCCATGGACAGGGACACCTTCCCCCAGACCAGGTTGTTCACAGTTCCATCCAGCATGGATGGAAACACCTTCAAAGATGGGGTGTCAACAACTTCTCTGTGCCTGTGCCTCACCACCCTCAGAGTAGAGGATATAGACTTATAACTCCCTGTCTAGTTACTGATTAAGGCTTGTTATGGCATCTTGTCTTGGAGCTGATTTTAATTATTTGGATCTATTTGTACTTTTATTATCACAGTCAGAAACATCAATGAGGATAAAGCATTTTCCAGACATTCCAGACATTAATTTTTATTCTTTCTCCACAGCTCTTCACTTGCTGACACCACCTTAAAAAACAACATGAAGGGCCATAATAACTTTTTAGATTATGAGTAGAGAAGACTATGTGGTATTCCTGTCAGAATTATCACAAATAGAGCAGGTTGCCTTTATCTTCTGGACTGTGCACTTGAATATACAAGAAATGCTTCTATGAAAGAGATCAACATTTAGATTTCAAAGTTTACTAGAGCCCTTTCTTCCTAAGATACATCTTTCTGGCAAGCATAGGAGTTCTCAAGTAGGTGTAAATTACATTTATGGCCATGACTGTAAGGTTCATTGACATGGTTAGAGCAGTATAAAGTAGTCTCAGTGAAAATGATAATCAGGCCCTGAGGCTTAGACAGATGGATGGACAAAACAATATCTGTGTAGTTTTATGCTACCTTTGCAAAAAGAAGTCACCAGTTTAAAACAAAAATAAAAATAAAAGGAATGTATTGCAAAATAAATTGATCTATTATGGAATAAATCCCAGAAACTGTGACACAAATGAAAAGCAGTAACAAACAAGAAAAGGACTTAGTTCTCCCCCTGCATGTGGGTGACTGAATATAAATCTGATAAAAATCAGATAGGATAGCTGAGTCCCAGCTTTGACTCAAACAAGACTCTCCTGTACAATCCTGGCTAAATCACTTTTCATACACATCCTCAATCCCCGAGCCCTGATGTGCCCAGCTATAATATTGAGATGATGGCCTATATTTTTACTTTAAAACACTTTAACTCCACGCATAAAAAGTGCTATATGAAGTCTTTTGAATATTATAAGAACACTCATTTATTCATTCCTCCTATAAAATATATGCCTGGGCTGTTGGACTGATCTCACTTCTATATCAGAAATGTTAGAGAGGATTCTGCATCTCCCTATTTCACCTTGTAAATTAATATATGTGCAATCTCTTCAGTGTCTTCTGTTCCTAAATCACAACAGATATAACCCAGCTACTTGCTTCTATTATGTGAGCTCTGAAATGAAGGAGTACCACATTAATTCTTCTAACCCTTTTTCTGTTAGGAAAAAAGTGTACTCAGCTCTATGCCCCTGACTACAGTTGGAGGCACTGTAAGCTACATACCCCATTTTGAAGGCATATTTTTCAATTAATACATCAACATATACTTCAATAAGGGTTCATCTATCATTAGACTTCACACACAGTTTTTTACTACTGAATCTAGCAACCTTTAGTGACATTTAATTATCTAGATAATACATCTCTACCTTCTAAAAAGTACTTCTAAGGATAAAGAAATGTAGTCTTCCTTTGAAATGTTGGTGGAAATTCTAACAAAAAGTCACAACAATCACTGCTATTTGAAAATGAAACTCAGCACCCACATGTAAAAAAAAAAACAAACAAAAAAAGTTAAAATTAATATTTCTTTCACTTTATTGGTGACAATGACTTTGCTTTATGAAGTTAAAATGTCTGGATATTCATCTAGTGATAACATGCTCACAGATGTGCTGCTATAACATGGAAAAGGAACAAGAGCATTTTTCTGTTGATACACATAATGATGCATAAAATTAATTTCCACAAGCTACATCCAGGCCCTGTATTTGAAAGTGCTCACAGCATTTCTTAAATCCTAGCACCCTTATACTCAATCACCACTCAGTGAGCTCAGATGCATCATTCTTACAGAAAACTCATCTCTTGGTGGATCCTGGTGCATTAAGTTTGTGAAGACAGAATTCTGCTGCAGTGCACTGAGGGGGGAAAAAAAAAAATGAAAGGCGAGCTCATTGGCACTAAGTATTTGTCAGCAGTCACAAAACTTTCCACTTGCTTTTTCCATAGCTGCACAAGACTTGGTTGATTGCTTCAGCCATTAATTTGATCCCAAGAACTCTCTTTGCTTGTTATTCGACATCCTTCCTGACTGCTATTTACTGATGTCACTCGTACCAGTTGATGAAATTAGAATGTGATGAAGTCAGGGGTTTCTGATGGTGTAGAAAAATTCTGAACACTAGGAATTATTATGACAAACCCATTATACTTGAGACAATTCTTCTAAATTAGGACACTGGTGCAGGCCGAATTTTTTACTGTCCTTCAAGTTCTTGTCAGCGAAGTGCTTTTTGTGGTAGTGAAATGAGAATGCTGAGGATACACTGAACAACAGTCTGAGAAAAAGGCACTTAGCTTAAACATGTGTCACATTCTCTTTCTTCAAATCTACAGACAAGTATTTCCTTGTCCTAGAAATTTCCTTAAGGGCCAGGAATGATAACAATGTTTTTCCTCAGTTCATTACTGAATGCTCTGCTGTGTCTTAACACTTACTGCTCGCATACAAAGAAAACAAGCTTTGGAGTTAGGTATTGCATTGTTTCCTTCAGTGTGCTTCCATCCAAACTAGTCTGGCAGTCCAGGCTGTACTGAAGGCTGACAAACACACCTACCACCTAAACTAGCACTAAATAGCTTATTTACCCAGGTGAAAGGGTCTGTGGTTAAGTGCTGTGTGCAGCAGAAATGTCAAATTTCACTGTTTCCATACCCTAACTTACAGCAGCTGGTGATGTGGGCAAGTGCCTCCTCCAGGGAATGATTACCTGGACTCTAAAGCAGCGGGGCAAATGGGTCCCTGCAGACCACTGGGGTGGGTGACAGGAGGAAGAGAATGGAAGGCAGAGAACCAGACAAGGATGCATGGAAAGCTAAGATGCCAGGGAACAGAAAGATGGCAAATTATGGCATCATGTAATAAGTGCAGGGGGAGAAAGGCACATGTGAGTACTGCTGAGTGTTGTGGGAGTACTGCAGCAGTCGTGCTTCCTGAGGATGTAATCTGATTCCTGTGACACAGCAAGTTAATAGACAGCTTTCCTGTTCTTTTTCATGACTACTTATTTGCTCCTGAGTTTGAACAAAAGGTCAAGGTGTGACAATAGCAAGAACTGTGAAGCAAAAGAGAGAGAATTACAAAAAAATATGGCCTTCAAAAATAATTTTCCTTTCACTGGTCTGGTGTACAGTAAAACTCTAAACCCACAGTATCAACCTACAATCTGTATATTGCCTCACAAACCTGAATATGGATACATATTAGCTCAATTTCCTGGCACACAGTGCTAATAACTCCAAGGTTGTGGGTTTGATCCCTGTACAGGCCGTTCACTTAAGAGGTGAACTCAGTGGCCCTTCTATGTCCCTTCCAACTCAGAATATCCTGAGATTGCTGTGATCTGTGATATTTTTCTATTAATAAATGAACGAACATATCTATGTGTATACAGCAAGGCCTTGCAAGTGCACTGCAGAGAGAGTGGATACATCAAAGATACTTTCCTGCCAGCAAAATTGCTCAGAAACTCAAAATGTTTCTATTGTTTCCTTGGCCTTAAACCAGGGCTTGCTTCCAACCCACGTAAGAGCAACTGCATCATGTAGAAATGCCTTAAAAATTTTTTTTTGCATCAAATGGGTTGCAATTATTGTTCTGTAAATCTTATACTGTAGACCTTATACTGTGCTGTTTTGTGTCCATTTTGGACCTTTTCTTTAGCAGTTCCTCCAGTCCTCAAGCATTACATAAATTTGATGGGACTTAAACAACATATAGAGTCCTTTTTCTGTATTAAAGAATTTTAAAAAATAAACAAAAAACCCAAAACAAAATAACGCAAAAACTCAAAAAGTTCAGTACCAAAGTATAAATGAAGATTCATTAAGTTTCTGTTTCATGTGTCTGTTTCAGTCTATATTTATGTTTTCAAAAGGAGTTGTCACTTCATTATATTTCTTTAAACTACTTCTGTAAAATATGCTGGTTTTGAAAACAAGAATAAAAAAAGCTTAGTTTTGAGGGGAGATTTATACATTTTCTTAAACCAGACCTCATCACAGCACCAGATTAAAGAGCAGAAACACCCAAACACAGGTCAATCAGCAGAATGAAGGAACATATTTCTGGGGCAAGGCAGGAGAAGGAATCTTCTCAGCTGGATTTACTGCTGCAGTGAGGATGACACTGGAGCTAAGACACAGACCAGGTCCTCAACCCAACCTCCAACCTAAATGCATTGCATCATATATTCTTCTAATTGTGAAAATGTTCTTGTATATTTACTTTATATTTGCAGATCCCTTTGTTATTACTTAAGATCAGAAAATTCTGTCTAAGCAGAGTGAGACTGGCTCTTTGGCAACAAGGACCAATATACCAGAACAAACAAATGGCCCGTTCTACCCAGTATCTGGTCTCTGGAGTCTGACGTGGGAGGCATAAAATCCCCATATTGTAACTAATTATGCAGTAATATACCATGGGAGATTGTCCCCAGCTGCCTGTATTACTAACTCATCTGAAACCTGGATGAACAGGAAATCTCAAGAGGAAACTTTATTCTCTCTAGACTTCCAGTTTTAAGAAGTTTTACTGAAGTTCAAAGAAACGTATCAGAAAATTGACTGCTTTTACTTTTGCTCCAAAAATCATCCAAAAACCAGTGAGGCTCTCTCCTTGTAAGCCCAAACAGCTGTGATTCTCATAAGATTCACTGCTAGGGTTTGGTTTTAGAACAGATTTGATTTTTCCTGCAGAATATGCAGCAGTTATCACTAACCCTCATAGTTTTCCTCTCTGTGTGCCACTCATTGCACTGAAACTTACTGAAAATTTTGTCAACAATCAGCTTTATAAAAGCTTTGCACATTGCCTAAAAGCTCTGTTTTGACGAGAAAATGACTATTAATGAGAACATGTTCTTTTTTGGCATCAGACTCAAAGAGACACAGGTCATAAATCCCTTTGATCTTCTTGCAAAAAGCTAGAATCAAGGAAAGAAGTGAGTACATTCTTTCCTCTCTTTTCCTTTTTTTTTTTTTTTTTCAGCTCCTGATTTAAACAATTCCATTTAGTAATCAGTAATTTATCATGCTTGCTTCCTCCCATCCCTTTTCTCTCTCCCTGTGCTTTTGTTTGGTTTTGATTCTTTACTTCAATATAACAGAAAATCTTCCAGATTGTCCTTTCTGTATATTTCACTTGGTTTAGCAGGAGATGAAGGAGAGAATTTTTCAAGGGGAGTGGTGAAGAGGGTATTGGGGTGATTTCAGTTTGTGACTTTTGGGTTGGTTTTCTTTTGTTTGTTTGTTTGTTTTTTAATTTAGAACGTGTGTATAGAAAGTGAGGAAAAAAGAGCATAAAAAAGAAACTATAAAAATGAAATGTGAAGAAGAAGAGTCCTAATATTCTAGTTTGCTCAATGAACTGCTGCCTTTCATAGATGTGTCAATACTGCCATCTCTTGCCTTTTCAACAGCCTAGGCAGGAAAATGTAGTTCGGTGAAAACTGGAGAGTGAACATGCACTCACATACACACATAAAAGAGCTAAGTTTTCCAAGAGAGGGTGAGTGAATTTTCCCTGGTACTTTTTGTCTTGTTTCAAGGGGAATTTTTTCTGAATTTTTCTCTTTTCTGTTATTATCTATCTTCATATGCCTTAAACAATACAGCCATGGTATCTGAGACCTCAGCTAGTGATTTAAGATTGTAATGTGGGTTAATTCAAGTCATTCTGGAAAAGAATCCATATAATAATCAAATAGAGATGTAAATAAGCTTCTTTGTCTCCGTTCTGTGATGGCAACATTCAGGTATGTAAATACGCATTAAATGTACAGTTGTATATATTTTTTTAATTAACATCAATAGTAATATAAATATTTTACCAGCAAGCCTTAAGGTATATAAATCTTCTATTGAAATAATTTCCAGAAATTGCCGACATGCATTTTTATCTGTGGCTGGTTATGACAGTGATCTGGTTTGATAGGTCATGAAACATCATGTCGCATAAATGCAGTGGCCAATATTTTGTACCTTATGACTATGATCTATAGCAGAATTATTGTTCCATGGAGATAAACTCACAAGAACTGCATAGTCATTTGTCAGTGAGCAATGTTGTTTTCTAGGCCAGCGCAAACTACATTTCAAGCTTAAATGTCCAGCTCTTCAATTTTAATACCTTCACAAAAAGGTGCTATTCTATCTTTTTAATTGCAATGCAGTGGTAATAGTTATACCAGAAATATGTACTCCTCTGAAGTGAAAATCAATGAAAGTTTCATACGTAAAGTAAAAATTGATTTCTTAAGTTAGATGGGACAATTTCTGGCTTTAAAAGCATATCACCATCTGGGTGATAAAAAGACAGATTGACACTCAAAATCTTTGTATTGTTACAACTTAGAGTTTTGGTCCCACACCTGGTTTTTGGTTATGTTATTATAAGTCCTTTTTGTGCTTACCAAAACAGGAGCAGTTATGCTCCTGTACTGACATGACAGGTTATTACTGAGGGTTTTTTTTCTGAAGCTTAGTATGTACCCCAGTCCAAGGTGTGACTAAAGAAAGCATATGATGATATTGTAAAGCTGTGGGTCCTCTGGGTTTCTCATAGACACACTAGTTGAAAGACCTCACACTTTCCACAAATGGTGCATTTGTCTCACTCGCTATGTTATTATTATTTTTTCTTGTCATCATTTGTTAATTTTTGTAATTTTACCTGATCATAGCATGATAAGTGCACGTGTGTACACGTGTATGAAGTAAAGTCAGGTGGTAATTAAGGGGCAAAAGCACTAAACCTGGCAGTTGTCTCCACTGCAAAGTAAATGCTTTATCAAAAAACCACAGGTGTGCAGCACTAAAGCAGATAAAAACATATAGGACCTGAGATGACAGTTCTCTGCTCAAAATACATTAATCACCCAAGGTAAATTTGTGCATCTGTTATACACTGTAGGTGTTTCACTTGCTTTGTTCCAGAGATATTAAAATAGATGGAAATCTTCTCTCTTTTCAATGTGGATGGTCCAAAAAATACACATGGTGTTTTCCTATGTGGTGTGACTTCTTGATCTGCCACACCTTCTCTGCTTGCTCCTGTGTGGTCACACCACTCTCCTGCACAATGCACAGGTGTGGAGCAGACAGCAGGGCTCTGCTGTGCTCCTTGGGGCCAAAGTCCACGGTGTTCAAACCAGGAACAGTCTCAGTTTCATCAATAAGGTGTGCAGTTCAATTAGTGTGATGGAAACTTTCCCATAATTATGTATTTTAGTCAATGGACTGCCGTTTAATTTACAGTCTATCAGTAATTTTGAACCCTCAGAGATTAATTACAAGCAGATAATTTTCAGACAGATCTCCAAAGTCAAATAATTTCCTCTGAAAATAAAGGTCTTCTGATCGTTGTTGATCAATTTGGGTTAGTGCTGGAGGACAACTGTATTATCAGCCATAGAAAACTGAGCTCATATATAAGAATAATGGTATCAGCTCCTGATTTCATCTATTGTGAGAGGAACGACCTTGATTCTACTGTCTCTGCTCTGCAGATCTTGGCAGCAAAAGAACACAGGTCACTATTAAGCCAGGTGGTGACATTTGTGCTTCCTGATCAATGGGGAGGTGGTGAATTACCCACTAGACTCATGGACCAAGTTAAGCCTTGTCCATCGACTTAAAGCCCTTTATAGTTAAAAGTATTTTTTGAAGGTTTTAGGTGCAAGATAAATAGCCAAGGAAAGAATTTTCTGTACAGCTTATCATCAGCAATACGGAATGCTTTATTTCCCCTCTCCAGCACTTTGACCTCGCCTATTCTTTTTGGCTCCACTGGCTTAACCATTTCACCTCCAGAAAGACATACATATTAAGAAGTCAAAAGCTCATACTCGTATGTGATTTTGCCCATCAGCAAAATGCTGCAACCTCTTAAAGACAACCAGGGTGTCTCCCACCTCATGGTGCATCTTGCTTCAGTGTTTGGAGCTATAATGTGCTTTTTTTTAGTACAGTATGTTTAACCCTTCTTCTTCTCTGACCAAGATTTATTAATTTTCTGGGGTTTTTTTCCCTTCTCTTCTCCACCCTTCAATATCTTCTATTGATTTTATGCTGCTAACAATCATGGCAATACTACTGACTAATATGCTAAACTTACCCTACATGCTCACATGTATTTTATCATAAATACATAAAAGTACTCTTGAAAATGTTTATGGAGGAAGATTCAGGTAAGACACACAAAACACAGACCCATTCTGGGGCCAGAAGTTTCGGGAAACTTTTTATTTGGTACAAAATGGATCATCCGAGTCAGTAAAAAATATCTTATTTTCATTAAGCAAATGTTGCCTCAGCCTCATATGTGCTTCTTTCCAATGAGGAATATCTAAAGCAGCTGAAATACTTACATGGAGAGATTAAAGCAGATGGGATGACCTCTTAAAACTCTGCACTGACTTGTGGATTTCCTCAGAGGTACATCTGCATCTTCTTAGAGGATTTAGAGGGCACTTAACCTGCAGAAGTGTTAGAAACAGGGAGTATCTCTTCGAGGTGATTTTTTCAACAGCTTTTAGTGTAGTGGGTATCTCGACTACCAACATGTAATGCCAAACCCCAGGCAGAAGCTATCCTTTGCATTTTCTGTGTGTGTCTGTGTAAACATGCACTGTTAGACGTTATGCATGCATAATTTCAGGATCACAAGGAGAAAAATATCAGATAGTCATTAAAGCAATTAAAGGTACATATATGTATATAAAAGAATCCTTTATAGCAAGTAACAAATTTAACTTTCTTCCCCACATTATTGTCTGATCTGCAATATCAGTATTCGACTTTCTTTTAAAGAAATGTACATTCAATTCAAGTAATCAACTCACTAAAATTTCACAATTAGAGATGTTTCTCTATAAAACTTGTAAATGCATCTTTAGTGTTACAAAACTCCTCCATTTTATCTTCTACACATAAATTACATTCACATCTGATGCAGCATAAGTAACATATGTTATGAATTCCTTTTACAGGTAATTAATTCCTTTCTTTTCAGAGTCTTTTCATGTTTTTTCAGGAGTCATTAGATTCCTGGCTACCCACTTGAGAAGCTTCTTAACAATTCTTTTAAAATCATAAATTTCAGAGAATATAATTACTTGGTTATTTTTTTCCTCCTTTCTCCCTTTTCACCTTCTTGATGGGTATTGCTGTTTCACCCCTGAATCTTCCAAAATCCCTTTACTCTCTGAACATTCACCTCAGACCACACTGGACACAACAATGACTCCAACACTTGCCAACATCACTCAATCTAAATATGATCTTATGGGATAGTGTTGAGCATCCCAACCAGTTCAGGAGATTTATTGCTCTAGAGCATTTGTAAACAAGATTTTGAAAATGTAAAGAGAATTTTTTTCTTTTAGTAAATTAGTTTCATTTCCAGTTGCATTTTGAAAGACTACTAGGTTATGGCAGATGAGGGTTTTAACAATACAGGCTACTGAGATATTTTTTAATTTTTTTTTCTAAGTGTAATGACAAAAAACAAGAGCTTTAACTCAATTGATAATTGATTTATATAAGGTCTGGTATTCCCTTCCCTCTCTAAAGTAACAAGATTTTAAGCAAAACACTTCCCCATTAGGAAGGAGTCAGAGGGTTTTGTGTTACCTGCAACAGAAAGAGTAAAATATCCTCAGAAGGTCACCTGGGCCACATCCACAGGGCCACAGAAGCTCATGGGGTTTGTCACACCGCTGATTTCCAAGTTTACATCCTCAGGTAAGATTTGGTTTCTGTACCATCCAGGTTCAGCCATGTCTAAATCCCCACATTTTTTGTCCTTTTTGGTTTTGCTGAATTATTTTTCCTTCAGACCAAATTTTCAGGTCTACTCCTCTGTGGCACATAGGGTACAGGGGCCATTCTTGAAATCCCTTCTAGCACACATAAATGAGTAATTACTGTCTACAATATGTTTCTCTTTCATAAGAGTTCAATGCTTTGGTGTGCTCCCATTCCTGTGGCTCATCTCCTGGCATATTAGTTTAACATCCTTTGTTGCCATTCAATTTTGCTTTCCCTTCTGCTTTGTCACAGCTCAAGAAATTCTTTCAGCTTGGTTTCCTTTTTTGTGCTTCAGGGTTTTTTTTTTTTCATTTGTTTATTTGTTTTTTTCTTTTGTTTGTTTTTTTATTTCTTTTGTTTGAGATTTTTGGAGTTTTTATTGTTATTTTGGGGGTTTGTTTGCTTTTTTTAGGTTTTTTTGGAGGGGTTGTATGGTTTGGGCTTTTTGTTGGGTTTTTTTGTGTATTTTATTTGTTTTGCATGTTGTTTTGGGTTTTTGTTTGTTTTTGTTTTGTTCAGTCATTTGCAAACGTTTTACTTATTTGTTTATGTATTGCTGTCACTTCTTTGGGGTAGTGGTAGGATTTCTTTGTCTGTCTTTCACTGTTCTGTTTGATGCAAGAAGTGGCTGAATGAATTCAAGTAAAATAACAGCTTATTCCACTCTAACATGTATGAAAGACATGACATTGACCCAAACTGATCATTCACGGAGGTTCATAAAAATTCCACTCTTTTTTACCTTCGTTCTTGATTTCGGATTGATTTAAGGAAACAGGAGGTAACAGTGGAATTCTCAAGAAACAGCTCTGCTCCTGAGACATTTTCAGACCAAAATTTCATACTCAAGAGATTCTATTAGCTCAAGTAAATGCTAAATAAACGTCCTTTGCATGTTTATCAATATTTATCTGAACCAGAAGCATATGAATGTTCCCTCATCACTTAGCTAACCTTTATGGCATATGAAATCAGCATCCTTTTCACATGCTAGAGAAAGACATCACTCAAAACCCTTTGCTGTATTTAATTTTATTATTGAATAAAATATACAGAGTAATAGGGCACAAAAGAAAAGACATATTTATGTGAGAAGGAAATATATACAGCAAGATTTCCAGAATAATATTCAAGTAGATGTTATAAGTAAATATAGGAACCAATAATTGGATTTTTTTTTCTTATCACCACCATAATAAAAAAGAAAATCCTGTTCAGGTTCCACAAGAGCTGCTGTTTTGAAAACATGACAACCAACATGCTGCAATGAAGTGATCTTGGGCTAATAAATAGCAACTCCTGCACTCAAATTCCAGCTTTCAAAGCCACCAGCACCCCACCAATATCGGCAGAATTACTTAACTGCTTTGCATTTATGCTTTGGGACGGTTTAGGACAAAAATAGTTTGGAGACTAGTTACCTCCATTTTGATTTCTGCACAGCATTTCTTTAGTTGCTACAGTGAGAGTCTGTGGCAATAAATTCCTGCATCTTTATGCTAACGGGGAAGCATCAACCAAAAAAAAAACAAACCCTGAATTCTCTGTCTACATTTACAGCTCTGTAGAAGGTCATTTGGCAGGGAGCAAAGATGCCTTGTGAAAGAGAATCTGGAACGTGGGGTAACTGTTCCACACAGAGGGCCAGCAGGGTCCTCCCCTCTCCCACTAGGTCAATACCAAACTTGTGTGGATGTCATGGGAAAGGAGTCTCTGTGAGTCTTGTGAAACCTGTGGCATATTACAACCACTCAAAGGGTCCCCATGGGCTCCTAAAGAAGCAGGACAGCACAGAGATATCTGCTCCTTCTTAAACACTCAGTGCATTTCATTTGTACTGCTAATGAGAGAACCGTGTGTTTTGTACAGGCTTGTTTTGCAAAGTGCTTCTTTGATTCAATTTCTATGTGTTCCTGAAAAGATTAATCATAAATTTAAATGCCTGTGAGGCTGGAGTTATGGAAAGGAGTGTAATTGATGTTCCAAACAAAGAGAAATCTCAGGCCTGATGCATTTAACAGGAAGTGTTTATTCTGTAAACAGGGAACAATAATAAAATCCACATGTGTCCTAAGTACCTTAAACCCTTGTCCTGTCTTTTTCCAGGTTAAAATCCTTGAAGCACCTGAAATCAGCATAAAACAACTCAACATAGTATCTGTGTGAGTTTCTAGAAAAGTTAATTTAATCAAAGGTGTGAACAGATCCTTGTTTTAACTATTTCTCCATGGTGGACTTCGTGAAGACTTAGCTATTACTGATAATTATAATAGAATATTAATAATATATATTATCATAATTAATTATAATAGAATATTACCAGTATTACATAACTTGACCATCATTTTGACTGGAATGTACCTCTGACCTGAGTGCAGGGAACTTCCTGGCAGGGAAATCAATTCTCCACTTCTGCTTCTGCCTGAAGAAGTTTGTGTAGAAAGAGAGTCAGTCTGAGTTCATGTTTTCCTTTTTATTGTGCCAACAGCTATCTCCCAAATCCACAGGGCCAAGGCCTGTGCACAGAGGCGTTGCTGTAGTCATTGCAAAGGGCCAGTGCTGACAGAGAAATGTTTTGTTGATCCAAGTCCAGACTGCATTTGGGCAGAGCATATATTTTCTCTGCATCTTCCCTGGTCAAGGGGGTTGGCAAGTCACAGATTATGAAATTCTTTGAGTATGAAGGACAAAACATTGTATTTAAATGTCAGGATTAAGAAACACAAGAGCAAGTATTCTTCCTCTCACTTTCCACTTTGTGTGTGTTCAACTTGCAAGTCATTTGGTCTGGTACCGCAGCCCATTAAAACAAAAAGAAACAAACACACTCT
>VYXF01001804.1:41901-58264 GCA_013397295.1 Polioptila caerulea | reverse complement strand
AAAAAAAAAAAAAAAGAAGAAGAAAAAATACTCCAAATAATTGCTTTCTATTCTGTGTCATGTTTTAATTAAAGATAGCAGCACCACAATCTACGATATATCTGGAAATTATTAGAAACCTTTTCCAGAGGCAAAAAGGATCAATACCTCTTTGTCTCAGTGGCATAAAACATCTCTGTGTTACTTCTTTCCTGCTGGCAAGAGAGAAAGTGGAAAAGTCTAAGATGGGAATAATAGCATCACCGAAGGGGAGAGCCATGTGCCAGGTCAAATGAGCATTCTTTTTCTTTTGTATTTATTTTTAAAAATTAGCAAAGTGGTTTGCATTATGTGATTCCATCCCTGTCGTAAGTTTTGCTCCCTTTGTGTCGGGGCAGCAGAGAGCACATGGAGCTACTGACTCAAGACCCTGAAGGAGGGGAATGTGACTGAGGGTGAGACGAGAGGCCTGGGGGTCAGCTCCTGGCTTCCCTCCCTGCCTTCACCACGGATCTGTGTGATCATCACCATGAGCTGTGTGATGCTGTTCCATTTCCTTGGAGCTGAGAAGGTGCATGTCTTATGCCTCACACAAAGATAACTTTTTCCTCCGGAGAGGAGTTTTTTGTTGATAGTCCTTTTCTGCATAAACTGACTTGGGCTTTCACCTTGTCTCCTTGTGAAGGACAACCTGAAAGTGGTGGCACTCAGAGCTGTTTGTGCCTCACGGGACAGAGTTTGCAGCCACAATCCCTCTGTGTCTCACAACCCAAATGTGTCACACATGGGGTTCTGCTGGTTCATTTTGTTTTCCTCACTTGTCCATGGAGAGGAAGAGGCACCTCTTTGCTAACACTGCAAATAAACCACAACCTAAAAGAGCACAATGTTTTAATCCATACGTTACAAGAAGCCAGAGGTGAAGAGCTCAGATGTCCGTCTACAATACAGAAATCTGGTGTCAGAGAGCATTAAACCTCAGTATCCCTGTGAATAAACTGAGATAATGGGACAACTATTAATTATAACATACCAAATCATCTCGCTGTCACCTTCATTTTCATATGAGGATGTTTTAGCCTGCCTGGGAAAGAGAAACCATGTCAACATAGAGTCAAAGGGAAAAGTTATACCCCAGGTTTTCTGCTGCCTCTTTCCTGTTTCTTTAAACTTCTTGTTCTGTCTAGGCTGCAAGGCAAGAGGAGATGGGATTGAACTTGTTGCACTCCCTGGCACTGCTCACAACAAAATGTACATGTTTCTGAACAGAAAAGGAATTGAAAAAACTTTGTTTCAAAAGTCATTAACTTCCATACAGTCCCCACAAATTCATAAGCAAGTGGCTTTAGTACCACCAGATCATTAATTTCTTCACAGACTTTAAAAGTAAACAGGGCATTTTGTATGTCAAGGATGGTATCCTAAATAAAATTATTTGCCTTCCTTTGCATTTGTCCAACTCTCCTTTTGCCTTCCTTTGCATTTGTCCAACTCTCCATCAACTGGAACATATTTCCAAAATCAAACTGAACCCATAAAGTCTTGGCCTTAAGATTGCTCAGGTGACACTACTGAACTGTTTCTATTATTAATTAAGATTTCATTGAAAATTATAATGCTGAAATACTTTGAAAATATTTATCAACAAAGAAATCCACCAAAGTAGCTGATCTTTTAGTCACAGAGTTAGTTACCTTTCCTTCTGAATCACTCCCGGGCCTCATGGTTTTGGAAAATTTCTCCCCCAACCTCATTTCCTCCAGAGAATTTCCCATCCCCTCTCGTCTGTGGGGTGTGATAAGATAATAGCAGCAATCCAGTCCTTATTGTCTGTATCTGCTGATGAAGAGTGCTGTATAAGTGTAAAGTGTTATTATTATTGTAAGGAAATAATAATACTAATAAAACAAAATGAATCGAAGTCTTGTCTTCAGATGGTTATTTTAGCAATACAGAAATCTAAAGCCCATGAAATAGACAATTAGGAGGGGTTAGATACTTAATATCAGTCGTTGTGTTTGGGTGGAATTTTGCAATAACGCAGCTGCTATAATAATACGGATTTTTATTTCTCCTTCCAGAAAGGAAGTGGTGTTTTCGGAGAAGCCTGGAAGTCCTGCTGCAGAATGCAGAACTTTGTGTGCCTGCCTGTGAGCTCGAACAGCCTCTCCTCTCCTGTTCCAACAGCTCCATCTTTGGGAGAGAGGAGGGGAAGCTTTCCTTTCCTTTATCTGGCTTTTCAAACAAAAGAAACCTTGGAAATCCTGTTTTGCCCTGGAATGTCTTTTTTTTCCTTCCCCGCTTTTCCCCATGCCTCTCCCCACATTGGTATTCTTCAGCTGGGGAATTAAAAACTCCAAAATAATCCCCCCTTTCTCTCATTTCTGTCATAACTAAGGGCCAGAGACTCATTTAATTAGTCTCTCTTGTGTGGCTTACAGCCCTCTTCAAGGCAAACATTTACCCCTGGGTTTCAGTGCTGCTGCTCAGCCACTGAATTTTCCTTTGTAATTTTTTTTGTCAGGAAAATGTGGTGTCATGTTAATGGCTATTGGGGATCCTACGGCTAAATCATAATCATAATTGTCCACACTAATCATAATTGTCTTGCTGTTGCAGTGTGCATCCCTCCCCCCTGTCAGCTTGCAGACTCATCCTACTCCCTTGGACTGTGTGCTTATGTTGGGTATGTGCTCTCACAGGCAGGGTTGACATTTCAGTCATTTTTGTCTGTTGAGTATCTGGGCTCAGGAGACAGGGACTTGAAGACCTTGTAGGAGGGGTCGCTCTCTCTGTCTTCTCAAAATCCTCATCCCAGAAAGCTCCCATGAGGAAAGTCACTTTTATGTATTTGGAAGGGCGCACTCTTCCCTTTTAAAGTGAGGCTAGCTGAGGAACAGGAGCTGGAGATCCAGATTAAGAGCTTCTCTTATCCACAGGCTGCTTTTAATTGCTGAGTTACATTTGGGACTCCTTTTATCTTACCTCCTGAATCTTCCATGCCCTTCGTTGAAGTGGCCTATCTCCAGCAGAAGGGATTATGTCTCTCCTTCACGTCTCATAAACCTGAGGGTTAGGACATATTCAGGACTACAGGGGCTGGAGGGTGGGAAGCTCATGCATTACACGGACCCAGAAGGTGTTTTCTCTGTCCTAGAGGAAGTGTCTCATCATTAGACCAGTTTTTAAGAGGCAGTCGGTCATGAAGGTCTGTCTCTGTCCTGGCAGCAGTGATGATGAAAGGGAGACTCCTGATACCACAGTTGTGGTGGTGATAGGATCAGCAAGTGGCTGCCAACCAGATGGGGCTCGTCAAGTGACATAAATATCCTGAGTGCCTTCGGTCCTGATTAAGTAAATATTTGCAATAAATGCCAACGTTATTCAGAAGTAGAGGGAAGTGACTGTTGCAAATAATACAGTGCAAGAAAACAAAAGGATAGGTTTGGTATGTTCATTAATTAATCACTAGAAGAAAGTGGGGTAAAAGTGCAGGTAAATCTAGAACTGCCAAGCCCAGAGTGTTGTTGTTTTTTTGGTTTTTTGGTTTTTTTCCTTAAAATCAGAGAGAAGAGAAAGGAAGGGGAAAGTTAATTCCCAACAACTACACAAAGGCATGGATAGATGTCACAGAGAGAGCCAGTGTAAATTTTTCAAGAAAAAGACAGAACCCTAGTTAAAAAAAAACCTGGGAAGCCAGAAAAGCCATGGAAGCGGACAGAGTCCATAATAACCTGGGAACAAGACTATACAGGGTTCAGGCAGGTGTATCACACGAAAAAGTAAAGTCAGAGTTTTCAGAGGTAAAACCATAAATGACATGAAAAGTTAGCAAAGAAATAAAGAAAAATAGGCACTGAGTATGAATTTGAATGCAGTCCCAGAAATCTGGCACTGACACTCCTTAGCTAGCTTTTGGCTGCCCAGTGTACATAGGGTGACATTAAACTCTGTGTCTCAACCAGGCAAGAGAACTTTCTACTAATTTAATGATGTAATTAATTAAATTTCACTGTTAAGAAAATATTTCTTCTGTTCTCAAACCAAGTAATTTGGATGCCCTCATTGGGATCTAACCTGAAATGACAACTAAGTCTCTAAACTCAGATTTCTTAAAGGCCAAACTAGTGACTTCAGTGTTTTTTTCAGTGTAATGAAAATAATTTGTATACAGAGTTCAATCCACCACATGGGTTTTTGTTCAGAAATCCTGGCTTTAATGTCACTGGAACAGAAACACATGTCCTATCCCCACAGCTCTGCTGCATCCTAAGCACTCCAGCTTCTCCAAATTCATGCTGATAAAACCTCATTACAGTTCTGTAATGTGCTTCTGATACACATTCCCATTTTCACTCTCATCTGCAATCCCTGGCATTGGCTGGGATTTGAAGAATAAGTGTAAAAACAGTTGTGTGGAAAGATGACGTTCTCTTACAGTATTTTAGACACAATTTGAAACAAAACTTACCAGAAATCTCCTGAGACAGCCTGTTCTTAAGAGAATTAATTGATAAAATTAATTCACAGGTTTATCTTCTTTAATAGTATTGTATAAAGTAATAGCTTTTACTTCACCAGTCCTAGGTTTCTTTTCCCCTTAACTGCTGGGATTGCAGTAAGATTTCAGCATCTGAAACCAAGAAATTTGGGCTCACTTCCAGCTATGGAGTCAAGCTGACCAGTAAATTTTACCACCAAAACACCACATCTACTCACATTATGTAATCTTCCCTTGCAGACAACTCCTGAACTCCTCAAGAGCTACATCTAAACCCTTAAATATTATATATTTACATATCCCAATATAGAGATATATACACATATTCATGGTTCATTACACCTCTCATTGGAAAGCTTCAGCACAAATTCACGGAGCTGACAAAAAGGCCAAACAGAACAAAAACAAAACAAAAATCAACCTTCTTAAAACATTGTCCTCGGTCAGCAGGAAGCTCTGCATGTGAGGTTGCAGGAAAGTCTGTCTTCTTTACACCTCTACTTCAGTTAATGGAGAGATGAGCAGAGCCGGGGCAGGTTATCCTGCTACTTGCACAGCCTCCTCCTCCTCCCCTCAAGTATTTTGGCTCACCAATCCACTCCTGGAAGCAGACAAATGTGTAATGCTCAGCACATGACCTAGAACATGACAGACACAGATTTAAGGTGACACTCCACAAACAAAACCCCTCGATGTTGCAAGAGGTAGTTGTAGTTTTGCATGTTCCTAAATATCATAAAAAGATGGAGAAAGAGTGAAGCATAGATGTTGCCTACCCCTAGAGAGGAAAGGGGTATAGTGGATGTGTCTGGCTTACTTAGGGATCTTCAGCTATTGAGAGACTGAGCTAGGTTTTTCCTTTCTCATGGAAAAGAAATAAAACAGATGAAAGTCAAGTTTTTTGTCCAGTAACTTAATAATCTGATCATTCTTCTGATCCATAGGAAACCCAAGAATCCTTCTCCAGTATTGGCTGCCAATCCTTCTAGACATGGAGTTAAAATTTAACATGAAATGGTACTTGGCCCTAAAATAATGTCAGACTTCAGTTTCCTCTGCACATTAGTAAGCAAAACCAGTCTCATATGTATTTGTAAAGAGCTTTAAGACATAGCTATGAGTTTTGCTCTACAAATTTTTTTTTTTTTCTTTTCAGCTGAACCCTTTTCCTCTGAGTAAATTGTATAGCATAAGATTGAGTTCCTGTAAAACACACATTCCCTTCCTTTTCAGAGGCCTTTCTGGAACTGTAAATATAAAATATGTTTACCTGAATATTGTTTGCATCCATCATTTCCTCCTTCTCCACAACATTCCTGAGAGAAAAAAGTAAATACAAACTCAGGTCTTGTCAAGGGCTGTCCTCGTTTCAGCCACTGTTTTCCAGTGTCAATATGAGAAATAGCTGAAGAACTACTATCAAAGTGCTGGTTTTCTGAGAGGTATAAGATTACCAAGAATGATGATTTTTCAAGTTAGCTGTTAACTTTGCACTGTATCAGTCCGGAAGAGATCCTGCTGGTGGTTGTCATGTTACCTCTGAAGGGAGGAGGCAGCTGGCTAAGGTGCAGAACATTTTAAAATCCCTGAAATGAGTTTATTTATTTATTATTTGCAGTCATAGGATCATACAGTGAATATGAGGAATTTTTCAGATTTCATCTATGCGTGGTGCTGCAATGTGAACAACAGATGTGCTAGCCACTCTGCTTTTTTCCCTTTATCAATTTTCATCAGCAGAGTTAGACACCTGAATGATGGCCAACACCCATAAATATTTATTTATAATCTATTTCTACCATTAAATGTTATGATTAAATATAACAAATTTATTTAAAAATTAATAATTTCTTCAACCAAACAAACAAACAAGTAAAACCCTCCAAGGTAGAAAGAGTTTCCATTTGATTACACTCCCTGGTTTGTGTTTTTTCAACAAAATGAATTTTTATCATACTTAACACATTCTCATGGAAATTAATTCCAGTGCTTCATAGTGGGAAAACATGTCCTTTTGTAATATTTGAAATGAGTCTTGAAATGACTTTTCTTCCCCAGTCCTGCGTCCAAACAAGTTCCACATTAAAAGTGCTCTGCCTTTGCATATATCCCTGGTGTATTTTTGAAATACTTTTTAGTGGCACCCTTTATACCTTCTACAGATACAATTACACCTGGACTTCCAACTTAATGCCTCTAAAATGCTTCTTCCAAGAGGTGACTAAGAGTTTAAGAACATAAAAGGCTGGGAAAGTATCATCAGCAAAATAATTTGACCGGAGATGTGAGGGCCCCCTGATGTTCGTACTACTGATTCAGATGGAGGGAAAGAAGGGAGAAGGGAAGTTTTGAATTTTTGTATAAACTGTTTGGTTTATTACCACTATTCCCCTGATAGATACCTGACTCTGGCACAAGTTTAATGATCCAAGTTAAGCCAAGGATATTAACTGGTCATTGGAGAAACACAGTCCTGCCTTCTCTGCTACCTGTGCTCTACTTGGCCCTGCCTTTTATGCCCTCCTTTGCTGCACAGTGAAAGTTCAAATAGGTTTACATGTGTATAGCTTATTATTGGGGGCTTCAGCTGACAGTATAGATAGCCCTCAAAGCTGCCTTAAGGTGGGGAATGAAACAAAGGGGAGAAAAGAAAAATTAACCTTCTTGCCCAAGTCCAGGTGGAAAATAAAATGATGAGCTACACTGACAAGCCTTCTCTTCAGGGCATCCTCTGCTGGGCAGCAGGTGGTGACAATGATCAAGTTGAAAATTATTTTTTAAAAAGTGTTTTCTTCCAGTTTTCTTCTCAGAAAAAAGAATACAATTACACTTCTCATTAAGACTTGCTCAGATCTCCCCATTGGTAGTTACTGTTTATGTCACTGCCGGTGCTGGTTGGAGCATGCCTGATTAGGTGCAGGTGTTGCACACTAATTGGCCATTAAGTTTTGGTGTGTATATTCTTGATAGCATTTTCTGGATTTCAAAATTAGTATCATTCATTTTCTTCTAAACGGTGTTTGTTTTAGTATGAAACTGCAAACCAAAACCCACAGGGCAAAGAGTGGATGGATCTACACACACAGGCAAAAATTAGTAGCTACAAGGTGAAATGTGAAGAGACAGAGAAAGAACAAATTTATTTAAATATCACCAAAAAAAAGGGGTTTGAATAGAAACTGAGCATTGGGTTCTGGTCAGAATCCCACAGTGCAAGGTGCATGAGAACACTTGGGGTGCCATGTTTATGGCAACGAGGAAGAAGTCTTTGGTAGTTTGATAAAAGACTACTGCATGGCAAGTGAAAAGTGGGTACAGGAGGAAGGTCCTCAACTTTGCAAGGCTTAGAGCTGACAAGGTTCTAAGTTCCAGAATATTTTCTCATGCTAAGAGGTTCTGTGGAGAGACACAAACTTGGGAAGGATGAGAGCCCTGAAGGAAATGAGGCAGTGACCATGGCATGATTGACGTGCTGGGCAGTGTGGAAAAGTATGTCCTTAATTTTCCTAAAGGAAAATATTTAAGAGAGAAGGGGATATTTATTAGTATAGATATTAGGGCCACTGTTTCTGAATTTATGAAGTTTAGTGGAAATAGACATTATCTACAAATTTCAACAGGTTACTGAAGAGCATTCAATCAGTAGGATCTTAAAATGATTGAATTATTTCTGTGTCTCTACTCACTATAATAGTCACTAAACTTCTAAATTTGGCTTTGTAATTAAATGTCCAAATTTATTTGGGATTATCCCAGGCATTTTGAAACAGAACCTGCATGGAAACAAAAGGCTCATGCACAAGAAAATCACAATCTAGCCTGTTAGGCCAGGAGATGTGAGCTGAAACCTCTCATATTTTGTGATACAAAAATATACAGAACAGAATTTCCATGTCCTTTGCAGATCCTTGTGTTTGTTGTGGTGGATTCTAGAACAGGACCCTGTACTTAAAGCAGATCTAAGCTTTTACAAAACTCATATCTGATATTTCTTCCCCACTTTTCAAAATTTGTATTTGGCATATATATCCCCCCACCCTAACACTGATAATTTAAACCCAAAACAAGTATGGAAAATAGTATTCTTTTCTTTATTGTTACTTGTGTACTTACAAGTTAAAAGGAAGACTTTTTCAGAGGATTAAATTCAGTATGAAGCGCAGAATCCCCTTATAAGAATGGATATCTTGTAAAGTACAGTTTTTTTAGCATTGATGTTTCTTCTACCTCCCTGTCATGCTTCGTTTTGCTTAAACCAAGTTTAGTCCTTTATGACTGTTCTGTATTTCTTAGTCTTACTTCTCATCTTTTTCTCCTTCTACATCCTCTTCA
Organism: Polioptila caerulea; assembly: GCA_013397295.1. Lineage (NCBI taxonomy): Eukaryota > Metazoa > Chordata > Aves > Passeriformes > Certhiidae > Polioptila > Polioptila caerulea. The sequence goes on along the minus strand of VYXF01001804.1, from coordinate 49,452 downwards.
CAGGTATCACGGACTGTTGCAAGGGGAATTCTCAGAACTATAGTATAAATGTCCAGATCCAACCTGGAAGTTCAGCATCAGACACTTTTTTTCTCTCTTTTCACTGTTCTAACTTGAAATAAAGTTTCTTCAATATGTGCTCAGAACTGAATATTGTCTTAATAGCCAAGAAAAACTTGTGTTGCACAGAGCTGTGAGTTACAGGGCCATGTTCTCTCACCAGTCCCTTTAGTACTACAGTGTTCAGTGTCACCTGTTGTTTGACAATAAACTTTATAACACAGCTACTTCTTCAAGATGCTGGTTGATACTATGAGGAAAAATCTGCAACTTGAAAACTGTGGGACACAATGAGATGTGCAGGAGATCCTGGAAAAGTAGCGTCCTTCTAATGACACTGCTTTCAGTGTGAGGCTCATTAAGGCTCCTGGTCCCCTTGACATCTCAATTTCCCTGCTCTGGGAGTTGGTGGTCAGCACTGCAAAGATCTGTTAGCAGGTTATGTCATCTCTGTTCTTCTCCAAAAAGCATAAGGAAGTCAGATGGGAAGAGGAGAGGCAGGCACTGATCTCTTCTCTGTGGTGACTGGGGACAGACAGGACCTGAGAGAGTGGCCTGAGGTCGCATCAGGGGAGGTTTAGATTGGATATCAGGAAAAGGTTTTCCCCCAGAGAGTGGTAGGCTCTGAAACAGGCTGCCCAAGGAATGGGCAAAAAAACCTGACAGAGGTCCAGGAACATTTCAACAATATTCTTTGGGACATGGTGTGATTCTTGGGGTGTCCTGTACAGCACCAGGAATTGGACTCAATGATCCTGATGAGGCCCTTCCATCTCAGCATATTCTGTGATTCTGTGATTTGTGGAATTCTCAGGTCTGAATATACTGTGTCTAGGTGGTCTTGACTTTTTTTTTTTTCCCCCCTCCACACAAGTGCTATTCTGTGGCTTAAATTCACTTACTGAAACACATTTAGATATTCAGATAACGTTTCACTGCTGACCCGAAGTGGATCCAAGCTTCCTTTCCCTTCTCTCTCACATTGTCATGTCTGCAGTGGCATACTGTGAGCAAAGTGTTATCTCTCCAATTTGATAGTGCCATCCTCATTGTACCCTGGATGTCCTTTGCAGGATCAGGGCCTGTATTAGTTTCCTTCTCAGTTTGTATCTGTACACTTTTGCTCAGCTTTTGGGGAGCACTGTGGGGCCATTTGTGAAATGACAGTGCTTTCTGCCGGGAAGATCATTATAGGCAGAAGGCATTCCAATGTGCAAATTACAGTACTGCTTATGGGGAATTTGTTCTGCTTGAAACAAAGGAGCCCTGCAAAAGGAAGGTCTCGTCACACTTTCATCTGATTTGGAGCTACAGCACTAACTTCCATGCTGTGCAGACATGCACAAGGAGGGTTAAAGTCAGTTTTACAAGAGCATCAGTTGGGTGAAAATGCATTTGACCTTCACAGGGTTCTTGAGTCATTCTTCAGCTTGAGTGGCTGAGTGAAGAGTGTGTCATTCTGTCATATAAAGAAAAAAAAAAATAGAGAGAGAGAGAAAAAAATTTAAAAATCGATCCTGTCTACTCCTGAAAGCCTTAGATTTCATTGGTATCTAACTGACATAAATAATATTTGCTCGCGTTTTCATTGCTATTTTTATTTAAATGTTCTTGGGTATGCCAGCTAGCAGCCAGGTCCATTTTTATAGCAGAGTGAATTCCCACAGTTCTGGTAAATATAATCAGATAAGGGGAAGTTGAACTTAAACCTTCTGTTGCAGTCAATAAAACTAAACTTCATAACCCAAGACTATATCTCTATTTATAATTGCTAATTATAGAAATCTATTCAAGGACACTCTAAAAACAGGATTATAAATCCATCTAATAAAACCCCCTAAAAACATAAGAACATAGAGACAGAAAAAGGAGACAGCCAGTGAGAACCAAGAAAGAAAAAGAAGCAGAACACAAAGCAATGTATTTTCTTGAGCTTTTTACAAAACAGAATAATCCTCAAATACGTTCCCATTGTCCTTCAGTATTTCATTGTCTTTGTAGCAGGGATCTCGTATTTATATTGAAGTTTGTTGACAAAATGGTGCAGTTGTACAGATGATGATTGGAAGCAAAAACTCTTACAAGGAAGACCATATAGAAGGAAAATTAAGTGTTTCCTGCATTTAAGTTTGAAATTCTCTTTTAACAGATTTTCTCTAGCAAGTTATGAAGAGAGTGCAGATTTGGCCAAAAGATAAACATTCAAAATAAATTCCTAATCTGGCATGAGATAAAATCCCTGAGAGAGCAGTTCACGTGAGAAACTGAAAATTTGTATGAGTCACCCTATGGATTATATTGTATGTATCTTCAAGAAATCATCACTCTGAGACATCAGAAATAGATACTTTAAATCACTCACATGAACAATTCCCTCTAACTTCTTAATTTTCTGCTTTATTTTACTTATTTTCTATGTAAACAGGTGGAAGGAAAAATTTCTATCTGTTCAGGATGTGTCAACTCCAGCACTGAGTATCAGCATTCCACAATGAAAGAGGCATTGTGAATTGTCTCTTTATTTTCTGTATTATGACCTTTGCCCAAACTTCTAAAATATCAAAGTGCATGTTTGCTAGGGGTGTGGCTTCACTGCAGAGCACAGGATATTAGCAATAGCACAGCCAGCAGGACCAGGGCAGTGACCACCTCCCTGTGCTGGGCATTGGGTGAGGCTGCGCCTTGAATCCTGGGTCCAGAGAAGGGAATGGAGCTGGGGAAGACTCTGGAGCATCCAGAATAGCTGAGGGAGCTGAGAAGGGGCTCAGCCTGGGGAAAAGGAGGCTCAGGGGGCTCTTCTGGCTCTGCACAAATCCCTAATAGGAGGGGGAAGCCAGGAGGATTTGGGCTCTGCTCCCAGGGAACAGGGACAGGAAGAGGGAAAAAGCCTCAAGTTGCACCAGAGGATATTTAGTTTGGATAATAGGAGAAATGTGTCCACTATAAGCGTTGGCAAGGGCAGTATTGGTGTCCTCATCACTGGAGGAACCTGAAAACTGTGTAGATGTGGGACCTTGGGGATCTGGTTAGTGGTGGGCTTGACAATGCTGGATTAATGGTTGAACTTGATCTTAGAGACCTTTTCTAATCTAAACAATTCAGTGATTCTTTATTTAGATAAATGCATGCTAAAAATGCAAAGAACTGATCACGAACACAGACCTTCTAAAGAAGCAGGAGTATGAACAGCCATCCTTATATTCATTTAAGAACAAATAGTTCTTTTGTTAAGAAGAAAGAATAATTCTATTTGGAAATAATTCAAATGGTCTAAATGTGATTAAAAATACGTACTTTGTCCCTATGGCACAAGTCAGTATGTATAGATCATTATCCCTTCTTATTCTTAGAATCACGGAGTCATAGAATGGTTTGGGTTGGAAGGGATCTTTACAGACCAACTAATTCCAAAATCTGTGCTGTGGACAGGGAATTCTGTCTTCCATGGCTAGACCTTTCACCCAGGCTTCCCTCCACAGCCCTGCTCAGCTCCAAGAGGGCATTGAGAAGTGATGGGGTAACAGATGGAGATGCAATGGCCACAATCTGCAGCACTTGTTGATGGGACACAGAACTGGTCAGTGACGTGACCCCTCTGGGTTTAGGGTACGCTTCGGGTCAGATTTTCAATGGTTTTCAAGTTCTCCTAAACGTGTACAGGGTGTCTTGTCTTCTCTGACAGCTGTGATGAAGGGCTGTAAACTGAGAGAACTTCCTGTTCACACTGCTGTTGTGCAGCGAACACTTTTATATAAAAGTGTTCTTTTATATTAGCCCACAGTATAAGTAATGTCTCTAAAAGAGCTGAAAGCCACAACATATTATGTACCCTCTGTAATTACTCAGTACTATTTTGACATCAAAGGAACCAATGCACAATATTTGTGGTCTTCCTTTCAAAATTCACACCTTAATGATTTTTAGGGCAGTCAGACTGAAACACCATAATATTTTTTAAAAAATATATTCCCACTCTATTGAGTAAAAGAAGAAGAAAGAATTCAGATAATGGAAGAACAAAGAGAATAGCTGCATAAAACCAGAATCAGTCATACTATGCTTAAGATTACTGTTAAAATGTTGCGCTTTTTTCTCTTAATGAATATGAGGGTTTTGAGAACTATTTTCAGAAAGGAGAAAAGAAGAAAGCAAGCAAAGTATATTTAAGACCTCCTTTAAGACATCCAGAGTTAATAATGATATACACTGCAGAAAGAACAACTGTGAGACGGGTGCAAAATGCCACTAACCCAGCTAATTAAAAATGAGGTTATTAGTTTTTAGTTATACTGCAGTTAGAGATAGTGCTACAGAGAACCTGAGTGAAAGCACATTTTATTTTGTAGTAGGAATTGCATTTTATGTGGCATTTTATTTTATTTTAAGGGGTGCTTCTGTTTAGAGAGAAGGAGATTTCAATTATGAGTTAAAATAGACTCACTGTGGCTTTTCTGTATCTTTTGGGGGTGGGGAAGGGTATAAGAAGGGTACAAACTTTCTTCCAAACTTGGCATTCCACCAGAAACAGCAGTAAAAATTTGTGCCTCACCATAAAAGACAGCTGCCTAGATTTCCAAGATATGTGGGAATGCCTGACATCTATGGATTTTGTTTTCCAGGGTGATCAATAGAAATTATTCACTTGTTTTGAAAGTGTAGCTCCAAATATCATTCTCAGCGTGATTCTAACTCTTTTCCAGTAGATTTATGGCTGGATTTCAAAGCAACTCAGGTCCTACATACAGAGAAATAAACAACAACAACAACAAAAAGCTCACCTCTTTAAAAGCATTTCACAAGTTATTGTTTTTAGAAATAAAACTGTTGTTTAAATAGATACTTAGTATTTAAGTAGATGCTGAGACTTTTGAACAGGTTTGTATAAACCGATCTGTGAGTGTCCACATGTAAAGCCCATTGTGAGTGAGGTTTTGGGGCCATGTCTAAGAATCACGAGTGGAATTTTGCAGCCACTCAGGTCACTGACAAAATCACAGAATCATAGCACAATTTGGACTGGAAGGAGCCTCTAAAAGCCATCAAGTCCAACCCCCCTGCAATTAGAAGGGATCACCTTCAACCAGATCATGTTGAAATCTTCCTCATTGTTTCTGCAGGTTTTCTGAGAATTTAGTTATTTTGTACACCAGTTATGTTGTATTACTTATAAGTATTTTTTTAATGCATTTTGAAACATCTTCAGTTGAAACAGTATTCACTAGCTGGAAGGAAGAAGGCTTCTAGAGAAACAAAAATATTTGAAAAAATTAACGAAAAAAAAAGATTAAGATCTTACCTCCTAAAGAAAAATAATTCAACAGAAAAAAAAGAAATTATCATTTACAATTTCCTTCTCCTCTCTATCTATTTATTCATCTACATCTGGGCTGAACTACCATAATATGCCATTTTGTCTGCTCCTACAAGAAGTTCAAAATTACAATATACTCTAATGCAAAGAATAATCTAGTAATCCAACATTTTTTTCTTTGATATATGAAAACAAAAGTAAAGTAGCTTTGCCTGTGCATAAAATCAGGTCAAGGGAATCTTAATATGTGTTTTAGCTATATATGTAAAGAGTGACAAATACACAGCTGCATTTGACTTGTGTTTTTTAGTTATACAGTCTTTTCCTTCTGAATTTAAAGCTTTGTTTACAGAAAAGGATGTAAGAGGCACATGAAGGATAATTTTCCTATCACCTGGAGCTGTCAGCCAAGAGAGTGAATACAGTCTTTAGGCTAATCTGAGGATAAAGCCAGAGAGATATTCCTCAGAGTGTAACACAATAAGACTAGCTTCTTCTTTTGGTTTTTGACCAAATTAAGAACAGCAGAGTCCAAAGGATTTAATGATGTACTTGGATTTCTAAGCTAATCAGTGCCAGAAAATATCCCTGTGCTTTGGAATACAATTGCCTATAAAGTTAAATTGTTAAACTTGTCCCTAGCACAGTTTTGGCATCTGGTAGCCAGCATTCCCCTAGACATTTTCTGGGAACAGTTCAGGAGACAACATGGGCCAAGGATGACTCTCAATAGGCATTTTGGATGTGGCCACCCAGAAGAACTTCCCAGTAAGGAGCTGGGCTGATCCATGCCAGCTGGCTTCTGCATCCAAACTCAGTTCTTAGCATGTATAATTTACTAGTAGAGATGTGGCTTTGTTTTCACATTTTCTATTACATAACATCACAGAGCACAACATTGAGTTGTAGAAGCTTGGAATAGTTTGGGCTGGAAGAGACCTTAAAGGTCACTTTTTTCCACCACCCCACCATGGGCAGGAGCACCTTCCCTAGACCAGGTTGCTCAGAGCCCCATCCAGCCTGTCCTGAACATTCATAGGGATAGGGCAGCCACAACTTTTTTGGACAACCTACTACAAGGTTTCTCTATCCTCCAAGTAAATTTCTTCTATATATCTTAATCTAAACCTATCTCTTTCACTTTGAAATCTTGTTCAATCACCCCTTTATCCAGGCAGGTGGTTTTGCCTGACTTTCTCTCTGCTGGGACACATCAGTTCTGAGCTTTGAGGAGGTAATCCTTAATTTTTAACCAACTTTCTTGGGCCTCTTTTGCTTCCAGGGCCATTTCCCACAGCACTCTACCAAGCAGCTCCTTGAAGAGGTCAAAGTCTCCTTTCCTGAAGACCAGGTCAAGAAATGTGTCCTTGTCTCACATTCCCCACCATCCCCTGCTTACTGTTGAGCACAAGGTCTAGCACAGCAACCCTCCTCATTGTTATTCCTCTATCACTTTGAAAAAGAAGTTGTCATCAACACATTCCAGGAACCTCCTAAACCTGCTCTGCTGTTTTGTCCCTCCCATCAACCTCGAGGTGACTGAAGTGAATAGTATAAAAAAATTATATTGAAATGTGAATGAAGTGCTGAATTAAACTAAGAAAAGTTCCTCCAGAATCTGCTTGGTAACAGATTTAAGGAGGAGGCATTACTTACTTGTGTCTATTTTGACTTGGAAAGTATTTCAAAATTAAGAATTTAACAGTGAATTACAAAATGCAGTTCCATCCCAGTTCTAATTAGTAGAGACATAGAGTTTAGGAAAAAAATTTGCAGTGTGTAAGTTGCTCAGAACACAACACACTCACATGCACATACACACTTAATTCAATGAAAATAAACAATGTCTAACGCTTTGAAAAGGTCACTCAGTCTTTCTGGTGCAGACACTTTACTCCCTTTGTGACCAGTTTCACAAAGAGCACTCTTTCTAACTTCAGCCCTTTGAAAAGTCAACCTTTATACATTAGATTCCCCTCATCTCTATTGACGTACTCTCTTGTGCTGAGGGCTTTGCTCCCATGGAAAACATCTGCCTCTCCCTCCCACCCACCATGCTAATCTTGACACAAACATCAGAACCTTCATCTACAGTTTAACATTTCAAATGAGATTTTCTAAGCATTAAAAAAAAAAAAAAAAAAAAAAAAGACAGGGGGGGGGGGGGGGGAAGGGGGGGG
>VYXF01001804.1:6524-25153 GCA_013397295.1 Polioptila caerulea | reverse complement strand
TTTTTCTTTTTTTTTTTTTCTTTTTTTTTTTTTTTACACTTTTTGTCCAGCCCTGTCTCCAAAGAAAGCAAAGCAATAAGCCTGTCAAAGAAGGAATTAATTAAGCAAATCAATCAGTCAGTTTTATTAAGGAATTACAAAGCCCATGTGCAGCATTAATTATTTAGATAATGGGACATCTCTAAGCCTTTCTTCTCAATTATTGATAAGCTGCTATCTATCATTCTGACTGTTTTAGTACTGATTTAGTTGTGAATGAAGCCAGGTCATTGAGCCATAGCATATGCCAGTTATGAGAGTTGCTAGATGACTAGGGGCAGAAGAGAGAGAAAGATGAGAAGTATCGTTTATTTCCATCCACAGTGATTGCATATATTAAATATTTCAGGGCACGTGTCTTCTTCTGAGCTGCTGATGAAAGGGAAACTGTCCTTCCATGCTGATATCATCTGGGTGATCACCTTTGTTCAATGAGGCAATACATGCCCATTTTTTCCCACTGCAATATCCATGCAACTTTTTTTGTTGACTTTATGCGAGGTTCCTCATTAGTTTGTAGGGCCTGGAAAAATGAGAGGCCTTTCCACTGTCACAAGAAAAAGTTATCTTTTTGCATCTGCTGATCAAGGCAACTGTTCTCATTTTTCTCTTTACTAGGAATTTCATGACAACTGCTTTAATAGAGAGCCCTTCTGCAGCCCTAGGCATATTTTTCATGTTCACCTCATTAGATATAATATACAGGGAAGTGTTCTCCTACCTGCTTTCATAAGTGGAGAGCAAAGGCATTGACCTCATAATGTTGAAATTCAAGCAATCAAACAACAACTTCTTCATCACTTGGGAAAAGCACGTAGATATAAATAGTTACTGATGGGAAAAAGTATTCATAATAAAGGAAACAATGAATCTCAATAAAATTATCTCATAATTGAGAAAATTCACATTCCACTTGAAAACAACTGCAGAAGGCAGAACATTTTAGGAAATATGCTGACTATTGTACAGCACATAAAGACAACAAGCTTCATTTATTACTGCCCTTCAAATTCTGTAGCCATTTCAAGACATTTTCCATTCTTTCTAAAAGTCTGAAAGACTGCTCAATATAGACTAGCCAGTAAAAAGGGAAGGGTATAGAGGGCGTAGATCTGGCTTACATCTTGGCCTTATATCTTATCATCTTGGCCTGTAGCACATTTAAGGCAAATATTGGTGTCTGGCTGATGAACTATGGATTTGGTACTTTGAGAATGTTCCAAGAGTCTCAAAAAATATTTACTCTGTCCAGCTACATTGTCACAGAGGAGGGAGGGTGTTTTTTCTCACACACCACCCTCTCCACTTTCTGTCATGATGTTTCTGGGTACTTAGGAATGAGTTGGGGCCAGATGCTGTTCCTGCACACACTGAGTTGCAGCTTCTGGGCTCCTCTGTGTTTGTCTCCAGCATACCCAGCCCCTAGCTTTGAAACTGTTGGCTGTTTCTATCTTTCCCACATTGACAAGAAGACAGACATGCTTCAAAACATAAGCATATCTCCAGTTGTGGTCAGGAGGAAATTTATTGAACTAAATAACTGGCTTGGGTAAAATGACTTTGTGCCACCCTGTGAACACACAGGTTTGGAACAGGCGTGATTCTACACAGGATTAAAAGTGCTAATGTCTCCCTCACTGAGCAAAGAGTATTCATTAAACACTGTTCTCACAGTGCTTCTACCTTTCCACCTGCTACATCAACATCAAAATTGGAAGCATTGTAGCTTTAGCAGGAGGTGAAGCTCAGAGGGATAGAGCGCCATCCCTTCACTGTTTCCATAAACTTGACGTAGAGATGTGAGTTCATTGTTACTTAGCTATGCAGATTTTTTTTCCCTCAGCTGTCAGCTAAAAGCTATGAATAAGACATATTAAGAAAATAATAGTTAAGAGTAAGAACTTTTTCTCACTAAATTTCATTTTGGCACAAAACTTGACCTTGAATATGAAGATTCCATCCAAACTTGCATCTTATTTTTAGGTAGAAACACAAAAGTGTAGTTATCAACCTGAAGAAATGTTGCTGAAAATAGTTATAAATTCAATTTTACTAATAAGAAGCAATTAAGGTTTGTAAAAGAACTGCATTAAATATGTGAATTAAAAGCCAGGGGTTTAAGGAACAAAACTTCCCAGTCCCTGGCCGTTTCTATTTGTAACTTTATTCAAGGAGTGTGCTACTTTTTGTAACTGTGTGGGCTTTCTGTCTCCCATTGGTATCTATTACTTGTCCACTGACAGTTGCTTTCTGGCTGTAGCCTTAGGCTCAGCACGTACTGCTACCACCTTGCCTCAGTAATGCTGTCCTGCTTTGACTTTTGCCAAATTGTGACTCATATATGCTAAAAAATCTCTGCAGTTAAGGAAGAAGAAGGTGAAAAAAAAAAAAAAAGCCAAACCAGAGAGTAACTGTTCGTTATGGTAACTCAGATATAACAATAACTTCAACATATATAGGTGGACATATGTACATATAAACCCTGCATAATATTATATCTGGCACCAACTGCAGCTCACTCAAGTGTCAGGCCCCTCACAGCTCGGACAGTGACACAGCAATATCTTTGTCTGTAACACAGACACAGCATCATTTCAAAAGGACACATATTGTCACAGGACTGTCATTCTTGAGGGACCATCTCGGAGTGACTGCGTAGTTTTTTGTATGTTTCTACTTAAAAAACAAAGGAATAAAAAGAGGTCTCTCCTCCCATTTCGGTTATGTGTCTGACAGCAGGGAGCGTCATAAACATGTTCTTGGTGTGGGTCAGAAGATAAACATGCACCCATTACGATCCCTTTTTCTTATTTTCTCCGTACCCCCATGAAAATACAGAACTCTGAAAATCCCAACTCTGTGATTTGAGAAGTGGAACTCAGGACAAATCTTGTACTCAAAATGAATAGCTGGATCCATAGACCAGCCTCTCCTTGGCAGACAGATCTTTCTGCCTGAGCTAAAACTACTTCTGCTCTACTGACTCTGACTCTACTCTGCCTTCCAAAACGATTTGCTGGGAAATGGGATAAATCATCTCCATCATGGAGGGACCACTACCAACAGTAAGTCCTAAAAGTTGATAATGCTGAATTGCTCCTTTCCCCAGCAGTTCTGGTGCAGTGTGAGCAGCAGTATAAAGCCTGTGTTCAACCAAAACAAAGTTTACAGCAATGTCACCTATACCACATCCCAGAAAGAATATTTCCTGTAGTGGTCAAATTAAAAGGGCTGATGTTTCGAATTCTTGTGAGAAAAGTGCTATTAACTGTCTAAAACCAAGAGCTCGAAGCTTTGTCTAATCCCAAAGATTTTAATTCCCGTGTCAGAGTGCTATCTAGCACTGTGCTGGGGTTTGACTCAGCAGTCAGTCAGATAAGACTAACCTCATCACTTTTCTGCATTGCTCATGGTTTAACTGTAGTTCTAGGTTACTGGAATTCCTACTTAGTGCAATGACTCCTTTAAACATAGGCTGAATTTAGCTTGATTTAGATGCAGAATTTCATTAACAAGCATAATTCTTCACATTCTTTACTATGATAAAAATTTCCAGTGCTGTAGTCAGTTTAGAAAAAATATTTTCTTTGTTGTGATTTGTGATGCTCTGATTTTCAGCAAGAAAAAGAAAATGGTGAATTAATTGAATATTTATAGCTTTATCCCCCAGGTGGATCTGCCCTGATTATCTATTCTCAGGACTGAAACTCTAAGGAAGATCACTGCTTCTCAGTTTATTCACTAATCAAAAGTGTCCAAGAAGTAACTTTGGTCATGAAACACCTCAGTCAATTTTATCTCCATTCCTTTAGGAGAGCCTTATGATTTCTATGATCAGACACTTGTGTTCATGTCTGTGAACTTCATATCAAGCTATATCAAGTTTGTACAATATTGATAGAAAGCAAAGGCCTGGTTTGAACAAGTTCAACAGTGCTCAGATGTCCATTATTATTTCTTTTACTGAAAGACTTGAGCACATTAATTACAGGACCACGTAATTGTGTCAGGTACTTTACAGGCATGGAACATAAAAACAGTCCCTGCCCCCTAAATGCTGGGCAAGAGGAATGCAAAACCTAAAGAGCCCCTCAGGAATACTGGGAACAACAGAACACTACCAGTTATTGTTGTTAATTTATTGACATACATTTCTGGCTTTCTGCGAAGGCGTTACAGCAAGTAAGAGCTTTAAGGAGGAATTTGAAGAAGTCTGGCTCTTCTTTACAGGAAAAGCCAATGAAACCCCATGGGGATAAGCACAGTGGGAAGCACAAAATGATTGAAAATTTCACTAGCTGATGATGCAGGTTAAACTTCACGTGCCAACTGGAGGTCAGAATTAACCTCTTGACAGCAGTGAGAAATTATGCACAGAAGCAATCCTGAGCTATGACTGTCCTTTGAACTTCTTGAAAACAGAGAGAGAGGGAAGGCATGAAGGAAAAAGACAATCCCAGGTTGTACATCAAAAGAAAAGTTGTCTGCTGCACTCACACACAGATAAAAGGGATATTACAGAAATTGAGATACAAGGTATTGCGAGGAGGGGTGAGAGTGTTCCTGCATGGACGGATGTGAAAAGCCATACTGTGCACATGATCTGAAAAAAAGAGGCAGTCAGACGTACAGAGTGGGTACTGAGTGCCTGGGTAGATTTCTGCAGCACAGACATACCATAAGCCCACTTTGCTGGGTTAGATGTAAATCAGCAAGATAATGGACACCCAGAATCTGGCCTGGTGGAGCAGGGAGTGGGAAGAGGGCTCAGAATAATTGTGCACTTTGGATCCAGCCCAGGGCAGAGAGACCAATGGAAAAATTATATGGAGCTTTCATTTGTGTTTTAAATTAAAATAGACAAAAAGAGTCTTGACTACTGGATTTATCCTCACTATAGCTGAAACAGAAGATTAAAGTCTTCTATATTGCTTGCTAACTTGACAGTGTTTTAGTTTTCAGAACATTGCTGGTTTAATTCTTCATAGAGCTTTTTATTTTTCTTTTAAAGTGGTATAAGCATCATATCAGTAAATCTGAACTATTTTATTATCTTCAGTTTTCCTCTGAATTATGTCCTCTTTTGGGGTTTTTTTGGTTGGGTTTTTGCTTGGGTTTTTTTTTTTTGTTCTGATGTCTTTCTCCTGCCCTGAATTTTATTAATTCTCATTTTATCTATATATGCAATATCCTCTTCCAACTGTCTTGTCCAGATGATTCACTAACAACTGGACTAATGGCCATCTCACTCCTTAGCAGCTGAGAGGGTGAGAGAATGAAGGAGTCAGGCCATCAGCTGCTGCAAATTGGTGCTGCACCATTGATTTAATTGAAATGGTGCCAATTTACACCAGCTGAGAATCTGAGCCTGGAGCTCTGTTCAGCCCAAGCTCAAGGAAAGCACATCTCCAATCTGTTCACCCACCTGAAGTTTGTTACCTAAAGTATGTTAAAGCTCAAGCTGGCTATCCATTGGCTCTCCAGATGAACAGTAAGCAATTAAGGGAAAAAGAAAAGCAGCAGCATCCAACCATTTACTTTCTTTCTCATGACCCTCTCAAAGACATTGGCGTCTTCACTCTTCAGGTATGCACATTTGGTTTTGAAGAAAAAAACTTCAAGTAAACAGTAAGATCTAGGACACTGCCACAGATCTACTGACTCAGTTTAACAGTGCCTCTTTTACACTTCAGTGTACTGATGGTAACACTGCTTTTGGTTCATAGCCCATATATTTCACATTAGTGCTTTACCAGACTAAGGAATAAATTTTAGCTGCAAATGTATAGCAACTCCCATAACCCTGCAGGGAGTTTTACACCTAAGTATTTAGAAAACAGGCTTGAACTTCCTCTTTCCCCATTAACTGCTTGAAGGAGCAGAGATAATTTCTGATCTGAACCATTTGGTCTAGCCCTTCCCTTTCAATTTCTATTCAAGTGTGACCATTTTGCAAAATATGTGTCTAAAACCCACTGTATTGCTACTGTTTACTGTAAGGAAATACAATACCAGATTATCTTTCTCTGTGATGCACATTCTGTTTATTGTCATGGACTGAATGAGTTAAAAAAACAAACAAAAAAAACAATAAAACCCACAATCAAAAATCACATTCTATATTTAATTTTTAGTTCATTTTTACTAAAAAGTACCAAATTTCACTGTATTCAAGGCAGGCTCACCTTTCTGAGAGTTGTCAAGATTGACCCATGAAGAGCAATATGACAACACCTGGATTTTGACATCAGCATTGATAAAGTAAAGATGATATTACAAACTACAGGGAAGAAGAAAAGAGAAAACAACTGAAAAGAAGAAAGAAGAAAAAAAAAACCACCAAAAAACAAACACAAGAACCTGAGAACCTGGGTCCTTTTCTTTTTCTCTTTTTTTTTTTTTCTTTTTTTTTGGCAAAAAACCTGCTACAGAAACAAATGTAGATGAGGGGGGCACTGAGCCATATAGAAGTGAGTAATTATCTACTGTTACAGGCCTTATTATCTCTCCAAATGTTTGCTAAAAATTCTATTGGGCAACCATCTGGACCCTGAGCTTTAACAGTGGATATAGAGTGGATTGTTGCTTTAACTTTTAGATGGGAAAATTTCTTTCTTTAATTCTTCCCTGTCATCCTGTGCTAAATAATTTAGTTGAATGTCTCCTAGATAGCTTTCTGAATCCTCAGAGTCAGTGCATTCTAGATGATATCATCACATAAAATATTCTTTGAAAGTTTATATATATCGGATTTTTTTACCACTAGGGGATCTGAGGACACTTTGCCATCTGTTGTAAGGGCTTGCTAATGCACCTATTTTCTCTTCTATCCCTAGCATTCTCTTTTCAAATTACTAGGCTTAATAATTTGCCTAATTGGTAGCCTCCCCCCACATCAGAAATTATATACGACGCATATTGCTTCAACACCCTCTCTGTGTATGAAACCTAGCAGTTCTCCTCTAAGAATTTCCATTGTTTCTGTATTGCTGTAGTTTTCAACAGCAAATATAATTTCGTTCATTCAGGCTGTGATAAATAATTCAATAACATATCATCAATAACTATAGACCAGTTGCTTAGCTTGAAACGTTTCTCTACTTTGCTGTGAAGGTCATCACTATCAATTATGCACCTATCTTCCATGGAATGTTTCAATTTAGTATTATAATCATAACAACAAATGATCTTAGTTCTTATGAAGGATATTTAATTGACATAGGTTTTCAACTGTTTTTTGTTTGTTGTTTTTTTTTTTTACTAATTTCCAGATAGGCACTGCAAGACATCCAACTTTAACTGTCTTGACCAAAGTCACAATACTGCATGAACAGCAGAACCAGAAATATAATCAGTCACCTGATGTTCTGCAGTTGCCTTTGGATATTTTCAGTGAAACTATGTGATGACCAAGCTGTGAGGCTTCTCCCATGACACTGAATCCATATTGCCTCCTCCCTACCAAGTGATGGCTTTCAACTCTCCCCAGTTTCAAGTTGCACAGGGAACCTGTAATGGGATTGCATCACATTTGAATTTACCTTTTGAAATGCAGCCCTCGGGCAGTCTCTGCACTCCTCTAGCTGAGCAGAGATATGGGTGAAACAAGTTCTTGATTTAGCTGCCAATAAGTGTCTAAAGCACTTCATGACTGACAGTCTGCAGAGGAACAGCAGGATCCCATCGGAGCTAACAAGGGGATGCAGTTAAATCAGCCTCTCAGCCAAGGGTAGGATTGTTCCAGAAGTGAAGGAAAGAGAAGAACATGACAAATTCCTTGCTCTGTCCCTGATTTCCAGCAGACCCTTGTCCCATGTGGGGAAAGGTCAGTGTGCCCTGCACAAGGTGCAGGATGCTCCTCCACCTCCATCCCCACACCTCATTCACCCTCTGGCACCTCCCATCTCTGTTCTCTAGTTGAGGGGGAGGAAATTAGACAAGGTACACACACCTGATTTGTCTTCTCCTTATTCAGAGGTCTATTATAAATGAGAATGGTAATATCCTATATATAATGCCATGTTCCCACTCTTCTCTTGCTGCAGTTTTTTTCTGCCTATTTCCCTGGTTTTTGGGGGTTTTTTTGTTTTGTTTTTTTGTTGGGTTGTTTTTCCACTTTTTCTTGTTACATTTGGTCAGAATGATTCTTCTGGTAATATTGATTATTTTTTGAAATTGGTTGCTGTTATACTATGTTTCCCTTTGTGGCTTCAATATTTCATAAGCTTGGATTAGTCTAGCTTATCTGAGATCTTTTGCTTACAATATGTAAATAAAAATAACATTTCAGGAAAAGGTTAATATTTCCAAGCAGGATTTTTTTTTTTCAAATCATGGTTAGGATCAGATCTTTGGATTTGTGGAACATCTCTCACTAATTTATTAGAAGTAGATGGGTGTTCGAGATTTTGGAAACAGTTTGTAAAATCTTGACCTAAAACCTCCAAAAGAGAAAGTGCAATTCTTAGAAGAGGGAAGAGGTGTTCCAAGGGGTATAACACAACCATGATTGTAAAATACTTGCAAGATTAGGGGTGTGGGATAAATTCATCTGGATGATAGGTAATCCTGAATGGGAGAAGAAATGGATAACATAGCTTCATATCTTTTAATTCTTCCAAGTCTTATTTGAAACTTTTCCACCGTGAAAACCAGTGGTTTCTGAATTCCAAAGCATCACCTCAACAGTCTTGGAAGCCACAAGCAGGAACTCAAAGCAGTAGTTTGCAAGAGGGCTTATGGTTTAACAGTGGCAACAACATTAATGGGAATGAGTAGGGATACTCTCTCAGAGTATGCAAGCACATTATAAATAGCAGCTTCCGAGAGGAAATGGGGAAGAAGTGTCATTGTATCAGCTGCAAGGACTTGGCAAAACAGAGGGTAGAAATTGCAGTAGATCAAAATTATGATGTATTTAACCCTATGCAATTTAACACCAACTAGGACCAGGACATTCAGCCTGGGAAGCATAAATATTACTCTAATCCTAAGTTCTCTTTTGGGCAGAAGGAACTCTCACAGAATTTTCCTTCCCTCTAAACAACTCCCCCCACCACTCCTCTCCTCCTGAACCCATGGTGCCAGCTGGCAGAAAGTCCCACAGATTGATGCAAAGAAAGTTGAAAGTCAAAGGGAGTTTCCTCAGCTCTGTTTCAGTGCACGTGGGTGTACATTTCTGAACATATATAAACAGTCCATACACCAGGAATTCAGACCAACCACAGAGAGCAGCCCAGGGATATACAACCAGACATATGGCCACATATGTTTGCAGAAAGGTGAACCCCAGGCACCCCTAGTGTCAAACAGTTTGTCTTAAAAAAAGTGTTTCCATTTAAGCCTAACATCTCTCCAATCTCATCATTATGTGCCTGGGATTTTGTGATGGCATACTTATCTATTTCAGTGCCATCTTGCTATGGGGAAAAAAGAAGTGCTTGTCACAAGGAGAGCTTTGGAGCCATGACTTATTGCAAACCCAGAATCCATCCACTGATTTTTCTATTTTTTTTTTTCCTCTCTCTCCCTCTCTTGTCTCCTGGTATTCAATGTCCCTACAGAAATGCAGATATGGCCTGCCCAAGGCATGAGCATAAAGGACATACAGGCTGAATGAGGGAAGCTCAGCACATTTTTAAATTAAAAAGAACATCTGCAGTTTTGCTAGCTGGGATAAAAATTACAAGAGCTGTGTATTCTCATGCTTCAGGGCATAAACTGATCAGTACCTAGGGTCAGGTACACCCCAATCTGTCACAATTAGGAACATACACAGAGTTTTAAACTTTCCATGGAAACAGCTGTTTTTGGCTGCTGTTACTGACAAACAGAGTGGATTGAGGAGTTCACTGGCTGGATAAGGAACAAGTGCTGATGATCTGTTACAATACAATTTATACAGAAAAATTAATGCAGCTTGAAAATCCACCTGTAAAGAACTTTTACTGTCTTCTGCCTTTTAAATTTACATTAGGAATCCTCTCTCATCTTTTCTCTGATCTAGCAGGATATTTTAATCAGAGAGGTTTCTCCCTAAAAGCCTACCTCTCACCTCTTTGAAGCAGTTTACCAGGCATCTTTCTGTTCCACTTAGCCAGCTCCTGATTTTTTGTTGTTTGCTTTTAGTCCTAAAAGCTGTTCCAGAAATATGATTTTCCTTTGTCCCTTTAGATGTTGTGAACTGCAGGCAGAAGAAGAGAAGAGGTGATGTGAGAGTTCACTTTTCCTGCCATTTCTAGACATGAGAGGACAGCCTCTCCAGGTAGCTGCTCTCATACTTGGTGCTGTCTGGACAGGCTAAATGATGGAATGTTGAAATTTCATAGGAAGCAGAATGATTTCCATATCTGCAGATCCTCTTCAGCGGCATTAGTTATGCTAATAAAGTGGTGCGACTTTTCTGGCAGTGCTTGAGGCGGCTGCCAGGCTGTGACTGAAGACTCTATCTGGGGAAATAACTCAGCAAGTAAAATTCAGATGGCCGACAACCTGCTCGGGTTCCTGCTCCTCATCCAGAGCTGTGCATGAGCTCTATTGTTGAGCATATAATAAACTGTGCCTAACTCAGACACAACCCCGCTGGCATCTCAGACATTACTTTGCAAAGCTCTTCAGGACACCCCCAGTGTTTGCTTAATTTATGTGCTGATAGGCATTTCTATGACATTCATCGCCAGCGTGCAGAAAAGGCTGGCAAAGTTATTAGGGGAAGCAAGAGGAAAACAAAAGAGAGAGTCGGTTTGTACATTGCACCAGATGAGCCCACCAGCTGCTGGAGGAAGAGGCATGTGCCACTCCAACAGCAAAAGGAGGCAGGGTGAATGCAAGATGAAGCTGGATGTGAGACTGCACCCTTTCTTTGCACAGCGCTGGGGTCCAGAGCCAAGCTGGGTGGGAGGATAGGAATGAGCTGCAGAATTTAAATTCTATCCCTTGTCCCTAGGGAAAGCCCCTGGAAATCTGCTCTGAGAACCATAGAATCTTGTCCATACAAGAAATTCCTCTCAACAGGAAGGAGCTGCATCCTAAATTTCTACAGGATACACTGTGCTTTTTGGGGGGCTAAATTTTCCTGGTCGTGTTTTACAATTTTCCTCTTACTTAGATCCAAAATTCAAAATTAAATAGAGGAATCTAAGGAAGGAATCATCTTCTGTCAGCTCTGCTCTTGCTTCTGAAGATTTTATTCATGATATGTGGTGAGAAATATCTTTGACTAGTCTTTCATAAGAAACCATCACAGAAAGATCAGTAGTGTGCATTTGTTAAGGGAGTGCTACTCTTTCATTCATGTTGTGATGACAATTGCTCTTCTGCTCAAGTTTGCAGAAAACTAATCTAACAAATGATGCTTTCACGTGTGCAGGGTGAGTTTCTTTCCCCTGGGATGATTGGAAGCTATGCAGAGGAGAGAGTCTTATAACTTCCTGCTGACTGCCCTTTTCATTGGAACAAAAGGTCCTGGTTTTCTTTCCTTCTGTCTTTCTGGACTTTGTTGTTTTGTACCTCGCTCAGGTAAAGAATTTTTTTTTTTTCCTATATCACTTTCTTCTCTTTCAATGTGTACCTTTTAGGAAGAAAGTCACCATTTACTTTCTCTAGATCTGCAAATGCAGTTTTGGGAGTGAAAATTTCCCACAGAACTTTGGACCAACTTAACAGACTCACCTTTAATGTCCAGATGTTCATGTCACAGAGATGTCAGATAAATAATCTGTCCATTCACAAGAGTTTGAGTGTCTACTAGAGAAGCAGAAGTACCTCTACCCCAAAAATAGTCCAGCACTTCATTAATTGTAAGCATTTCTGGAGCAATGTTCATGCAGAAACCTCTCTCCAACAATAAAAAATAAATCAAAATCCCCCTAAAAGCAAAATAACACCAATAGTTCAAGATTGTGCAGGCCTTTTCCTTTTCCAGC
Organism: Polioptila caerulea; assembly: GCA_013397295.1. Taxonomy (NCBI): domain Eukaryota; kingdom Metazoa; phylum Chordata; class Aves; order Passeriformes; family Certhiidae; genus Polioptila; species Polioptila caerulea. Next base: position 13,190 of record VYXF01001804.1, on the reverse strand, counting down.
TGGTGGAATCTACCGGTATCCCCCCAGCCCTGTAATAACATATTACCAGGGCTAGTAGCAGTCTGTCACTTTTGTGTTGAGTTTGCAAGGCCTCAGATTTGTCTTTATTCTGTTTGAACTTTTCTTGACCCCCCCTGCAGCTTTGCTTTACTCAGTTTAGCTGCAACTGCAATTTTTCTAATGACCAGATGGCTATGGCTAATTTGTTTTATTTCTGTTTATCTTTTTATGCTACCACCATGGTTTTATAACTCTAATTCAATGAGATATAGAGAAATGAAGCCCTGGTAAGACAAGAGAGGCCTTAAGACACGGGGATGTGGAGGAGTGGGGTGATGAGAGGTGGGACCGGCACTGGAGACTGCATGGCTTTAAATAACTTATTCAGGGTCACTTACAAAAATAAGGACCTGGAGCTGGATGAAACCATGTTTGGGAGTAAAAGAAGGAATCACATCTAAGACATGTGGAAGGTACTGTGCCTGATACGTTTGGATGTAGAGATGTAGTCCACCTAAAGAATATGGTGTACAATTGTGCTGAAAAGCATGTAAGAATGGCCATGAATGTGTCCTAAAGTCAAAAAGAAGAGACCACAATCACCACCATCATCTTTTTTCTGGCGAAAGCTCCAACTGGCAAAGCTGACACCTTGCCACTCACACCACTAGGATGGAACCACTCACCTTCAGGGCCAGCAGAGAGGGAGATGTGTGAGCATTACACCACGCAAAGTGACAGAAACTCAGGTGTGTGTATGATAGTCTGAAGCACAGAATTATTATTGCTGAAACTTTTCCTGCATAGAAGCGTTCTCTCTTTTTCCACACTAATTAGATGAGGGCTGATAATGATTAAGCAACTAAGATTTTATTATGCTAACGATAAACTCTTGGCTTTATATTTAAGACATGTTTACTGTTTGCCCATAAAAATGATTCTTAGAGTAATGCACTTTCACAACCAACATTTGCCATAATGTATCAAAGTCTGGAAGATGCACTTCATAACCAGTTTAGGCTGGTGAGAGACAATAAAAAGGATAGTCCTGGTTGCCTTTGCCTGGTACTCGTGGCTGGATATTTCTACGTTTTGAGCAGGACTGTGGTCTCTGATAGAGCTGAGAATGCCTCTAGTCTAAATCTAATTACACTCACACAAAAGGAGTACCATGCATTAATATTTTCACTAACAGCGGTAATAACAAGAAAGCTGTGGCAGTACTGTACTTCAGGGCTACAAGGTTACAGCTGCCTCAGTTTTCCCGTGTGTTTTTCCAGTAAAATTGTGAGCATTAACCCCCAAATGCTACTGTTGAAACCTTTTGGATGCAGGTGCAGTTAACATGCGCACATTTGGAATTGCATGGCTGTAAAATTAGCAGCAAACATTATATATTTTGGTGACTGAATAAGGATAAAGACAGGAGGCAGGAGTTGGGGTGGGAATGAACCTTATAAATCAGCTTTGCCACTCAAAAAAGGTGTGCTGCTGCACCACAGACTCGCTGCTGCTGTTCATTACGTGTAATTCCCTTCTTCCAGGGAGTTCAGTTATCCACTGGGACAGCAGTGAGATGCAATTTTTCAGTCGTCCAATCAGGGAACATATGATTTCAGGGGCACAGCACAGTTTACGGAAGAACAGAGAATGAGCAGCTGAAGTGAATAATTCACGAACTATCCGCAGGCCGCGATTTGTTTGTATAAACTATTTGGTAAATACTTACGCATAACTATCGTATTCATAGTATTCAGGAATGGCTTGGGAACAAAGGCCAAACCTCCTGAATAATTTATTCCCCAGGAATTATTCAGATCGCTCTGGTGTATTCTCTGGAGCCTCTCTCCGTGGCACACTACCAAGAGGCACCGTGCATTAAGTGGGAGTTGGCTGTGCCCCAAGCGGGACGGCGTGCGAGGGTTTGGAGCACAACCTGCAATGTCTGGAGAAAACCTTGTCTCTCTCCAAGCTGAGCTGCAGACTCCAAGGCACAGATGTGCTGTGTGCCAGTCTCCTGTATTCAAAGCTGTTCTGTACAACCACGACCTGGTGAAATCAGTGCTGAAGCATTTGTGATGTCGACAGACGCCTAAAACACAAAAAAATCCCAACACAACGAGCAAAAAACCCAACAAAAAATCCTCCAAAATGAACAAAATCAGAACAAAACCCGTACAAGCAACAAGAGTCAGTCAAAAATGTACAGAAATTTGGAGAAAACACAACTTAAAAGCAGTAAAATTCTCCTGCTTTATATGATGAAGAACAGCTAATTATTTTTTTTATTCTTTTCCCCTCATTATTTTAAAGTTGACTATTTTCCGAGAGCTGGTTCATTTTTTTTTTTTTTTTTGTTCATATTAACATTTGCGACTTTATCTTTCCCATTTTCTGTGAGGATTCCTATAAATGGTGAGAGAAAAATAGCAATCAAATTTTGAGATTTCAGGCACTAAAACCAAGATTACTTTGTTGGATTTTGCTTGAACATTGTGAAATGTTTCTCTCATTTTCATAGTTGGAGGGCTCTTACTGCTGTAATTTATTTACCAGACCACAGTCAAGTATGTGCATAGAAACACAAAGAGAAATCTTCCTTTTCTTCAAGTTTAATATTATGCCAATAAATTTCTCTCAGTTTCCACTGACCAAAGACAGTTTGGGTAAGTGCCTTCTTGATTGCAGCTGCTAGCAAAAGAGATATTCCCTCTTCATTAGAACAGGGCAGTTTTATCATTAATCTAAATGTATTGATTTTTTTTTTTTTTGTCTAACAGATGCTTAATTTCAGGCAGATTTTTCAGATTTTGAATGTCCACAAGGTAATGATAATAAAGTTTTCCCCTAGCTGATGGTTTCTTTAAGGAGTATTTTCTTTCTGCCTATTACAATAAAGGGTTATTTTTCTTTCTCACTGAAATTTTCCTGAGCAAAAAGCCAGTCTTGGTTACATGGAAAAAAAAAAAATCACAACTAAGGAACATTTCCTCACTATGTCTATTGAAATGCACCTTGCACCCTCACAAAAGGGGAGCTTCTGAACCGTGATGAATAGGCCTTGATTTTACAGGTCTAAGTGATATTTGAGCCACAGTCATTCCTAACTTGCTTGTTTTTCATTGGGGTTGTAACTATCCAGGTTCTCATAAAACAGCCAAACTGCAGCTAGAAAAGGTTTTCACAAGTAGAGTCACTAGAATATTTAAATTTCAGAGGCAAGATGAGAACGTGAACAGGGAATCTGGGAAGTGTTCAGGGAGAGATTGGGTGGGGCATGGCCCAGTGGAAGATGACCCTGTCCATTAGAATGAGATGAGCTATAAGGTCCCTTCCAGAGACCTTACCTGTTCTGTAAATCTATGATTTTGAGTCAAACTATGCATTTAATGTATAATTCAGTTTGGTTTAGATAACCAAAGCACTCACTGTTTGTCTTCATTCTGTATGCGTTTGGGGATTGATTGAGGATTTGGGCTTTTGGGACTTCCTTGTTGTATGATTGTGTAGTTTTTTTTCATGTTTTCCTGCTTGTCTTCTTTGCAAAGTGATAATATTTCAATATAAATTGTTATTTTGAAATATAAAAATGCATTTCAGCACTTTAAGGTAAAAAAATGGGGATTGTTGTGGTTTGGGGACACTCTTCTGTCTCTTCCAGGAGAGCTTGAAATACTAGCTGAAGTTTTGCCAAAAACACAAATTAATTTGTTTGCTGAAATTGTCTTCCTGATTGTTTTTAGCCTGAATTTCTTTGAAAATCCATCCAGTTTAAGGTGTTGACCCTGACTATGTTCAAAGAAAATAAGGAAATCGTGGAGTTGAAAAAAAAAAAGGGAGACACTGTTGGGATGGGAAGTGAAGCACATTGAAGACAGTCCTTGATCAACGAAATGATAAATAGGAGGTAGGTCAGGGAGAAGCGCCCTGGAACCACTAATTTGCAAGAGCCTCCTATATCATTAAGCAGTCACTTCTCTGAGCAGGCAAAAATTAAAATTGTGACTAGTTTTAGGGACATAACTCTACATCAGTAAAACTCTATCTTGCTGACCACAGCCATATGCAGCTATTGCTGAACTAAACACTTTGAAAACAGTGAAAGGCTGATTTACCTGTCAGAAAGCATTAAAACTCTTGGCAGAGTCAAAATTAGAAGCTAAAATGCCCTATTTTACTCTACCTTCTGCCAAAGTGCTGTACCTTTAATTTTCATAATCTCTGCAGCTTTAAATTCAACATTTATTTTTAACACATATATTTTAATGAAACATGAAATATAAAACGAAACTTCAGTCTGCCTCCTATGAGCATGGAGAGAAATCCTAATTACCTGTTTCAAAAGTGTGAAGCTCTTTCTAATTTTCCAGCAGCCAGGTTCCTTAGACAGCACTCAGTATTATAACTATTTATGCCAATTGTGCTATTTCATGCATAAAATTACCGCATTATTGTTGGAATAGATGCTGGAGAGATATCTAAGCAGGGTGTAATCACTTCACTTTCTATCAAATTGTGCTTCTGAAAGGTATCATAAATTTTATTAGAAGGCAAGAGGCTAATGGAAGCCAATCAGCGTTAATGCTGATAAAATTGCTTGTATTTTACATTATAAAACGGGGAGATATTTTTATCGTAAGCTTCCCTTTTGTTTTATTAAGAGCGTATCATGGAAACTAGGGTACAATGGTACAACAGAGGGTTGTCAGTAACCCTCTCCTGTTTCTCTTCCTGGCTTAGCTTACAAAAAAGTTTGTGTCTCAAGATGCTTTCAGATTTTTGATGGTGTAAAGGGAGTGCAAAATAGGTTCTACAAACACTCAGGTCTGCTGACTTGCACAAGTCTTTGCAATGATGAGGTGCGTCTCTGATGAAAATATTTATGTCCCAAATGTTATTTGGTGTTTTTATTGTTCAAGCTAATTGTTTTCTATTAGGCTGCCTATAGAATCTGGAGAGGGATAGTTTTTATGACTCCCCAGCTTATTTTTAAAGCTCCACAGTAGAAGAATTAGAGTGGATTTTGATATGGGAAGGATGAGAATCCAGAAATGGGCATGAAAAAAAGGAGCTTTACCCATCAAAAAGTAATTGAATGCGATTTAAAGAAATTGTTCTACTTTGATGGTAAATTAAAAGTTCTTTTTTTTCTACCTGTTAATAAAATTTTGTACTTAACGGAGCCATATTCATGAAGTCATTTGCAAAACAGCTGGTTCAAATTAGTTTCTTTTTTTTTTTTTTTTTTTCCCCAGCTACATCAGGTAAGTGTGGTTGTTTCTGATCTATAGCCAGGGAAACTGAGACATCAAAAGGTAAAGAGCCAAGATCCCAAAGAGGGAGTTTGTGGTAGATCCTATACTGAAAATGAGGTAGTGATTCACAGGTAGCAGCATTTAGTGAATGTGTTGGGTATTTACAAACTATGTGTGGTTTTTCATGCCCTGACACTGCAGGGACAACACCTTTCCCAGCTCTGAAAATCCTAGCTCAAACACCTGCTTTGCCTGACATGAATGCTTATCTTCATCCGTAACATATACACTGTCCCTGCATATAAAGCAAATATTTACACCGCACTCTTCAGGCCGTTTTTTGTAGCATTATTAATGTTATTAGCACTATTTGCACTGCAGCCATTAAGGCCTCTCCAAGACAGGGTGTTTTGTGTCACACACTGTACAAACACATGGCAAAGGACAGTCCCAGCACTGTTGGATTAACAATCCAAATAGCTAAGGCAAACAGAGGCTGGGAGAAACCACCCTGGGTACCCTGAGCAGGCAGGTTTTCCTGTGTTTAAGAAGGCAGATGACAGGTACCTGATCTAGGATCAGTTCACAAGTTTGCCACCGATTTTCTGTGTAATACATTACTTAATCACTCCACAATTCCTCGGAATTCCACAGGCATAATGTCACCAATTTATTCCAAGTCTCCTTCAGGTCTAAAATTGCTGGTGTCTAGACCCAGCTCCAGCTAATGAAAAGGAGTCATTGACAGGATTTGGCCCATTACTGAATTCATATTCCTGCCTCAGGTAGTCATGCATATTCCTGTCAAAGCCCACATAGTGTAACACTTGGTGTTAATGGAGTCTCAGTAAGGATGGATTTGTTCTCATCCAGCTACATGTTTTAATTTGAAGACCACATTACTGTTCTGCTGATAGATTAGATTAGAGAAAAACACATTTATTTCTTTTAATTCCAATTATGTTCTAAAATTCTGTTTCTGGTCGGCTGTTATTTATTTGCAGGGCTTTTTGTAATTTTATTATTACACTGCCTTGGTGTAACTTTTTCTTTTCTAATTTAATCCTCCATTTTTAAATACAATTTTCTTCTTTACCCACCAATCGCTGCATGACTGATTTTACTGAATGAAATTTATAACAATGACAGAACAAAAGGGAATTTAGTCTGAATCCAAACTAAAGTCATGTTAACAATATATTCAATTTTATAGCCTCAATTTCAATGGGACGCCCAAGTCTTTCTGAAGTCAACAGTCTATTCTCATATCCCAAAACCTGAGTATGCTTTTGTATAACTGGAATTAATATAGCAGTGGTTAGCTTATCTGACTTTGCCCCCTGAAATCATTGACTTTAAAATACTTGTCTCAGGCAGGCAGAAGTGAAGAATAGAGAATTATTATCACATT
>VYXF01001803.1:175068-197306 GCA_013397295.1 Polioptila caerulea | reverse complement strand
TCGGGAGTGGCGGGCGCTGGGGTGGGAAGAGGAGGAGGAACGAGGGAGGGCTGCGCTCACGGGTGGAGTTGCGTAACGGGGGCTCCGGGCTGGAGGAGTGGACGCCACTGAGGAAGGCGCCATGTCCNGGCCCGGCCCGGCCCGGCCCCGGCTGGAGCGGTGGGAAAAGCGCGAAGGACGGAGATGGCAGCACCTGGGGATTCGGGCTTCTGGGCACGCCTCGCGTGTGAGTAGAGCTCTGAATATCTTCAGGCGCGGAAGGGAAAGAGGGTTTGCTGCTTGCTTTCCCTGCTTCATTTGGCTTAGCGCAGCTCCAGCCCGACTTGTAGATGAAGCGTTACCTGAGCATCATAGACTGCCTTTAAGGGCCTAAAAGGTTATCTCGTTCCAACCCCTGCCGTGGGGAGGGACACGTTCCCCTAGACCAGGTTGCTCAGTCCCATCCAACCTGGCGCTGAACACTTCCAGGAATGGGACACCCAAGCCTGTTCCTGTGCCTCCACACCATCCTTGGGTTCCTCCGCCTTTCCCAGCTCAACCAGGAACCCAAGGGACCACGTTTCTCTTTACAGTACCACACCGCCCGGAGGCTTTAGAGTTTTTTAAGTAAGGTGTTTGCAAGTCTCGATCTTGGCTGCGCCATGGTGTGTGCGAGGAGCTGAGCCCTGCTGTGGGTGTGTGAGGGCACAGCTCATCCCCATTTTGCTGGAAATGAGTCGGAGCAGCCTTCTGTAACAGCATTGCATCACTTCTCTGCTGTGTGGCTGAAGCTCCGTGTCTGGGCTGGCTTTTCCCATTTGAATTTCCTGTCTGATGATTACCAGGTGCTCTAAAGCAAAAGTCAAGCCATTAGTTGCCTTTAGGAATTAGGTGAACAAGGTCAAAGGCCAGCCTGTGCAGTGGATGATGCTGCTTGCTGATTCTCCTTTAATTGCCACTCTCCAGTTGTGCTCACCACACTGAAGCATGTTTCTGCTCTGTAAGTGTTAAACTAACATGTCAGTGATGTTTTTCAGGTGGATCCTCACGTGTTTTTTGGTCCTGATGCTGCAGAGACACTAGCAAGAATGGAGACCTGGTCAAGACAAAGTCTTAAATAATGCAGATGAAGACTCAGAGTTGTGTGTCCATGCTGCTCTTAAAAGCAGACTCTTGTAATGTAGCTCTGCTTTCTGATGCAAATGCAGGAAGAACAAAGAAAAGCATCTGGGTTTGATGATCTTCCATTTCCTTATAAAAGAGTCAGCAGCCAGTTTGTTGAGAGTATTGCTATAAGAGAGGCATTTTTGTTTAAAGGACTTGAAAGTTTGGAATCCAGATAAAATGCAAGTTATTTTTGGTTCTGGGAATGGGCTATAGTCTGTTAATAGTGGAATCACTTACAATCAAACATCTGTATTGTCCATGGCTTCTCTGTCATGGATTTTCTCAGCAGAGTTTCCTCAGGTGCCAAAATCAGTGCCAAGAGCCTGACAGGTTGGGAATGTGCCATAAATGTGGGATTTCAGTGCAGATAGTTTCTGTGGACCTCGACTCTCAGGTGTAAAGCTTCCACTTTGCAGTATCCTGAGTATAAATCAGCCGAAAGGAGAGGAGATAAAACCATTTCTCAGTGGAAGAAAGGGATTGCTGAACAACAGAGCACATCAGGAGACTGTAGAAGCAGAGTGTCCTAGTCCAGCTGAGACCTGTGTGCCCCTGAAGTTACGACAGCTGAGTTACTCCTCTAGTACTCAGATGCCCTTATTTATTTGTTTATTTATTTGCTGTCACTTCCAAGTCAGGTAGCAAATTTGGAGGAGCAGTAGATCAGTTGGATACAGTTGAAATCTCATGGTCTTCTGTAGTCCAGACATACTTTGTAGTCACCTGCAGCAAGATCCATCCCTGGAAAAACTCTGGTGTTTGAAGCTGGGTATAACAGTTCAAATTGGTTTGGTTTCCATTCCTGCTTTTTGAAGTTCTGGGCAGCTGCAAGCCTTTCCCAGCTGAGCAAATGAGGGCAGTGGTCATCTCCTTACCCAAGAGTCTGAAGGAGCTCAGGAGCCACACGTGATCTCTACTGATGCTGCTGTTACAGAATGGATTTTGAGGTGAGGAGTCAATGTTATGCTCCCAACAGCTCAGGAGACATCTGACTGTGAGGCAAATCCTTTTGCAGCAGAGCAGGCAAAATGTGGTGAGACAGTCTTGGATTCTTGTGACAATGTGCATGTAGGGAAAGACAGCAAGGAACAGAGCAGGCTGACCAACAGAACCCACAGGATGCCATTTTGTGTCCTACAAAACGTTACTACATTGTTGCCATCTTGCCAAATTTTAGTCAGCCTGCCTGAAATATGTGGCTATTTGGCAAATGAGGGGAAAGCAGCATAAAATGCTAAAATCTGGCAGTAGGTCAGTTAGGGAGAAAGCAGTTTCATTAACACTTTTCTTTTTCTGCATTTGTTTTCTTTACTGTTGTTTTATTTTACTCCAAGGTAAAAGAAGAAAAGCCTAAATTACTAAACTGTTTTCTTGATATTTGGAACAAAAAGTCCTGTGGTGCATCTTTTTTGTACTTCAGCAGTGGCTTTTCTATTGCCCAGGAGCAATTTACATGTTCCTTGTACTGCCCACATTACAGTTCTGATGGTGTGTGATGATCTGTGTTTTGGCAGCATATGGTGGTCAGGAAAGTGGGGAAGCTGATCTAAACCCCAAGGGTTTGGGTTGTTTTGGGCTTTTTTTCCCCACAAAAAAGGCAATAAGGAAAACCAATACATGGGTAGGACAATTATTATTTGAAATAGGAAAAAAGTCATCCCAATGCTGTTTATCACTATTGAAGAAGGAATTGCTCTTTAATCTCAAAAATACTTTCCTAGCTTTGGGTAGTAAGGGGAGTGAAGTAGTCTAGGAAATGGGTTATTATAAAGAAGATAAGGACATGTTTTTAAAATAAAGGTTTTAAAAATCAAAGCTAAATGCTTTGGTTATTAATTATTATTATTGTTCCTAATTATTATTGTTCTGTCTTGCTTGAATCATGTAGTCATTCTTGTCTGTTGCCCTCTCTGTCCTTGGTTAGCATGAGTTTAAAACCTGGATTGTCTTTGAAAGGCTTAATGCTGGAATTCATCTGTGAGTTAAGTGCTAAGTCATGGTCATAAGAAGTCCACACAGTCACCAGGTAAGCAGTAATATCCATCCCTGTTCAGCAACATGTCAGCAATTCAGTCCAAACATGGAAAACCATGAGTTTGTGTCATCACCTTAACTGTATTCTGAACTGTTTCATGAAATTCAGAAAGCATTTCAGGGAAATTCAGGGCATTTTGGGGTGTTCTGTAGATTAGCTGTGTAAGAGAGACCAGTTGTCTGCACGCCAGCCAGCATGAATACAGGGACCTCTTTGCTGAAGCTCTACCAGCTCTACTGTTAAAAAATCTGTGTCCTATTTTTGCAGTATATAGATCTATGTTACACTGGCAGTTTCTGCTGACTTGGAGAAATAAATAATGTGAAAAATTATACTTGTCCAGGAGGTGGTTCCTTTACAGTGCTACTGTTGGTAGTTTTTTAGATTTTTTTTTTTTTCAGTTGTGCCTGTACCTCCCACCTTCAGCACTTTTGGTTGTGTCTTTGGTGTGCATTCCAAATGTGGAAATGCTTTCATTTATGCTAATAGTTTTAGGTGAATGTCTAAACCAGATGTCTTAGGAACCAGATGTAGCAGTTGCCACCTAACAAAGAAATCCCCTTTTTGACAGGACATGATCATGATCAAGGATCTGTGCTCTTCCAAAACAGTGCAGAGAATCTGAATTTCCTTGCATGTGTTTCTATGCAAGAGTTTGAGAAGCTCTTCTCTGTTGAGGAGCTGATAATAAAATGCTGTGTATATATTAACTTGTCTTCAGATTGACAGTTGTAACTTCACAGAACTTGGCAAATGCTGTAAAGAAGAGGGGAAAAAATCCCCATCTTTTTGTTTCTATGGTGGTTTTACATGTATTAACTTAATATTAATTGCAGGGCTGATACCTTTGTAGCCCAGTGGTTTTCTGGCTTGGAAGTGAAACAAATCACATTTCTAAATCAGCTCTGAGCACAATTACAAGGGTTTTTGTGTAAACATTTGAAAAGAACCAATCCTGATGCTCAGCAAACCAGGTGAATGGTTATCTTGTTAACTTGTGTTAATCCTGGGACAGAATCCAATATTATCCAAAGTACTTTATTATTCAATATTTTGGTTTTTCTCCGAGAATCGAGGATGTCACATGCTCTTACTGGATTCACTTTGGTCTTTCATACACAATTCTTTTTGAGAAAGTACCTGGGATTTACTTACTTTAAAAGCCTCAACTGCTGTGTATGTTGCTTTTCGTCAAAATTTATGTGGATGTCTAAAAAGACAAAATCTTCAATAACTAATCTAAAACATTATTTTGATTGCAGTCTCTCTTCCCTGTCCATTTCTTACATCAACCACTTTTAAAATCAGGTATTTTGCCCAGGTAATGGTAGATACTAAATCCTGTAATGGTGCACAGGTGAGAGTTTTGGAGGTGCAAACAGCAGAAGCAGCTTTGGCATACTGGGTGTGGCAGAGTCAAAGCCTTGGCTCGAGGAGCTCCATCTGGCACTTCATAAACACAAACAGTGACAGTTCTCCATCCTTGTCTAAGCAGGATTCCCTTACAGCAGTGGGTGAGTCAGGGCATTTCAAATGAAATAAAACATCATGCCTAAATCTGAAGCCTCAGTTGCTGTAGGACAACTCTCTTGTGTTGTTGGATGTTCCCAAAATGAGATGGCATTCCCTGAATTTGGTGTGTAGGACACAATGAGTACAAAGCAGACAGCGCGGTTCTCAAAGCGTGTAAATGTGTTCATCATATGTAACTGGAAGAAAAGCAAAACACCTCACTGGAATGTGTTTGGTTTTTTTGTTTGCTGGCTTTTATTTTCTTAAATTTGCTATTATCAAGAGGCAGATTATGTTTAGAATTTCTCTAGGGGTTTGTGCTCTGCTGTGTCTTCTGCATGTCAATAAGACTTGGATCAGGCCTCTCACAGAGCTGCAACCACCAGGATGCTGTGAGGGAAACAAGTAGTTTCTACCATCAGCTTGATGTTCATAAAATCCTAAGCCAACCCTGGCTTTAAGTACATTTTTCCTTGCTTCCCCCTTCAGCTGCACTTCAGTTGGGAACCTGTGAAACAGGAAATCCCCAGGAATGGTTGGGAGAATTTCCCATTTTACAGTTTCTCAAGATATGATTTGGTTTCTGTTTGGAAGTTTGGAGTTGTGTATTTGTATAAATATACTCAGTGCTAATGAAGTCAGTTTGTGGGTTCTTCTCTAATGGTGTTTTGATTTGGTTTTTTGGTCTCTAAATGAGTCCTGTGGTGGTTTACTCTTGTGAGGAAAGTTAAAACAGTGCTGTTCTCCATGGATATGTAATCCCAAACTGAAAGCAGAGTGAGAGGAAGGAAATTGCCATTGGTCTCAATGGGACAGAAGTTTCTTGGGAATTGGAGCAGCAAAGGGAAGCTTCACTGGGAATCTGCAATGTTTTCCAAAGCCTTGATATGCTTAACTTGGTTCTTTTTCTGCCACTAGCAGATGCACAAAATTTCACTGGAAATTGTGAATTCAAATCTTCACGTAACAAAATACTTGTCCAATGGCTTCTTAGTGTCAGTGGGAAGAAATTTCCTCTAGTATTTCTTCCCTTCAGTCAAAAATACCCACATCCCCTGGTGATCTCAGATGCTTACATGTAGGCATCCAAGCTCCTGGAGAATGGCCTAGAACCATGAAATAATGCTGCAACTGGCACTCTCTTCAAGATTTGGAAGTTTGAAAGTGCATGGATACATTTCTTCCCAAGGGTAATATAAAAAAGAACCACGATACGGTCTTAAGAAATTTATATTGGTCATGTTCAGGTTTTAATTGTTTCCTATAAAAAAAAAAGAGGGCAAATGTGTGATTTTTAAATACTTCTGTTGTCCATCATGTAATTGGCTTGATTTTTTTTTTTTAGTAAGTGATTGGTCTTGTGTCTATTACACATTCCTTCAGTGCAGGCATCTTTCTAATGAGTAATCCCACCATCCCAAGGACCTGAACCCGTGGATTCTGGAATACCTTCTGAAGAGACTTTCTGCTCAGTAAAGATCAAGTCCCATTTTTAATGGATGCGTCCAGATAAGCTTTCAAAATTTAAATGCTTATCAGGGTTCCTTTATTCAGGAAATCAAGCAAGACACAGATTTTCTTGCAAATTCAGTGTTCCTGGTTTCTGTTATGTCAACCCATGCTAAACGAGACATCCTGCGCTATTTTTGCTTTTGTCTCTGAAAACAACTGAATATAATATAATATATATGATTAGTGAAGAACAAAACACCTACTGTTCAGCCTCTTCAATGAATCAGCTGAATTTTTTCATATCTATTTGAGGTTACTCATTTTGAAATGTAGGTGCTTCTTGTCAGCGGTCTGCAAAAAAACACATGGGAAATGCAAGTAGGAGGATCACAGCTTCTGTCTCCCAGGTGCAGTGGTTTGGCTCCAAACCCTGCCATGGGTGGGTGGTTTGGTGCTGTACAAGAAAGGGAGATCCCCACAGCAGCTGGTGCTGCCCAGCAATGGGGCAGGAGGAATGAGCAGAAACTGACACCCAGAAGTTCCACCTGAACGTGAGCAAGAAAATCTTCCCAGTGACAGGATGTGAATGGATTGTCCAGAGAGGATGTGGAGCCTCCCTCACTGGAGATATTCCAGAGGCCTCTGGGCACAATCCTGTGCCGTGTGCTCTGGGATGACCCTGCTGGAACAGGGAAGTGGGAACAGTGGTGTCTTCCAACCTGACCTGTGCTGTGATTCTGTGAACAGAGAGCAAAGACACAAGTGTATGAGGTGGGTTTGACCAGTGGTTGAACAGAGGCCTTTTCTGTAGCTGAATTTTTCTGACCAGTTACTTATTCCAGCTCTTCTTTCTGTCCTATCATGTTTTCCACTAAATGTGTAGAACATGAATGTTGTGTTAAATGACAAAGTGTCTGACAAAAAGCAGAAATGATCATGTGGATTGGGGTTGGTTTGTTTTTTCCCCCAGTCTTAGCCAAACAAGTGACTGTGTCAGCACTTTGTCAAAAATGACACAGCAGGGTCACCGAAAGGATGGTGCCTCAGAAGGGACCCTGTGACATCTATTTGGGAAAAGCACCCCTGCTTCTGACAGTGCCCTGCCTGCCACTGTTACCAACCCTGTGCCATCCCTCAGCAATACTGATTTAACTGCTTGAAAGCTGTTCTGGAAACTGAGACAAAGTCATTGAAATAGCCTCGATTAAACAAAAATAAACCAGCTTCCACTGTCCTCTAAAAAAACCCAAACAGAAAAAAAACCCAAACCAACCAAACAAAAATCCTCAAAAACAAAGAAAACCCCGGAAACTTCCAGAGGGGAGGTGAAAGCCAATAACCAGACAACTTTTATGGTCATTATTCCCATGCAATATTGCGTGGCATGCTGAAAAATATTTAAGAATAACATCAATTTAATGTGAAATTAAATGCCAGATCGGATGATACAGTGGTTACATTATTGAGTAGCATACTGAATTCAATTAAATCTTGTCTTGTTAATAAATCTTGCATCACTGCTGACAGCTGCTCTGAAGAATCCTGAGATTGTTTTGTAAGGACGTTCAGCCTGTTCCTAGCAATGCCTGAGGAGCTGGTGGATGGCTGCCCAGCACAGTAAAATGATTGCATCTTGTGAGGTTGACTGCAGATTGTTATCACAGTAATAAAAACCAAGTTAAAAATTACAAAAACCTGGTACCTCTAAAAGCTTATGAGCCATAGAAATTACCTACTACTAACTCCTTACTACCTCTGAGTAATTGTTTATTAGGTTGCCAGTTAGATTTTAAGTTGGAAGAATTGGACAAATTGCTGTTGGTCTTTATCACAATCTCTCTTTTTCTGCTGTTCTGATGCAGTTCTGATGCTGTTCTGATGTTCCCAGCAGCTGCTGCTGGGAGTCAAACCCCTGATCCACAGAGAAGGAGGAATAACTCATTTTTCCAGATAACACTCGCTGCATTACCTGTGTATGCATTTCTTTCCCAATGGAGCATGGACAAAAAGGAGCAAGTTCTACACAGCCAGCAGGGCTAAAAAAACCATAATCTACAACTGATGGAACTGGTAGATTGTATAGGAAAATAGTTCACACTCTTCTTTCATTCTAAAAAAAACTCTTACCTTTTTTTTTTAATCTGATTACCATTCTTACTTTTTTTTTTTTTCCATGTCACTGTTTACAGAAACTTTTAGGAAAGAATTTGTGTCTTTTATATTAATTCTTAGGTTTAGAACTATAAAGATTATCATCCTGGACTAACCACTCCCTCTTAAGCCCAGCTTTGAAATGTTTCCATTATCCTTATTGAGGAGTTTAGGAATTGCAGATGTCCATTCAGAAAATTGTTTAATGATAAATAAACAATAAAGACCATGAGGGTTAAAAATTAAACTTTTAACTGCTATCTCCTTGCTTTACAGCCTTAATATGTGCACTGTGATTGCTCCTCTACATTAACATTCAGAAAGTTTTTCCCCATGATCATGTAATTGTTTGTATTAGAAGCTTAACTGTTGTACTCAAAATTAGAATCATGCCTGTGGGTATTTAAAATGGAAGAATAATACCAGCTAATGACTTCAGAGTAACTAGTAAAATTACATCAGGGAGAGTACTTCAGATTTTGCAGATTGACCAAATTTATATTGATGAGAAGTACATAAGATTTAGCTCAGTAAAATGTAATGAAACCAAGCATATATTGAGGAAAGGGACGTGTGCAGGTTTATTTGTTGTGGAAACTTGCTAACTTTTAATTTCAGAGATAAATGAAGTTCTGCTTTATGGAAATTTCTGGTTATTTTTCTAATAAAATAACTAACTCCTTTGATGTAAGGAGTTATATGCTCTTGCAGATAGGCTTCTTTGGTAAATTAAATTTATTGGAAGTTTTTTCTTCACAACAAAAAACGTATTTCTTCACCGGGAGTCCACAAAGACACATTCCTGTGCAGAAAGAACTCAGCTGGTTTGAAATACAAAGGAAACCAGAAGAGTTGCAGTTCAGAGTTCCAGGTGTTTTCTAGGAAATTACTCCCTCACTTTCCTGGTTGTTTTCAGCTTTGTGTTCAAAGAACACACACACACCTCCTGTAAAGGAGGCACAGCTCTTACCTGGGCTGGCCCAGTGGGCTCCAGGTCATTCACAGCCATCATCTGGCTGCCCTGTGATTTGTGTCACAGGTTCCAACTGCTTCTCACCTCTGCCCTCAGAATCTGGTGTCACTTTATCCTCCAGTTTCAGCAGAGTTCTGCTTTATCTAAAAGGGTGGGTGCTACAAATAACTTTTTGCTGTGGAAGGTACAAGAGACAGCAGTTTGGATCTCGATGTTAATTGCAAAGAGCCAAGAGGTTCAAGATGAAAACAGGATCTGTATTGTGGACTTCTAATCTGAAAAGATTAGAATGAAAGTAGTTAATTTATTTATTTATTTATAAAATTAGTTGGAGAAATTTTGGTAAATTACTGGACACTCCAATTAAAGTGTTACAAAAAAGGGAAATGCAAATTCAAATACACTCATGCTTTTATGAACCAGATGAATCTTTCAGGCAATCAGTGCATGCACGAGCACTAAAGTAGAATGATATAAATCTCATTTTTAAAGTTGGGCAGTTTATTCAGAGATTGAATCAAATGAAGAGCATGTGTGTGATGTTCTACTAGCGTAGAAATGCTATGGGGGATGAACAAAAAGGTAAGCCTGATAATGTTATCCACAGAACATCTGAAAGGAAGCAGAACAGAACAACATGTTTTAACCAAACAGCTCACAAAGCAGGCCTCTGATGTATCAAAGCCAATTAGGACAGAGTCCAACAATTACAAAACATATTTAGTCATAAAGAGATACCCAGCAATGTTTTTTCTTATCTCTGAAGAAGATCATTAAAGGCTTCCTGTCGTATTTCTTCATGACTTCTTTTCAGGAAAGTCTATTTCCCTCTCCTCAGGAGGAGAATGGGACCCAGCAGAGCCCCTCACTCGGCGCCCTCCCCGCTGCCCCGTGGGCTGCAGTCCAGGCAGGGAGCAAAATTCACCCTGCGCCAGCACAACTCTGATTGCTGCCTGTCCTCACCCTGGGCTCCGTGTCCTGCGCCCAGCCCAGCTCTGGCACGTGCAGAGAAGCTTCTGGATGGACCAGGGAATGTTCTGGATGTACAGGGAGTCATTGCAGCATGAAGCTGAGCTGGGAGTTTTGCCACAGCAGCAAGCTTGGGTGCTGCTGGCCTGGCACAGACTCAGATTCCCAAGGAAAAGATAGGAATTGCCGGCAACAGTTAATGTAGGGAGAAGCAGGGCCAGCACCATGTGAGAAGTTTCTCTTCCTGTCAACACCAGCTTTTGCTTCCATATGATTTTGTATTTGATAATCCAGGGCTATCAAAATCCTTGAACAAAGCAACAGGAACTCTTTTTGCATTTGAAGAAAGTCTGGATGGAATGGCCTCCAGCAGTTTACTGGGAGGCTTTCATTGCTGCCTATATGAGAAATGGGGGGGAATAGAGGTAAACAGCAAGCCTGTACCCCAGACTGACAACTAAAGGTTCCATTGTTTATTTTTACATAGCAATATTTTAAAAACAGCTTCTCAGATTAATGTATTTACATGCTCTCAGTTGGCTCTTGTTCGTTTTGTCCTTTCTTGGCTGCCCTCCACAGCCTTGTAATGGAAATCACTGCACACTTCTCAGCCTTTGGGTTTCTAACCCAAGTGTATCACTCTTTCAGGGGGAAATGTGTGTGCCCCACAAGTATGTTTTTCCAGGCTTCCTCCTCACCTCTGTAAACTTGAGGTAAAGCATGTCCTGCTGTTTGTCTAAGCAGGGAGAGAAATTGTCATCCTCCACCACAGACACTTCACTGCCACTTGACCTGCTACAGTCCACTGGTCAGTCCTACCCACAGGTAATCTGATTTTTAATGGGAAGTGTTTTGGTTTAGAAAATGGCACATAGTGTCAGTGCTTCTCATGCAGGTTTTTGCCCTCGCTTTATTTCAATTTATCCTTCAATAACAAAACAACTGAATATAATATGGAAAAATCAGCTTATTTTCTGAAATTAAGTGAACTTCATCCAAGCTCAAAAGCCTACAGTCACTTCTAGCATTTGCAAGTACACACTGAATAAAAATATTTTGACATCTAGATTGTCAAATAATCTGTCAGTAGCAGTTACATCATTCAATGAGAGAAGTGTTAATTTCCAGAGTAATTTATTGTGAAAACAATGCATTTACTGCAATGAAATACACTACTGGATGCTAGAAAAGCTATATAACATTTTTCCACGTGAAGTAATTGGCTTCAGAATGCAAAATATTCTCTTGCGACAAAAACACAGGAAAACAAGAGATCCTTGCCAGCAAACATCCCTGAAGAGAATGTACCTGCAGGGTCCCAGGAAGCTTTAGGATCCTCATGCAGAAGGATCCAATGCATGGGACAAACAGGGGGAGTGCTCAGAGCCATTCTCCTGACAGGACAGGCTCGTGGGGCACAAAGGTTCCTACACCCAGTGCTTTACTTGGAGTGATCTTTAAAAGCTGGAGGAGTTCTCAGCACTGTGGGGCTGTGCCCAGAACAGGGCGCTGGCTCTGGCAGAGGTGCTGGCACAACACAGTCATGGCTCTGGAGAGTTCCACGGGGGTTGGGTTCACATCCCCCAGTTCTGCTTGGCTGGCATTTCTCAGCTGCCTTTGTCTGTTCAAAAGTTGTCTCGTTGTAGGGAAATGTCAGAGCATGGTGTGTAATGATGGGGGTGATCATCCCCAGAGTGCCAGAGGACTGAATTCCAGGTTCTGTGTGCTGCTCTTGGATGGTGTCAGTCTGAGCCTACAGAGTGTGTGTGCCTTTCATCTGGCATAATTTGTGTCTCATATTGACTTACACGTAAAACTTAAATTGATTGTGGCTTCTTGGAAAGAAAACGGAATTTTCTTGCATTTTATTGTGTAATTAACAATAGTAAATTGTTACCCTGCTTGCTGCTGTTGTTGGCAGTGATGACAATAAAAGTCAGGATTTTTCAGGAATAAGCAAGACCACGTCATGGAGGAAAATTGGCAATTTTAAAGATTATTCAGCCCTTAAAGAAAGGTGTTTGCAGCATGGGCAATCTCAGCTTTCAAGGTCTTCTTAACTCTGCCCTGTCTAATTAGCCCCCCAAGTCTCACAGGAACTTTCCTTATGCCACTCGTGGTGCTCTGAGAGCTGCTTCTTCCAGAGGCTTTTTCCTGTGCTTCCCCTGATGCAGGAGATTTCTCCCTTTTCAGACAGACTAAGCCATGAGATCCAGAGAATTAAATTAATTCTGAGCTTCACGTGTTCTGAGTCACTTTTAGAAATTACAAAATAAAATGTCTTAAGGCACTATTTTAGATTGTTACACCTTACCTGATCCATATCAACCTTTTATTCCATTGTAATTTTTAGTAGAAAGACAAAAAATTGTTGTGGAACTTCCTTCTTTTATTATTTTCATTTATCTTCAGTGAAACTAAAAAATAACAAACACTTGCCATATTCATCTCTATTTACCTTTCTTATGTGTTTTACTGCATTCTTTTTTCTGAAACAAAACAGAAGAGAGGGAAAGAGAAGGCTGAGAGTACAAGAGGAAAGAAAACCAAAGCCAAGGAGAACGAAAAAGGTTTTGATCCTTTTTTATGGAAACTTTTAACAGGAGAAAATACCCAATTTAAAGGGTTTACAGTTACCCATAGAGAATATAAAAAATTCTCTACCATTTCTAATGTAAATTAGCACAGCTCCACCCAGGTCCCTTGAGGATAAGCTACACAAACTTTAGCCACTGTATTAGCCCATACTTGATTTGTGTAAAATATTTCATCCAAGATATGGTGTCTGAGTTAGGGATTGAAGGGCTGTAGCCTTTAGCCTTCCCCTCTCTCTCCTCACTGTCATATTTTGCTCACAGTCTCACTGCCTCAGACTTGGATTATCAGCCCTCTTTTGCCAATAAAGCATCCAGCCTATTAGAATCTTTTGTATAAATTATAATCATAAGAAATTTGAGCCCAATTCAGCTCAAAAAATACAAAATTTTTGCAAAATCATAGCCAATTTTTAAAAGAAGCAGTTTAAGCTTTTAGGAGTGCATTCTGGATGTTGTTGTGATTTATGTGCTGTCAATTATTTTTGTATGTATTGAGAAAACCTGTCAAGTTTCCATCTCACATTTCATAAATCAGGTTTTTCTGTACACAAAGCACGTGTCAGAAATCAGTATCTAAACAAGATGCCAGTTGGCTTCTCCATGTGGCAGCTTGTAAACAGAAATATTTGGGGACTGCGCATTTATGACATGCCATGTAATGTCATGTATAAACAGCACTTACTGGAAAATGCGCTGTTCCTCTACATTGCTAATAAGATGATAAATCATGCTTGCACTGCTGTGTCTCAGTTCAGCAGGTACAACTTCCCAAATTCAGGTGGTGCTGGTGTTTTCTCCAATAGGAGCACCGACAGGTTTAATATTTTATTAGTGACCTACCCGTGCATCAGAGTGGTATGTCAAAACTGATGTGGTGTTTTGTACATTTGTCTTCAAGTTATTTGGAATTCTTTTTCCCTTGGTTTTGTTTTGGTCAGGGACAAATTCTGATGGTACTGAAATCAGTGAAGCACTTTGATCTAATGTCAAAAGCATCAGGAATCTGCTGTCAGAGGACAGGGGGAGCCTGCTCAGGGTGATCTGAAACCTGGCCCTTGCCAAAAGGGGAAGTCTGGTGTTGCTTCCACCCGTGGCTTATTTCTGATTGCGTCTTTCATGCAGGTTTAGTGAGCCAGGTCTGGGGCCTCCAGCACAAGGAAGACATGGATCCTTTGGAATGAGTGCTGGTCAGAGGGCTGGGGCACCCCTGCTATGAAAGGGGCTGAGAGAGCAGGGGCTGCTCAGCCTGGAGAAGGCTCCGGGGAGACCCCAGAGCCCTTCCAGTGCCTTAAGAGAGCTGGAGAGGGACTTTCACAAGGGCCTGGAGTGACAGGACAGCGGGGAATGGCTTCAGATTGAAAGAGTCCATTTAGGAAGAAATTCTTTACTGTGAGGGTGGTGAGGCACTGGCACAGGGAAGCTGTGGCTGCCCCATCCCTGGAAATGTTCCAGGCCAGGCTGGACAGAGCTCTGAGCAGCCTGGGATAGTGGGAGGGGTCCCTGCCCATGGCACTGGTTTGGAACTGGATGATCTTTAGGGTCCCTTCCAACCCAAACCACTCTGTGGTTCTGTGATCAAAGGGCGGTGTAGAAAGCAAGAGCAGTTTGCTGATCCACCTGAAGAGTGTCACAGGAAAGAAACAATCGTGGTGATAACTGGCAGGGCCAACAGTGTCAGCTGCTGTTCACAATGTGCAGGCTCCAAGGTGTGAATCAGCATCCACGTGATTTAAATTCAACACAATGAGAACACAAAAGGCACCACTGCTAAGGCATTTTATTCCATGGAAACTAAAACAAACAGGACAACCCTCGTGGAGAAAATGTAAAGGCGTATTATTACACCTTCCCAATAGAAATGTAGCTGGAAAAGGTGAAGCAAATCGCGTTTAAAGCATAAAGGCTTGAGCAGGATTCAGAGGCAGACCAGGATGAGCTCGAAGCTGTTGTACCTGACTGGCTGCTGCTTGGATGAGCATTGCCAGTGCTGAGGGTTCCAGGCAGGGCTGGGGATCATCAACAGGCCAAATATCAGTGCAGGACTTGGGAAACCCCCAGGCATTTTTATTGTTTATGGTAATTAGTCAACAATCAAGATTCTTTTAATGTTTTATCCATTTTTTGATTGTTGTCAGGCCTGCATATAAACATTTATAGGGTCCTCTATGAAACGATTTGTTGTTTTTCTGCTACTATGTCTAGTAAAATAGTCTGGCCTTTGTGTTCATATGTCTTGTTATTTTTGGTGCCACATCCAAATTTGCAAAATCAAATACCAAACAATAAAAAAAAAATTAATGAACTGTGCAAAGGTAAGTAGCTTCCTACTACTGTGACCCAGGGAGAAAATGCTGGTTTTATCCCCAGTAATCAGGCAAATATATGAACCTTATATCCTTAATTTGTTTTCACAGGTTTCAAAATCTCACTGTTACTTTCAGCCAAACATAAATTAATAATGGTTCTAAATGCCTGTAGATTATTTAATTAAAACAGAGTAAATTCATTCTCCATTCTCAGCTAAGTAATACAAAACAGACTTTGTGGGGTGAAGGCCAGAATTGGAGTTCTGCCTCTGAAATTTCTTTATCTCAAGAATTTTAATAAATTCTTTATTGTTTCCTTCCTATTATATTAACACACTGTGTGGTATTTTCTCTTTATAGTACATGTCTGTAATTCCAAATTACATTTCCATCCAAGGTTTGTGGAGGAGTTTTGGCAGTTGAAATGTTCTTTTGCTGCTTTATTAAATTTGACTGTCTGCCTGCAGACTTTCTGTGGATTTTTGTAGTTCAGACTTACTTAATTGATAAATAGTTATGCACAGAATTTGTATTCCTAGCCATGCACCCTTTGCCCAGCTACTTCTATAATTATTTCAAAAGGAGGAAACTGATAACTCATTTAGGAAATAAGGAAGGAAGCTGATTATTATCGTGAATTACCAGAATTAACATGAATTCTGACATGCAAACGCCGGAGGAATGCAATAATGCAAATGCAGACTGAAAACAAGAAATTGCAGCACTCCTGGCCAGGTGATGTGATCGAGGACAGAGCTGCTCCAGGGGAGGGACAAGCCTGGATGACAGAAATGCTGGATGAAACCTGGAAGCAGCATCAAACAAGTGCATACAAAAAATCTCCAAAAACCAACAAAACAATGAGCAGCAGAGATGACCCGTGAGACCAGCCTGTATTGCCTTATTGCCTCGTCTTCACTTTTGTGATCACATTTGAAATACCAATTGCAGTTTCATCTTGTTAGCAGAAAAATAACTAGGGGATTTACAAAAGATCAGAAAACTGGTTAAAAGTCATGATTTAACCAGAAAGATATTTTAAAAAGCACCCAAACATGAAATTGTTACTGATTATCCTAATTAGCAATCCCTGGACGAGTGACATGGAGTGAGTAAGCTCCCTAAGGTTTGGATCCCAAAGTTTGACATTATGTGTTTGCAGTTTCAGGGACTAAAATTGTCAGCAAAAGAAGGGAATATTGATCATGCTTACTGTACTTCCTAGTTATCCTATTCCCAAAATTTGCCACAGGCTTCTGCTGCTTTAAATATTCCAGACTGATGTATACTTGAAATATATAGGCTAAGCAAGCCTTACTGCATCAGGAAGGGATCTAGACAGCAACTCATTAAATAAAATGAAAGGATATATATGAAATCTTAAAATGTAAGATTCAGGCTAATTATTAGCAAACATTTAGTTGCTGATGTCTACATGGCAGCATAAAGCACTCCTTTGAACATTTAAACGAGATAGGAAGAGACATGGAAAAATCAGTGATTAATTTTATATTGGTTGGATGTATTAGGATGACTAATAAAATAAGGCTTTAATATCTAAAATCTGTACTTCATCATTCTGAAACTGCATATACAGGCATGCAAGGGATAGAGGAATTTGACCCTGTAATTGGTAAAATCCAATGATTTCAATTTGTCAAGACAACCCCAAAGCACTCTCTGCCGCATGAGAATGAAGACTATAAATAAGTAATGTATTTATTTTTAAATAAATGGGAATGAGTAAATTTTCCCATATACCTAAATGCTCATAAATCATTGTGATTTACTGTGTCAGTCTCTTTTTTCAGTTCTGCCATCTATTTCAGTTCACTTTAAAGGCTGTACATATGGGAAGATTGACTACAAGATTTTCAATCTCTGGAAATCCAAATCTGCCAGAAAAAAATGTCTGGAGGCCAAGCTAGAGCCTTTACCTCTGGGAGGAAGTGGCAGCACTTTAACCAGTCCTTGTTCCCAATCAGAGGTGCCTTCTGTTCTGTCTGTTGTCCAGGGCTGTTGGATACAGCCCTGCCTGTGTACAAAGATGTGTGTTGAGGATTCACTGGAAGGAAGGCAAATAGCAGGGCTCAGCAGTGCCTTTTGGTGGTTTTGGTGCTGCACAGGAGGCAGCTCAGTTGGAGTGGGTGTAAGAAGTGCCCAAGCAGGACATCAGTCAGTGCCCCTGCTGACCAGAGTGCTGGGAGTGACCAGGGACACCGGAGCAGAACTTCTGCCAGGAGTGCCCAGGTGGCCATGGAGGCCAAGGGCACCTGGCCCGTGTCAGCAATGGTGTGGCCAGCAGGCCCAGGCAGTGATTGTCCCCCTGTACCGGGCACTGCTGAGGCCACACCTCGAATCCTGTGTCCAGTTCTGGGCCCCTCAGTTCAGGAGGGACATTGAGGGGCTGGAGCAGGTCCAGAGATTGGGACTAGAGCTGGAAAAGGCCTGGAGCACAAGAAAAGGAGGCTCAGGGGGGACCTTATCCCTCGGTTCAACTCCCTGACAGGAGGCTGTAGCCAGGTGGGGCTTGGTCTCCTCTCCCTGGCTGACAGCAACAGGATGAGAGCACAGTCTAAAGCTGTGGCAGGGGAGGTTTAGGTTGGACATTAGGAGGAATTTTTTCCCAGAAAGGAGATGAGACATTGGAATGGGCTGCCCGGGGAGGTGGTGCAGTCACTGGCCCTGGAGGTGTTCGAGGAAAGACTGGAGGTGGCACTCAGGGCCATGGTCATGGCCTGGTGATTGGTCACAGGTTGGACTGGATGATCTCAGAGGTCTTTTCCAACCTAATTGATTCTGTGATTCTGATTCAGCTTAACAGAGTGTTTTCTATAAAAAGCTCCTTTTGATGTCTCAGTTTCATTCTGCTCATTTTTCATATCAAAGCCAAAACTTTCTTTCCCGGCAACTCTTTCATTTCACATCAGTTTGCAGCACAGTGAATTAACTCTTCCAAACCAGGAGTCGATAACATCTTGCTTCAGGAGGTGCCTAATCACTGTGATGAATTATCCTTAAAAAATGAGAGACCTTTACAGATGACATTTTCATTTGCAGTGAGTTGAAGATGGATTTAGCAAACAGCTGCTTTCCACAACAGCCAGGATTTGTCATCTTACTCTTACATCAAGCATAAAGTAGTTATTTTATATACGGAATTATGAAAGAGACAAGTAATTCTGGATTATTGATCTATTCGTCTGCTGGGAGGTTATGAGTGAAAAATCTTTTGCTCTGTTGTTTTTAATTCAGATGTCATTAGTATAGAGCTTGCTCTAGGACCACTATGAAAGGAATTGATGTAATGCCCAGAGTGCTGCAAAATATGTTTCTTTCCCAAATAAAAATAAATGGAAGTTAACAAAAAACCCCAAAACCAAACCAACAACAGCAACAACAAAAGGGGTTTGGTAGCTTAGAAACCAGAATGCTTTACAGTAGCAAGATCAATCAAATGCTGGCCCAAGACATTGAAGAATTGTACTTAATAATATAGACATAAACAGCCTAACTACAGTGTAAATATTAATTATTACCCCTGCCTTTCATAGGATCTATTTGCATTTGTTTTCTCTGACTATCATAATAAAAAAGCTCAGTTTTATGTGTAATATAAATATACTTTTTCTGATTTCACAATAGTTGCCTGTGGCCATTTAATATTTTGCTGTGATTGAGACCTTTCCTCATTTACACTTCCAAAGTCCTATTGACTCGATGGAACAGTAGCGTGTTGTGTGACTGTGAAAATCAGCACAGGGTCTGATGCTGTAAATAGCATTTGCTCTAGAAAGTGGAACATGGCTTTATTTATATCCAAGTAATCGGGATGCTTTGTAGTAATTTCTACTGTATGTTCTTCTATATTTAGAGAAACAACTCTGTGTCTCTTATAATAATGAGTAAGGAACTGCAGAAACCTTCCAGCTCAGAGCAGGCGCTCACAGGTTTTTGCCCCTCTGCTGATTTACACAGTGCCAGTGTGCCCAGTGGCCGAGATCCCTTCCAGCACCCATCATGCTGAGGTGCCCAGCTGAAGCCCTTGCATTCTCCTGCCTCCCTGCATCACATCATGCTCCCATTCCAGCCCCTTTCCTGCTCTGCTACTGGACTTTGCTGCCTGTTTTTATTTTTTTCACCTGAAGAGCAGAAACATTTTGGCTTTCTAATTTCACTGCTTTCTTAAATAATTCCTTCTTTGCTTCTTTATGGTTGAGTTGTTCTAAATGTCTAAATAATCTCCATTTAAACCTAGCCTATAAGATATTTTGGCCTGGTCAGAGGAGCTGATGTAGGTCAAGTCCATTGGAGCATTCCCATTCATTCTTTCAATATCATTATTGCTTGAGCAAGTTTACCACAGCCAAGTGCCAGACACAGACACTGTCCAGGAACCTCATTGTGAGTAAAGAATCTAAGGAAGCTCTATGAAATGTTATTCTGATTCTTCTAATGTCAGCATAAATTACTCTGCAGAAGTGAAAATGGTGATATTATGTCTTAAACAGTTTGTACATGGAGGCCCTTTAGTGAACACAGCTACTCAGAGCAGACTATGGCTGCTCTCTGTGTAAGGTAAGGCACCAGAGGACTTCTTTGTGGACTTAGCTGGAAAGAAATAAAAATCTATATATAATTGTTTCTTTGTTCAGTAGAAGACACAATTTATTTTGTAAACAGAAAGCAGCTGTTTGCAGCACTTGGTGAACTAGAAACCCTCTTCGTTAACTAAGAGTGTTTAATAAATTCACAATGTGAGTGCTAATGAATGAGTTGATTTTAATACATATCATATTTCAGTGTAGAAATCTCCTTATGTTTTATCTACCCACAGTTTCATTTTATCCTCACTTGACATTCCCAGTAGGCAAGACCAAAACCAAACTGGGCTATCCAGTAGTACCGATACAGATAGATGGAAAAAAAGAGAACCCTGGGATAAATCTGAACTGGCTGAAAGGACAGAGAGGTGCCTGAACCCAAAGCAGGACTCCCCAGCAGGTGAGGATGAAGCCCAGGATCTCCTACCCCACCCCAAAAGCGTGACAGTGGCAAGGCAGGGTCTCACTGGAAACAAGCAGAGTGAATTTCAGGCTGAAAAAGGGAGATGTGGGAGTGAAAAACAAGAAGGGAGAATAAGGATCAGTTTTTCATCAGATTGCCTGGCCTCTTGCATTTGCCAGTCCTGTCCTTGCCAAGACGGGAAGTTCTCTGTTCCCTGCTTCTTTATGCTCGTTCCCAGCCCGGCTTTGTGTGGTGAGGCAGTGACGTTGTTCACTGAGGGACAAATTTGAATTCTTTGATCTTACTATGCTAACTCCTCATTCTCTGGGTAATTAAAAACAGACCAACATGCATGCACACGTTAAAATAGAGCAATGTATTTGTAAGTATAATTGAGCTGTGTTTAATTCCTTACATTTCATTACAAACCAATAAAATCCCATTAAAGGGCAATGAATGAATCCTGCCAGGAGCAGGCCCGTATTCCCTGTGTTCTGCGTAATCTGTAGCCACACACAATTTCACAAAGAATGGGCAAACACTACCAGGACAATGTGGCAATATTTCATATTTGTGTTGTAAATGTGAAAGTGACAGTGCAAACAGTGAGAACACTCAGCATCAGAACACCAGCAGACCTTTCAGGCCATGTACACGTCTGCCTCCATGGAGGATAATGGCATTTCTTCTGTTCCCGAGACAAAGAGGAACTTGATTTTCTCTCCTTTCCTTCAAAACACACACTACAGGAACAGAGGGATATTATCTCCCTGCTAGTGGCACGAAGGCAGCATCCCAGATACGGATTAGCTCCGAATTATCCCTCTTGACAAATGGGTTGTGAAACCATCACTCGGTCTCCTGGCAGTCCCAGCCCTGCCTTTGCCCAGGGAGCCCAGAGCAGCTGCTGCCTTCTCGCTGCCACAGGGACACATTTCCCTTGGTCACCCCGTGCATTTCAGGGCTTTAATCCCCCTGGGGCACAGACTGTACCTGCACAGAGCAGGCACAGAGGGCTCTCTCTCACATGTTCAGTGAGCTCAGTTAAACTCAGGAGCACCTGCCAGCTTTTCCACCCCAGCCACAAGCCATCTGCAAGGAGCTCTAGCTAAGTTCTTCAGAAATACCCCTCCTGTGCTAAATATACTGATTCCCTGATGGCATCTTGCACCATTTGCTCCTGCCTCCAAATTTGTTCAATAGTAGCATCCAGTTTTGCTCCTCTAACATTTGGGGAGGCAGGGAAAGGCACAAGGAGGGAAGGATAATGTGAGTTCCTTTTATTGCCTTTCAGCATGATCGCTTTCTGGTTTCAAAGGAAATGTAACTGAAACCCAATGTGGTTTTGGAGTAAGGAAAATGTTAGATAAAAATTAGCATTTTAAATCAGGGAAATGATTTGTGAATTAAAATGCTTGCTTCTTGTGGCTTTGCAGAATCACCTCTCCTTTGCCTTCAGGGTAGCCAGAACCATTTTCAGGCCAAACCAACATTTGAATTCCTGTTCTTCCCAAAGAAAACTGGTGGGATTTCTGTCTAGGAGCTAAAACAGAAGTTTGCCCTAAGGTTTGGCTGCAGTTCAGCTTTGGGGAAGCCACCATTCCATCCACCCTGTTGGCTTCCACCCACAATGGGGACGTGGAGCCGGGCAGCAAACTCAGGGTAGCATTATACTAAAGTTGCTACAATACTGCTTTCCCACTGGTCATGGTACAAACACAGCCTACAGAAAATAGCAAATAGTCTTTTCCTTTATGAAAACCCTCTATTTTCATAAGAAGTGATCCACTGCTTTAGATTAACAACTCTCAGCAGTATCCCAGGTTGGCTGGTCTGGCTACTACAGCCCCAAAGGAAATACAAGGAGTATCCAACAAGAAAATATATTGCAATGAGCTCAGCATTGGGAGTCTTTTCTCTCTAAAATTACTTGTCTTTGTGCTATGGCACAGCCAGCTAAGGGAGAATTTTCTGCTCTTTGGTTTGTTTAACAAATATGAGTAACACTGTTAGAGCTGGCAGCTGGAGCTAGGAATGCCAGTGTACCCCATACCAAGCTGAGCAAGGGAGGGCTTTAAGATATGTCTGGC
>VYXF01001803.1:163545-174933 GCA_013397295.1 Polioptila caerulea | reverse complement strand
AAAAAAAAAAAAAAAAGAGAAAACCCTGCCTCTCTGTCCTCCCCTCCAGCTCCCTGCTAGGCCTGTCCCTGTGCTTGTAACCTACCGCCCCCATAAGGTAGGGAATGATGGCATTTCTTCCCATAAATTCAGGGTAAGTTTGAGTGAATCAATTTTTCACTGAACTCTAACAAAGGGAATTATTTTTACCATAATTTCCAAAGCAAAATAATGATGTGGGATGGTTCTGAATTGTGAACTAGGGAAAATATGTAGGAGGAGTCCAGGCTGTGAGCGTGTTGGTTGCAGCCCATGTGCAGAGGCAGTGTTGGGCTGTCCTTGCTCATGGCACCAGCTGAGAGGTCTGAGAAATTCCAGGAACTGCAAATCTAAGGCACAAGAATGGGGCTGTGTCTTTTCCTGATGTGTTTCCCTGCACTACACATGGTTTGAGGGCAGAATGGCTTTTGGCTAGCTGGGTGGCAATGCAAGAGGCAGCTCTGGCATAAGGAAGGGCCCGGAAGTCCCAGAGAAGTGTTGGAAGCAAGCGGCTGCTCCAGAGGTTCAGGCACCACACAGGATGCACCTTAGCCAGGTTGAATCCCATCCCCTGGCAGCACAGAGACCTGTGGCTCTGCTGCTCTGGAGACAGAGGTTTCCCATCAGATGTCTGCAGTGGCCCGAGGTGATGTGAGAATACCTTGACCTGGCCTGATTCATTTTTTAAAGGCTACTGCACTTTACCACAACCAACCTGAATCAAAAGCAAAGAAAAGCCAGCAACACAACTTCCTATTCCTCAGTCAAGAACTGTGACAGAGTTTTCATTCACATCACCTTCCAAATCCCCAGGATCAGCTGATCATGATATCCAAAAAGTCAATGATCAGCAGAAGATATTTCTGGAGGCCAGGAAACATGGAACAGGAATTTACTTAAAGGAATCCTTCACAAAAGAATTACCTGTTACTATTTTCATAAAACTGTAGGATGATCTGGGTCAAAAGGGACCTTGAAAACCATCAGGTTCTAACCCCTGCCAGTTAGTCCATCTAAGGTATCCAACTAGCCCTGATCACTATGGATTTATCACTATTTATTTACATTTTATGAGGTTATATATTATTTCTCCTCTAAAACCATTGGTCTCTGAGCATGTAAGGCATAGAGACCCCACCTAACACAATGTAGGAGGTCTGAGACAAAATAACACCTGAACTGGGCCAACTTACGTTGTAATTTTGNACAGTCCATTTCACCAATAATCTAATAATATAGATTTTACATTATATATATATATATATATATATATATATATATATACATGCATACACAGCTAAAAAATTGAGGTCCATGCACATTTATCTCAGGTAATATTTATAATCTAATGGGATTTATATAACAATACATGCATGGTTTCTGTAACATTTAAATTTCATATACACACATACGTTTTCAAAGTGCATTAGCATGACACTTGGCATGCCATGTTGTCCCTCACTGCAGAGTTAGTATTTTCTACTGTCCCCCCTTGTTAATTTTTCCTTGAAACCCACAAGAAATCAGCTTCATCAGTAACTGATTTTGGCTGCTGGGCACCTATAAATGAGTAGCATTTATTTGCCACATTGCTGCTCTCAAAACGTGGCCAGGCGATTGCGCTCCTTTGTCTAAAGTTCTTCTCTAAAAGGTTCTCTGCCAGGGCTGTGTAGGAGGCTTTGCAGCAGGGAGGTTTGAAATTGTTTTTCTGAAAACTGTTTTGAAGAGTCTGTCCTTTTCAAGGTCTTGGCCAGCTGCACAGCTATTTCCCTCTCTTCGTTTTCTTTACTCCTGCAGCACTGAATAATAGTTGTTATTTAATATTTTAGATATAAAATATATAGGTGAATCTCTTCCCTCTTTAGCAGCCTTTACTGGGCACTGAGGCACTTCCAGAGATTCTCCTTTGGTCAGGGTAGTACTGAGTCCCTCACAGATCAGCAAATTCAGGGATTTTTTACTGCAATTACACTCATGGTGCATTCCCTATACTTCATGTAGGTGTCAGGGGAATCTCATATTGATGGAGAAGATTGACACCACCCACATCATGACCTTGTGTCCTGCTCATCAGTGCCACCAAACAGCCTCACAAGGTGTTTCCAGGAGCACTGACCAGATGGCATCAGCACAGGCACCAGTCTCCCAGCAGAAAATTCCCTCCAGTTCTGATCACAGCCATGAAAAGGACAACCAAATCCCCAGCACTGGTTATGCTGGGGCACAATAAATTTCACATCAAGACAGGGGTAGCCTCAAAGTTTTTGCGTATGCTGAGATGTACATGAAAAATTGGATTCTTTCCCTTGCTTCAAGGGTCTATGAACCATAGAGAACTTCCAGAAATATAACTTTCTTAGTATGTTAAAAAGTTCAGACTGTGGAAAGAAGACATTTCTGAGAAAAAGATCTTAGTCTTTGAAATAATTAGACTGAGCTGAACAGATTTTTGGCATTATTTGTAAGCCAGTCATTGTTCAGCCTTTGTACTTAGAAGAGCAATTATGACTCCTTTGGAAACATCCTTAGTTGAACTCTTAAAATAATAAAAACACTCCCCCATAAGACCACATCAACATATGGTTTTCGTAATGACAGCACAAACAAATCACCCACTCATCAAACATTTAGGAAGAAGACAGGAACAAATAGAACAAACAAATTTTCTAAAGATTACTTACTGGTCCTGATCAATCAGAAGGGAAAAAAAAGCTGAAATGAATGCAGAAATTGCCTATGGGATATAGAATGCACATAAAATATGCAAAATATAAATAAGCAAAACCATAAAACAAACACTGCAAAACAAAGTTTATAGACAATGTGCTATGAAGTTGTATTTCACAAATATCGAGCTGCTGATGCCCAGCTTTATGATCCCCTCATTAGTTTACTTTTTAACTTCAGCGATATGTCATAAGTAAGCAGGAAAGAGATAAAGTACATCTACACCAGTGATTGTTATCAGAACATCCTTCCTGGTTTCACCACCTTCCTGGTAACTCCGGGGTGAGGCCCTGTGGATCACAGAATCAATGAGGTTGGAAAAGACCTCTGAGATCACCGAATCCAACCTCTGACTGATCACCACCGTGGCACCCAGCCCAGAGCACTGGGTGCCACATCCAGTTGTTTCTTGAACACCTGCAGGGATGGGGACTCCCCCACCTCCCTGGGCAGCCCCTTCCATCCCTTTCAGTGAAGAAAGACCTCCTGTTCCCCTGATGAGCCTCTCTTCTGCAGTTCTCTCTGGAGGATGCTGTGAGTGGAGACTATGAGTGTGAACAATTTTGAGATTCATAGACCACTGTTCCTTTCCTGGCACAGCTCTGTGGTCATGCTGATGAGTTAGCCCCACCTACGAGAGGCAGAGTCCCAAGGCACACCTGCCTAGGCCTCTGGAGCTTCATGCTCCAGTAAAGACCCTGGCAACAAAAGCATTCATGCTCTCTCAACATGAGGCAGTCCTGAAAGCATCCATGTCTTTAGAAATAGCAAAGCTGAGGTAAATAGACACAGAAAGGTTTTGAGTTGGGTCACTCCTGATCTTACTCCACATAACATATAGAAATATACATGCACAGAAGGACTGCCCTTCTCCTTTGGATTGGGATGTCTGTCACTCTGCTTCCTGCATTTTTTTATGCAGGTGCTAGAGACTGCATCTAAGAACTACTTCTCCATAACCTTTTCCTGTGCCAGTTCAGTCCTCCTGCATGACCTGTGCCTGTGCAGCTCACGTGTGGCTGAGCACTGGAAGCTGTCAGCAGCTGGCTGTCAGCAGCTGCCAGTGCAGTCTCCACACAACTCTCTGGAAAACACCAAGCAAACCTTGGTGTACAATAAAACAGGAGCAAACAAGTTCCATGTTCAAAATGGGGCTTGCCATACAATCACAGAATGGTTTGGATTGGAAGAGACCTTAAAGATCACCCAGTCCACGAGCAAGGACACCTTCCACCAGACCAGGTTGCTCAGAGCTCCATCCAACNAACAGGAGCAAACAAGTTCCATGTTCAAAATGGGGCTTGCCATACAATCACAGAATGGTTTGGATTGGAAGAGACCTTAAAGATCACCCAGTCCACGAGCAAGGACACCTTCCACCAGACCAGGTTGCTCAGAGCTCCATCCAACCTGGCCTTGGGCACTCCCAGGGCAGGGGCATACACAACTTCTTTGGGCAACTTGTACCAGTGTCTCACGAGCCTCACAGCAAAGAATTTCTTCTGCATATCTAACCCAAGTTTTGTCTCCTTCAATTTGAACCCATTACCTCTTGTCCTATCACTACAGTTTCTGATGTTCCATGTGACAAATGCCCGGAAAGAGCCCTCAGTATGAAACAATTTTAAAAATGAACGTGGGGAGTCATCCTGGCTGCACTTAGGTCTTTTGGTTTTACTTGCCCTCTTCTGAGTGAGTCTGTGGTTTGTGACTGCAAGAGCAGAGTAGAGAACTCTACCTGCTTGTTTAGATTCCAGCTGGACAGTGGACCAAGCAATGTCCTACACTCCTCTTCCTCCTCTGAGGAATCCTGGATGAGACTCAATGAGAACAGCATTCCAACACCAAAGGATGGACTGGAGCCACTGCTACCTCTCTGTCACTGTTGCTGCAGCCTGTGGGATCGGGCAGACAGTGTCAGTGCCAGGAAATGTATGGCACAAAAACTTCTGTAGATACAGCCTGTATGTCTTGCTCATTGAGTTAATGACATGAAGACAAACTAGATTTCCTCCTCTAATCCCTACCACACCATTTTCAGGTTCAATCAGAGTCAGGATTGCTGCTTCTACAGATGTTTAACTCTGAGCTGTGCCCCAAAAAGCTTCAGTAGATAGCACGGCCTGTCTTGCTGTGTGCTGGAAGCTCTGCAGAGTAGGGCTTGGTCTTCTTTAGAGGGTTCAGCTCTCACTCTGCAAAAATCATTGTCAGGTCCTTGTAGAGACTGTAAGTGCTGAAGGTGGTCACTGGCGATGAGCCACGGTGGGTACAATGCTTCCACAGAAACAAATATTGGAGAAAACCAGGAGGAAAAGGTGAACCTTAGCTGGTTTTGAATGGTTTTATCGGGGCAATGGCTGCTTTCAATTTTTGTCAAACTGCATTAGTATTTTATCAGAAAGCAAGATTTGAGTATTTAAAACCTGGAAAAATTAACAGTGCTACTGGAAACAATGCCATGGTACAGTTATTTCATTATTATTGAGCTTTGAAAGGTAACTGAATGAGAGTCTGATCCTTTGGGCAATCTTTCAAGACAAGCTTTGTTAAAAAGAAATTATTTAAATTTTATTTGGCATTGCCTTTATAAAGTTAGGGAAAGTCTTGGTGATGAAGTACAGTTACTGCACACTAATACAATAAGGAATGCCTCTCTAGCTTGTCAGGCTGTCTCCCCGGTTGCCAGGGGCCTCAATCTTTGCAGCAGAATTACCCTTGGAAACAAATCCAGCCCCCTGATCCCAGGGTCACTAAAGCAAGCTAGTCCTCTGGCCAGAGAGATGTTATTACGAGATCTCCATCAAGGAAGGGGATACAGCCGTGGGGAACAGGGCGGTTGGAGGCAGCCCTGTACTCTGGGAGTCTCATGTTTGACTGTCTTGGCACGTTTTCAGTTATCTGGGGGAAATGTGTTTAGTTTTCTTCCAGCCAAAACCAGGCAGCACGGAAGAAGAAGCTGTAGGAGGGCTCTTCATAAGCTTGAGGTGACCTGAGAGCAGCCAGGTGTTTCAGTGAAGGCTACCTGTGACTGGCACAGCAGCATCTGATCAAAGGTTTTCCTTGCCAGCAGTGATGACTCACTGTAATTATCCCTTCTCTTTGTGCACTGTCTAGTGTTTACTCATTACGGTTCTGTATTGGGTTTTGTTTCTTGCAAGAAAATGAAAAACATTATTACCACGTTTCCCTTCAGTTTAGGATTTTTAACCTTTTCTTGGTGGAGGGCTTCACAAACAGGAACTTCTGAAATTCTTTGGACTCTTCACCTCTTAGATGGTATTTCTGGAGGGGTCTTCAACTTTTTAAGAGTGGATTTTTTCTAAATCTGTCCTGCCNCTTCACAAACAGGAACTTCTGAAATTGTTTGGGCTCTTCACCTCTTATATGGTATTTCTGGAGGGTCTTCAACTTTTTAAGAGTGAATTTTTTCTAAATCTGTCCTGCTCAGTTATTACCCTGTTCCCCTTAACTTTGTAAAAAGCCATGCAAAGAAGCTTTATTTTTCTCCTCATTGTTTATGTGCACTTATGCTCCAGAAAATAGGAACATCTGTTAGCTGTGGAAGTGGTGTGTATGATTGATTCATCATCGCAGCTCCTCTAAAAAGTAATTCCTTACATTTGCTTGGCAAGACAGACTGCCAGACTGTCAGTCTGTTCTCACTCTCCCTGTTGGTTTGTCCGAGTACTTGAGTGACAGTAGCAGGGAACTCCAGAATACCTACAGGATTTACCAAGGGAATTGGATATTTATCTCTGCAGGACAACTTAAAAGCAAAATATATCATTACATTCATGATCATAGCTAAAAGCTGTTTTAAAAACTTCTCTAAAATAGTGCAGTATTACAATCAGCATGCTTTTCTGAAATTTTATAATATAGACATCCAGTAAACAAAAGGTTACCTCCAGACAATTAAAAATCTTTTACGATTTACTTACAAGAAAACAGCAAATTAAGAACACAAACTTGGCAGAGCCTTTTCACTAAAAATAAAAAAACAGTCACTTTGCATATGAGAAAAGTTTTAAACAAGAATATAACAACAGAGAGACACCTATATCAGATTGAAGACAACCTTCCAGAGCCTTGCAAGGCTTTCTAAGATTCAGTTCACCTCGCTGCCCTGGATTTGCCTGGGCAATCACACGAAGCCTCACATTTAGCTGAACACTCCAGTTTTTATTAAGCATTTTGGCTGTGCAAGATGAACCTTCATGAGTCACTGCAGTCACCTCCTCCTGCATTCTGCTCCCACCGCTGAAGCCCCGGCTGCCTCCAGGGGAGATCCTGAAGGAATGATGAGCTCAGCTCCGCCCCAGCAGTGCTCTGCCCCAAGCCTGGCTCCCCTGGCACCCCTCTGGAAGTGATCCCAGCACAGTTTTTCCACAGGCACAGCACACAGACACCCCAACACACGCATGGGATTCACACAATAGCAGGAGGTCGTGGTCTGAGCTCTGTGCTGCAGTCCAAGCCTGGTAACTCATCAGAGCTGAGATCAAAAGATTAATGGATAATCAGCTAGCATTATTAACAATATAGTAAACAAAGGGAACAGGAAAGATCAATCCTCCCCTTAACTTTTTATTTTTATTTCCCTACTTTTCCAGGCTAGGGTCATGGGAATGTGGCCTGCTGCAGCCTGACCTCACACTAACCATCAGTTTTGTTTAATAAGTAAAATGCAGGATGTGGATCCAGTGCATCTTACCTGGGTGATGTCTTTGGTTGTTACCTGTTTAAATACCTTTCAGAGCACACTAAACTTGATTTTTCTCTTTGTATCAGTCGAATTCTTCTGCAAGAGACAATTTAAACTCCTGTCAATTAATGGAGACAACACGTGTCTTTCTCTACCCCTTTCTTCTCCACTCATACATGGATTGTGTGGGAATTTATAACTTGAATTTCATTAGAATAAATGAATTAAGATTTACAGTTGGACTCGATCATGTTAAAGCTCTCTTGCAACCAAAATTATTCTGTGATTCTGAGATAAAGGAGGCTGTTATTGAACTAGAGTACTACAAAACTGAAAAGCAGAATTCAATGATGTTCACAAACAAGAAAAAAAATTCTCATAATTAAATTTTGTTAAAACTCACAACAAACATTTTACAAAGAAAGGTGACAAAGGAAGGTTGAAGACAAGCAATACAAGCCAGCCATCCAAAATCTCACATGGAGATGGCAGAAGACAGAAGGATATGTATTTGTTAACTTCATAATTACAGGGAGGATTATCCTAATTTTAACACCACAGAATCACCTGTGAATATCCTGAGTTAGAAGTGACCCACAAGGATCATCAAAGTCCAGCTCCTGGCCCATCCACAAGGATCCCACCATGTGCCTGAGAGCTTTGTTCAAATGCTCCTTGAGCTCTGTCAGGCTTGGAGCTGTGACCACTGCCCTGGGGAGCTGTTCCAGCGCCCAACCCCCCTCTGAGGGAAAAACCTTTTCCTGATATCCAACCTAAACCTCCCCTGACACAACTCCAGACCATTCCCTCGGGTCCTGTCCCTGGTAACCACAGAGCAGAGATCAGTGCCTGTCCCTGAGCTGCTCTTTGTCAGGAAGCCATGGAACTTCCTACTGCA
The DNA here is from genome assembly GCA_013397295.1 of Polioptila caerulea. Taxonomy (NCBI): domain Eukaryota; kingdom Metazoa; phylum Chordata; class Aves; order Passeriformes; family Certhiidae; genus Polioptila; species Polioptila caerulea. The sequence goes on along the minus strand of VYXF01001803.1, from coordinate 166,585 downwards.
TTAACAGTTCAGGTTATTGCCCCACAACAGTCCTTGCCCAGGATCTTAATGGACTTAGAACCCAAATTCCTTCCCAGACATTTCTCTGCCATTTTCCAGCCAAGTGAGCTTTGAATAACAGCATGGCCAGTCAGGTTTTTAAAAAGGAATCATCCCTTCGCTCCAATACCTTTATTGCCAGGTACGACTGCCAATAATATTTAATAATAATAATATATAATAATATATAATAATATATACAACAACTGCATTTACCAGGTTAAACCTGTGGAGAACATAAGTTTCACTCACAAGAAAGTGGAGATGACTGGCAGTCTGTGTTGGCTTTAGTTTTTATAATCATGCAAGATGGTAAAAAATTCAAGGACATGTGTCCCAATTCGGAATTCTGGTCAGCAGCACAAAGAAGCTGCTAGGATTAGAGGCATTTGAAGATTGGGGGGCTCTCTTCTGCTTTTTGGGGGTTTTGGGTTGCTTACTGTGGAGTTTTTTAGTATTTGTAAGGTATGTGTGTGCCATATATGTTCCCTTGCAAGCTGTGAGAGTGAATCTGCTTGTCACAGATAAAAAGACAGAGGGCAGCTGCTCAGCCTGAACTTGTAGCAAGGGCTTATAGAGCAAAGAGAGCAATTTTTCTGTGTAGTCCTTCTGATGTTACAGGAAAACATTTTGCTCCTGTAGAACCTTTAAGGGTGAAGCCAAAATGTGGCCTGAGTTTAAATTGTCTGCCTTTCCTTGGAAAATCTGTCAGAATCTGCCATGAATAGCTTGAAGAAGGCATCAGTGTGCATGAGATTTGAATAGGCTTGGGGAATTTTATACATCAAAATGGGGCTGGTAAAAGCTCTCCCAGCTATTCTTGGTCCCTGGAGCCACGAGGTTTGCTGTCTCTGCACAGGGTATGGATTTTGCTGGAAGCAAGAGCAATCCTGATGGCATTTTCTGTGTGGGCATGGAGCCAATCCTCCAGGCAGTGCCTGCAGATCCTGGGCAGGCACTGGGCGCATTCACAGCACCCAGGAACCCGATGGGCTGAGGGAGCACCACTGCATCCTACACAACTGGAACCCACTGGGAAACGTCGTGTGTTGGGCAAGGGGTGCATCCTGATCCCGGGACAGAGGTGCCACAAGCCCAAAACCTGCCAAAAGCACTTTCCCTGGGTCTTTCCTAAACTCCTCCCTTGCCGGCTGTCACACTGCCCTGACTTGGCAAAAGGGGTGCAAAAGGAGGCAAACAGAAGTTGCATGGAGAACACAATGCAGCTTCTAAAGCTAATCTTCTAAAAGTACTAATTATATAAACCTCCCTGTTCTGAAAGGAAATTAATATAATTGTTTGTACAGACACAGGGAAAGTCATCTGAGAAGTGCTGCTATTTTTAACCGATCATAGTTAAAAATAGGAAAGCCAAATATTAAGAATTCGAGCAACAAAAGGTACAAAAATACCCAGACTCAAACAACCTGAGCAAAACTTTCTGGTCACCCCCCTTACCTTACTGGCATTTGACTGGGAAGAGTCAACAAACACTTTGTTACTGATTAGGAAGCGACTACCAAACCCAGCAATTCTATGCTTAAACAAGAAGACTCCTAAGATGCACAGTGTTTGTCAAAACAAATCATAAGAGACAAATCTGTGTTCCATACAGGAACATATCTGTTGAAAATCTTAAAGAAAGCAATATATTACTAGCTCTGTCTGGCATGCTGTCACCTGCTTATCACGATGGTAAATGTTTGTAATAAAAATCATTTAATAAGCAAACAACCACTTTATACACTAACTTCAAGTTTTATATGCTAATTTCAGAGCAGACTTAAGAAGGACCTTTTGTGGAAGATAAGTTTTCCCCTTTTTTGGTATGTCTGTAAAGGCTGGTGTAATTAAGGGGTTTAATTAAAATCCTAAATGTTTACTCCATAAAAATAGCTTTATGACACGGGGAAAAGTGATTTTTTTTCCCATTATAAATGCCTGTCTTGTGTATTGGCAGTGTAAGAGTCCAAGTGAGAGGCTGTAAACACTTTTAAATAATTTGTTTTAAATTTCATTATTTATAAATTATGTTCATTGATGCTTTCTTGATTCGTATTGCGACAACACTCCTGAAGCTCCACTTACTGCATTAGCCACCTCAATGGTATGGCTGCACAGAGTTAAAAAAAAGTAATAAAATACAATTATGTGGCTTTTAGCTCATTGAAACCCCACCAACGCATTGAAGGAGGGAACACACCAGGGCTCAAATTTAATTTTTCCCAATGTTTCATAGCTCGCATTGGCTTTAACCTTTGTACTTTGAGGGGCCTTGTGTTTGTTTTTTTCTGGTTATTAATTTTTATGGGGCTCGTGGCACGTAGCTGCTGTCCAGCCATGCCTGCAGCCACTGCTTTGCTCCTCACGCACAGCTGGAGATACTGGGAAGGTTTTGGGGTTCTTACCCCCATCACTGGGATCAATGAGTCCCTCACGGCACAGGCTTGAATATTGCGTGCGGTTTGGGGCACCACAATCCAGGGAAGACATCGAACTATTAGAGAGAGCCTTCAAAAGAGGGCAACGAAGATGGGGGAGAGCCTTGAGGAGAAGCCGGGTGAAGCTGAGGGCACCTGGTCTGTTCAACCTGGAGGAGGCTGAGGGGAGCCCTCACTGCAGCCACAACTTCTTCATGAAGGGGAGGGGCAGGCACTGATCTCTGCTCTGGACACAGTTACAGAACGGAGGGAATGGCCTGAAGTTGTGTCAGGACAGGTTTAGATTGAATATTAGGAAAAGGTTCTTCCCCCAGAGCGGGGTTGGGCACTGGCAGAGGCTCCCCAGGGCAGCGGTCACAGCATCAGCCTGACGGAGCTCAAGACGCGTTTGGGTATCTCTCAGGTACATGGAGGGATTCTTGCGGAACCCCGCGCAGGGCACGGAGCCGGACCCGATGCTCCTCGCGGTTCCCCCCCAGCTCAGCACGTCCCGGATCCCCAAAGGCGGAGCCCGCGCCCCGTCCCCTCAGGGACACCCGGCGGTGGCGGCGGGCGGCGCA
>VYXF01001803.1:130377-163284 GCA_013397295.1 Polioptila caerulea | reverse complement strand
GGGGGATGGCCCGGGCTCTGCGCCTCCCCAATCCGTTCGTGTCCCCCCTCCACCGCGCGGCCCGGCGCAACGGCCCCGGCACCCCCGGCATCACCCGAGCTAATGCTCCTCCCCGGGATTAACCACCGAAACCCCTTCTGGCCAGGCCCGCAGACAGAATGAGTGCTGGCCGAGCCCTCCCGGGGCGCGGGCCCGCGCAGCCGGAGGTGCCGGGGGGATGCGGGACGGGAACCAGGAGCCTCCAGCCCCCATGGCCGCCGCATCCTTCACCGTGCGGGGCTTTCAGGGCACCGCTGTGGCCTCGTCCTGCGGCGCCTTTCGGCACTGGCACAGTTCGGTGTGCTTGGGGAATGTCCAGAGCATCATTTGCCGCATGCCGGGAGTATTTTTCATCTGTAGAAAACGCTCTGGCAGTGTTATTTGCCACGGAACGTATTGTACACGAGTTTTGGTTTAAATAATAATAATTTAAGGGCAGAATTAATATAAGTGTTCATGACAGTGTTTTAATATTCTCCATCCAAAGAAGTTAAACAGATTATCCTCAATACCTCGAAGAGCATTCAGTAACAACTTTTTTAGCATTATGGATCTTGCTATTTATTTTTTAGTACTCAAGAACACTTATGTGGTAATAAAGGGACATAATGCACACCTACATGTGTACTTTTTACAATATTTGAAGTTTTTACCTGTACTGGTAGTACAAGTTAAAAAGCTGTCAAAATTTTAATAAAATGTTCATATCTACAGTCTTACTGTAATTCTAGGTAATCATCCTAGGTAATAATTTAACTGCTTCTCTTTTCTGGAATGTCCCGCCTGTATTGCTGAATTTAGTTTTAACCTCAAATATATTTAAACAGAGTGGACCTCAGTTCATTTGTGTATGTCACAGAAAGTAATGCACTTTTAAAATACTTTTATTTAAAAATCTAGACCCATCTCTTTCCTCTGATGTTCGAGTATACCTGGTGTCAAGGATCTCTAATTTGAAGTTGTAGGATGCCTGTTTTGACAACATTGACAGAATTGTCCTGTGAACATGGAGCTGAATTGAAGGCTCAGCATCATCTGTTTCACTTGTGGAAAAGGAGCAGAAGTCACTTTCTGGCTTTGTGACAAATGCTGATGTCTGGTCCTTTGAAGAGAGCATTGGGCCAGAAGTTCTTAGTCTTTCCGAGTGTTGGTCCATCCCTTTGGTTTTTGTTTTGGTTGGGGTTTTTTTTTGTTTGTGTTGAACGAGCTAACTGATAGTTTCATCTGATGCCTCTTGGTTCCTGTACTTGCACAAGCAGGGGATTCTTGTTCACCTCTGTAGTGCCAGTCATGGATTTTATAGGTTATACCACCCCTAGAGCCTTCTCTACCTTACCTGGATGATGGCAGAGAATCCTAAAATCCTTTGTTCTGTCAGCTGCTGGACCATAGGTGGCTTGTACACTCCAATTTAAACCTTTGGATTACCCAGTTAATGCCCAAACTAGGTCTGGGCTTTTCACATGAATTAATTTACTCTGTAACTGAGAAAATATGGGTTTTTTTAATTGTTTTGTGTTTTCCAGACCACGACAGTGACGATGATTCCTACGAAGTGCTGGATTTAACAGAGTATGCTCGACGTCACCATTGGTGGAATCGTCTGTTTGGCCGGAATTCAGGACCAATTGTAGAAAAATACTCTGTAGCCACACAGATTGTGATGGGAGGTGTGACTGGCTGGTGAGGGAGCTTCCCTTTCCATAACTGACCTAGGCCTTTTACTCTGTTAGAAGATCCGTTTCCAAGGGTATTCGAAGCACATAAATATATCTTTAATGGGATTTCCTTTAGCATTGATCAAGATTATTCATGTGTGAACTATTTTAGCTCGTTACTCTGACTCATCATTATGAAGTGTTTTTTAATATTGGTGAAAATCCAGTTATCCAAGGGGAATCATACTAGTTACTGTGGAAAGGATTTGGGAAAATGTCAGAGCTCTAAAATTACAAGAAATAGATGGAAAAATACTGCATATAGCCTTTATTTTGTATGGAAAAGCTTATTTCCTTACTAGTCTAGATTTACAAACTTAGTTATATTATGGCTGAGACATATTTTACAGGTAAAAGAAATGAAGGGAAAAAAAAAATTGCAAAATACACTTTTAATTAAGAGCCCCATTTCAGGGAGACTTTTTTTTCCCTCTAAATAGAGCTGCAGCCATGTTGAGCAAATTCACAGTTTGCTCTGATGTTAACTGAAGAGAGATACCATAGCCTAGTTATACTAGAATAATTCATGATGAAAGCTAGACAGTAAAGATGAGAACTTAAACTGGAAAACGTGGTCACAGCCTGAGCAGCTATATCAAGGTATTTGTTATTTGTCAGAGGTATTTGAATGGTATTTATCTATTCCAGTATACAGAAGAACTGTAAATTCATTGAAAAACACCATTATGGTAGCACAGTGAGTTCTAAAGAGGGATTATGCAAGAATTGGAAAATGAAATAGACTAAAAATGAAATTGTTGTACCCAGGCTCAGTACAGCTTTGTGGAGCAGGGTTTAGCTTTAGTCTGAGTTTTTTATTTGCTTCTGTAGCCTTAAAACTGTTTTTAAAAGTTATATGTGTACATGTAAACTCAGAAGTTTCTAGGGAATAGTTGATCTGGCATCCATAAAAACTGGTTATTGAATGATCTGGGAAATGCATGTTTCAGTATCTGTCGATGCACATCTCTCTGGGTGCCTACTGATGTATATAAATAAGAATTCACTATTCAAATGCAGGGGGAGAATTCCCCTCTGTGTGTGGGCCAGTGTTTAGGCACACTGGAATTGCCCAGGGAAGTGGTGGAACCATCAGCCTTGGAAACTCTTGTCTGAGTCAGAGCCCTTGGCAGCCTGATTGTGCCTCGAGATTGGATTGGGCTCTGCAGCAGTTCTGGGAAGGTGGCTGGCCCAGGTGACCTCCAGAGACCCCACCCTGCCTTATCACTGTTCTGTAATACCAATATCTGTGCAGTTCTCCTTTTGATAAGGGAGGGCTTGGAGACTGAGAACAAGGTGATTTTCTGGTTGCCTTGATCCATTAAAAATAGGCCAACGCCATGTCCCAGCAGAGTGGCCTTGCTGAGTTTAACTCTTGTGGTAGGGATGTGCTGCTTTTAACTGAGATCTTTCAGGTATGAGTTGTGTAGTTAATATAAATTATGGTATAATGTATTTACATTCCACTTGGGAACAGTTAGAGCAGCACTGTTATATAATTATGTTGTGCTTTATTAACGTGCTACTTTTAATAGCAGTAAGATGTAGAGATCTCAAGCTTACTTTACAGGGGCCATCAGACAGCCAGGAACAAGCAACCATTGCTCACATGGTCTTGTTTTAGACACTGTTAATTTAATATTGCTTGTATTAAATAGCTTTGATTTTTAAATTTATAAATATGAAATGATACATTTGCTTTTCTAACTAATGATAATAGTTACATCAGGAATTGTGTAGTGGGGCATTGTTCAGCAGAAAACTTCATTGGACTGTTTTATTTTTGTTTGTTTTGTTCCCCTAAGGTGTGCGGGATTTTTGTTCCAGAAAGTTGGAAAGCTTGCAGCAACTGCAGTAGGTGGTGGCTTTCTTCTGCTTCAAGTATGTAGCACTCCATGCTTTATAAGTTGTCAAATGTTATTTATTAAACAATAGGAAAAACACAGCTGTTGGGTAACATTTAATTAGGAAGGCTTGTTATCTACTTCATCTTTTTAGTCTTATCAGTCAAAACCTTACATTTAAGCTGGAATATTGTGTACAAATGTACAAAAGAGACATTTCTAAAAATCAGTGGTAAATCAGAATCTACTCTGTCCTGTAAAATATTTTTTTGTAAGACAAGAGAACTTCTGTGCAGAGGCTGAGGTCCTGTATGTGATTCAGTGTTGCCAGATGAGAGGAACTGCCTGTAGACCTATGGTTGAATTTAAAATATTTGTTTTACATTGGTTTGAGAATTTTATCAGAGGTTTAGGCTGCTTTGGCAGTTGCCTGGAAGGCTTGTTTTGGTCCCAGTATAAGCAGTGGTTTTCTGTTTTCTCCCCTTGCCATGTTTTATCTATTGAACCTGTAAAGCCTGGCTGAAATTTGACAGCTTCATTGCATCCCTCTCTCTCCTGGATTTTGGGTTCAGAAGTTTTTTATTGTGTTGTCTGGCATGATCATTTGCATTTTTCATCAGATACTGTGATATGGGGAGGATATATTTCCAAAAAACCTTTAAATTAGATGAAACTTTAAGTGAAGGAGAATTTTATGTGTCCTTCTGTATGATGCCAGGATTTTACTGCTATTTTTCATCTCTTAATACCTGTGAGCTTCTTGCTTTTCCTCAGATTGTTCTAGGGGATATGGGTTGGTGCCTACTTTGGCTCAATGATACACAATTCCTTGAGAGGGGAGGTTAAAGTAATAAGGTTAAATAATATTTATACTTTCCAGCATCACCCTGGAGGGTTTCTGAAAGGCATATCCTGCTTTAATTTCTTTTGATTGTAGTGTCTGGTGCAGTCAAGCACTGATCAGGAAGGGTGGGGTAGTAACTGCTGCTGTGCAATACATTGAAAGGTCACTCTTGTGTGAGGTGCACACACCTCCTTCATAGTCATGGTCCCTGCTGGCTTGGGAGCTGGTTTGGTTTTTCCCTCTCCCCATGTTTTGTGTGCCATTGGTCTTAATTCTTTCAATGATAATTCTTTTATCAGTATGGCTGAAGAGCTGCCAGAACAGAGGCACCTGGGGTGGAGGCAGCAGATTGCTGCAGGTGCCTTCCTCAGTGCTCCTGACTACAGGAGGCTGAAAAGTTAAAGCTGAGACCTGTAGACAAAGGAGGATGGAAATGGAATAAAACACATCACTTGTGCAGGGTTTTTGCTTGTTGAGCTGTGAAGTTTGGGGAGCTCTCCTGTGCATGCAGTAGATTTGCCATGTGGTTGAGTGTCTGATTTCTTGGTTGATCTCATTTACACTGTATCCAAAAAGGAATATTATCCAAGAGGAAATATGAGTTAAGTATTTTGATTGGATTGTCTATATCTTAAGTAAGATCAGATTCTCTTGAAAGGAAATGAACTAAATGCCTTGGTCTCTCTTTTAATTCAAAACATTTTGCATTTTAAGGCTGAGTCATAAATTCTATGGTGTAATTACATTTCTTTAGTCTTTAATTTTTTCATTTAAAGATCACACATCCTGATTCTATGAATAAGTGTTCAGTGCTTCCCCTGAGTGGGCAGAAGAGTATTTCAGCACATTACTAGAAAGTTCCTTTTTATCTGTAAATTTCTCTGAAGTTGCAGATTTCATTTCAACTGCTGATTGCAATATTGACATTATAATTACATGCTAGAACAAGAATAATAACTACAGAAGGCAAGATTCTTGGCTAAAGCCCATTCAGTTAAACATTTCAGTCTTAAAATTTAAAAAATCCTTTTCTTTCTTCAGTGAGTGATGACTTCATCTCAAGAAATGTAGTAGGAAACTGGAAACAATACGTTTTTCAGTGTCAGTTTGTACAGGAAGCAAAAAATATTTTTCATGTTTTTGTAAGTGATCTAGAACTTCAGTCTTAATACAGATTGTATGAGAAGTAGTTGGAGAAAAAGAATAAAAATTACAGGAAATTTGCACAGCTTTTTGAAATCGCGACATTGTCACGTCTTTGCAGTGAATATTTCTACTCCTTAATTTGATTAATTATTATTTGATTAGTAACTGTGCTTTTTTTTTGTGAAATAGATGTAGTTTTTCAGATAGGCTGGTGTAAGAGCAATATCCAGGCACTATATTAAGGATAATATAATGCATTTCTCCTAACTAGTAAGGGATTTTCCTTGTGTAACTTCTCACTTATACAGCACAGTTTGGTAAAATCCTGAAGAGTTAGGAAGTACAAACTCATGTGCTCTTTGTTCTGCTGTAATGAATTGGTAGAAACAATTGTTCTTAATGAGCACCTAATATCTATTTTTAAAATCCTGTGTCCTCAAGAGCAGTTTCACTGTTTTTTGCCTTGCAGTGAGCATACAAATTACAGGTTTTTCTGTTCTGTGTTGTCTTATTATTTAATAATGAAATTGGATTTTTATTCAGTTACTTGTGCTTTCACTAATACATTTTTCCTCAGCCCATTAATATGCCATTGATGAATTAAATTGAATTCTTCATTAAATTATGTTCTAATTTAGGAAAGGTAAATATGTGAAAACAACACGAGAAACAAAATAAACTCCAAGATATCCTTGGCTTTATCTTGTGCAGGGGTTTGTTGATAGTGCACCATGATGATGATGGAATCCTGTCATGGGTTGGGTTGGAAGGGATTTTAAGGACCATGTAATTCCAACCCAGTGTGGCATCCCATTGATGTTCCCAGGGAGGGACCAACCTGCTTCTGGGGCTGGGGGCTTGGTGAGCAAGAGTTGGATTCCATTTATGTTGAGTATCCCACTTGGCAGTTGATGTGTGCACTTAAAGGGAATGTTCAGTGGAGCAGCCAGAGCAAATGGGAGCTGGAAGTTGGCCTGATAAAGAAATGCCAAGTTCTGGCAGGTTCTGACATGGAGGGACAGAGTGTCTGTGGCTCTGTAACCTGCACTGCTGGCAGAGGGGACAGTGGAGCTGTGCCTGCAGGTGGCTGAGGGTACAACCTCTGCAGTTCAACTCTCTCACACAAAGTCTTGTGTCACCTCTCAGTCCCTCCTTGTCAGTGTGTGTTGAGCTTAGGGACTTGTCAGATCTGTTTGGAAACTGGGGCTTGTTCCCTTCCTAAGCAGCAGAAAATGTCTCATAGTGCCTGTGGGTTCTGTGCACTGCAGCTGAGCTCACCTGTGCCTTCTGGCCTTGCTTGGGCTCTTTTAGTGTGAGAGATTTTGCCTTGAGGAAATTAAAACTCTTCTGTTCCATCTTGCTGTACAAATTCTTTGCTCCAAAACATTTTTCTGCTCATTATTCATGTTAATGTTTCACAATAACAAATTACCAATGTGTCTCTCCAGTATCACCTCCATAATGAGGTCTGCCCTTGAAGATTCTCAGTTTTCCTTGATTCATGTTGAGAAAGATAACACATTTTTAGTGTTCCTGCACTAAGGTATTTCTTCAATTGCCTTTCTGAAAAAAATCTGTTATTTTTTTGATACTTTTGGAAGATCTTGAACAAATAATGAGCTATATGTAGATAAGTATATAATATAGCTATTATTCCATTATCATATATAGAGAGATTCCTGTATAACCCAAAATTCACCCTCCCATAGGTCTCTTTAATAATATATGCAATTAATATGTATAGACCTATATGGCTCCTTAATATATCCAAGTATGGGTGTGATAATGGGATACTGTTATTTTACTTGGTTATCACAGGGCTTGATTTTAAAAAGACTAGTAAATTTTGAGAATTTGCATTTATGTAAATTTACTGTTAAAAGCAAGTAGTTTCTTTATGATACATTGGAGTCTAGAAATTGAAGTCTGTTTTTTCAGCATTTGAGTTCAGGGGTATTATTTCTGCACTTATATATGAAATTATGTAATTAGTGGGGTTGTAGCCAAAGTAGAAATGACACAGGCTCTGTCACTGCCAAAGTACAGGGTTTTTTCTTCTCAGTTAAAAATTTCATATTCAAAACATTACCCTCTGTTGCTTATTTTATAAACACTCAAAAAGTTGAATTTGGAGTCTCTTATTTCAGGGCTACAAAGTTCAGGGAGAAAAAGATGTCTGGTTTTGATACAAGTGTAAGCTCTGCAGTAGTTACAAACAGATCTTAATTAAAAACTTCTGCCTCATCTTTGTGCTGTCTGGATAACTGAGCTAATTAAAGTTGTCTTAATGAAATGTTTCTTCTAAGATCCATTTGCATTTTACAAGCAAGCAGATACATTAGCATTTCTTACATTGTGTTGGACTGAGTAGATCTGTCACATTTAATTTTCAGTTGTATGAGTGAGAAGGCACCAATTCAATGCTGGGGCCTTTTTGAAATTCTTGTGGTTATGTTAAATTCATAAAGTAACAATTGCTACAATGTGCAGCTATTTGTCTTTTCTTGGTATGTCATCCAGTGACTGGATGTGCAACCAGTACAGCTTTCAAACTGGTTTCCTGCTTTCTTACTGTACAGACAGCCCTTAATGAGCTGTCCCTGCCTGGCACTAGTGCCCACGTGAATAAATGGTTTTACAGGAGACAGACAAAGTCAATTAATTTGTTATTAATTACATTCTGAGGCACAAAGTAAAAGAGAGTTTAAGCAGAGTAAGTTCATTTTGTATTTGTCCAGTGAATTGGTTTTTTTAATTATGCAAAGGTGGAAACTGAAGTTGACTTTTCTTACAGAAGTGGTGTTCTAGAAACTTTGTTTTGAATTCAAACAAAATCTGTCTGACACTTGTTTCATTTTATTTTTTCTTCTGGATTATGAAATCCTCCATTTGTGGTGAAATAGGTTGCTTAGTTACTGTGGCAGTTGTTGTACAAGCTAGATGGTCTAATTTTGGTTATTTGGTAGAAAGATCCATATGAAAGTCAAACCAGAGCCAATCTGTGATGTGAAACTAAACCTAATAAATTGTGTATTTAGGCTAAACCTAATAAATGGTATATTTAAACAGCTGTTCCACAGAAGTTCATGATCTGTGACTTATGTTTACCAATTGGACAGTTTGCATAGGAGGCTGTTAGGTAAATTGGGTGGATTTCCCACCCACATGTGACCTTAAGGAGAAATCTCACTCTTTACAAAGAGTTTTTGTAGAACAATCATTTATGTGTAAGTTTAGTGGTTTGTATCTATTTGTCCTAACAGTGAAAATAAGCAGTAACTGTTAATTTTGATGTTTTTCCCTTTCTTTCCCCCCCCCAAATAATGAGTTGTTTAACTGTTCTCTAGAACATGCAGCAATTAAATATTAGTAACAGAAATAAGGCAAAGGTTTGGGATGATGGTTAGACATGGTAAAAAATTTAGAAGTTTTTGTGTAAATTGGTATGAACCAGTCTCCTCAAACGTACTCATTTTTCTGATTTTACAGAACTTGTGCTGTTCTCAGGCTACTTAATGGTTTTGTTTTGTAAGAAGTGTGAGAATTCTCTTGTAATGAGTACTTTTTTTTGTTGGACAGTTCAAACTGTGTAGGATAAAATAAAGAGTTTTCAGTATTTCTAATGATGACTTTGATTAGCCCCAGATACTCCGTCACAAATCAGAATTCTACAACTCTGAAAGAAGCTGAAACAAAAGAGTTTTTTCATTGTTGTCCTATGGATGTGTTTTTCTTACAAGTAAAGTTACAATAAATGCTGAAGGAAAAACATTGCAAAGCTTTCATAACTAAAGAAACAGAGAACTGGTAAAACTAAAAAGTTTACTGAACTTTGCTATTGTTTGTTCTAATTGGAACTGCTGTCACTGAGGAAAGGTTTCAAGCAGAGAACCTGCTGAAATTGGAACAATGTCTTTTCCTGTATCTGTAATAAGTAAAAATAAGAAAAACAATTTTATAGACTCTAAGACAATGTATTCTGACTCATGAAATGTGAATTGCAGCTGTACTAACTGCCTTTATTTCCCTAGATTGCTAGTCATAGTGGATATGTACAAGTTGACTGGAAGAGAGTTGAAAAAGATGTAAACAAAGCAAAAAAACAGTTAAAAAAGCGTGCAAATAAGGCAGCTCCCGAAATCAACACTCTAATTGAAGAGGTGAGTCTGAGGTGATAAACTCCTTCTTACCAGTCACATGTTCTTACCTTCCCCTGCAGGTGATAATGAGTTGAAAATGTAGATGCAAAACTGGAAGGCATCAAAAATAGTTTGGCTTTATTATTCATTAAAAGTTACCAGATTGTGCTGTCTTTTATTCATTCAGCTTTCTGGTTTGGTCGCTGCTAAAAATGACACACAAAGTTGTTCTTGGCAGGTGACAAAACCAGTAAGGTCATGACATGGTGAAAAGTTCAGGATGGTGTGGGTAAAACATGGTAATTACAAAGACAAAACCCAAATCTTAGACTGCTGATAATAAAATTACTTGTCTGGACAAGAATGACTTTTCTGCAGAAAGTCATTTGTACTTTGTAACAGGAGTTGTGATTTTATCTCATTTTTCTACATTTTGGAGAGTATCTGTCTGCAGAATCTGCCAGTTGCCTGCTATGTTGAGAAGAGATAACTCTGACACTAATCAGGGTCACTGGGGCTGTTTCACCCTTTCATTTGGAGACTCCCATTTAATCAATTTTGTGGCTGTTATGGGTTTTTTAAAGTCTGGTTTTTACATATTTTTATATGTAAAAATTTTTATATTATTTTTACATATGTGCAATCTAAGTTTCATTCTGAATAACTGAGAATCCTAACTGGGAATGTGCTGCAGACAGTGAAACAGCAGCTACACTGGTGTTCTGTAATTAATGAGTTTTGACAGCTCAGGTTTAGCCTGTATGGAGTTGCATATAGATTGATAAAAATTACCTTAAATTTTAATGTAAATATGAACTGAAAGTTCAAGAGTGAGGGTTTTCTTCCTGCTTCTGTACTTCAAATAGCTTAACCTCTTCTTCTCCATTGCCCTGTAGAAATGGATGGGATAGGCTGGGGTTTTTGGTTTCCCTTTGGTTTTTTTCCTCTCAGATTGTATGACTTTCTTGTAACTGTGTTAGTTGCCAATCTGAAGTGTTTGAAGCAGAGGATTTATGAAGTGGCACATTGATAAAAGGTGTTATACTCTGTGCTGCTGCTTCATGAATTACTCTACACCCATGTCATCATACATAAGTGTTTTTTTCTAGGATTAAGTTGCTAGGAAGCTGGCTCATAACAGAGTTTATTTCTTTTCCAGTGTTCTTCCAAAAAGCAGCATTTTTTTTTAAACAATTATGTGATTGCAATCGAGGTCATGGTGGTGCTCGTGCTTTTTTTGACAAGGTGGTTTGTAAAACATCTGTCTTGTTTTAATTAAAACAAGAGTGGTGTTGGCATGAAATTGCTGTAACCATTCCTCTGTATTTTGAGTTTTAAAAGGCTCACTGTGTTTTAAATACATTGTTAAAGACAGCTGAGAGCCAGTTTGCACTACATTAGTGCCACCTATTTTTGTATGGTTTTAGACACATTGCTTCCCCCTGCACCCTTCTCCACAAGTTCAGTGTTCTTGTTTCCAGGAAGTTGTGATAAGTATTAAATAATAAAGTCAGTCACAATTAACTTAATGAATATCATTTTTCTTCTCAGTCAACAGAATTTATCAAACAGAACATCGTGGTGTCCAGTGGGTTTGTTGGAGGCTTTTTGTTGGGGCTGGCATCCTAAGGACCCGAGCGGCTCTCCGGGATCGGTCGTGGTAACGCGCTGTCTGCAAGCAGTGGGGCCTAGCACAGCAAGACAAGTGGACTAGCTAGACAACTTGGGAGCTTTTACATTTCAGGCTTTTGCCTCTTGAAGCTTGGCAAAAACTAAGATTTGCTGAAAAACTGTGCAGTGTGCTCATTATAGCATTTCTGGGCAAAACTGGTTCATCCTCATCATGACTCTTTTTATCTATGGCCTTTCAAGATCTAGCATTTTTTAAAATGTTATTCTTGGAATATAGCTGTGTAACCATACTGTAAGAGCGAAAGCTCCATTTCTATGTTTTCAGTTAAATACTGTTTATTTAAAAAGTATTTTTCTTCATGCTGTGGTAGGTAGTATCAATGACTACATACTGTATATGATATTGTAGTTTCAGCCTCCTGGCTGTCCATCTTCTTTAGAAGTCACTGCAATAATCTGTAATACCTTTTTACAGAGTATTAAATAACAACAAATCATGAGCTTATTAAAGGTGAAAATTGACTCTGGCCTTTGTCTACATAAAAAATAAGCAAGTCTCAATTATAGCCTGCAGGGACCTGGTGCCAGTGTTTGGCCAGACAGGTTTTTAAGGTGGTTTTACTGATCTGTTACCAAGTTACTCTAAAGAAGCTGAGAATCCAAACAAACACTCAATGTATTTTTCTGCATTTCAAATTTGTGAACCTTTCAGAAATTTGTACCCAAGGAAGAGTTTGCTCTCCCCCGATTTCTCTGTTTTTTCCTGTAGCAGCAGGTGAGTGTGAACTGGAATCTCCCACCAGGGTTCTGTTGGGTTGCTGTTCCCTTCTCTGAATAGCAGTAGTGGTTCAGTAGCATGGGATGGATGGCTGTGAGCTTAGGATGCACAGGACATGGGATGTTGGACATATTAACCTTCTAAATATTTAATTTGTGTATCCCTGGGCTCTGAAGGTTTGTATTACATGTTGGCCTCATGTTTGTGGTGTGCTCGTGGCCAAGGTGAGTAAGGTATGAAGCATGTCCTGGATACCTCTGAGCTTTAAGGGTTTCATCAAGCCTGGTTAAGACTTTGGAAAATAAATCTTAATACAAACCCCAAACCCAAGGTACATGAATGGCCATGGATCCTAAATATTTTGTTTTAAAGTGAATATCTGAAGTTACAGAAGCACAGTTGCGGTTTATTGGAAATGGGAAGCCCAAGGAGGAATGTGTCTGCTGGGTTATTTGGGATTTAGAGTAAAACAAAGATGAGAATGTTAAAATGTGCAAGCCTTTGCTGTGATGTTCAGCCCAAAGAATAATGGGAAGGTAACCA
Source organism: Polioptila caerulea (assembly GCA_013397295.1). NCBI lineage: Eukaryota > Metazoa > Chordata > Aves > Passeriformes > Certhiidae > Polioptila > Polioptila caerulea. The sequence continues at coordinate 150,601 of VYXF01001803.1, read as the reverse complement.
AGCAGTCAGCTCTTTTCTGCTGCTGAAGCTCATGAGGTTTTGGCACGTCCAGAGGGTACTGAAGCCAACTGACATGAGTCATCCACCCTGACTGCAATGAACTGGGTGTCCTGAGGGGCCTTGGGGGTGAAGTGACCACCTCAGTACCATGAACCTGTCAGTGTGCATTTTTGGTGTACTTTGTGAAAGGATTGCAAAGGAGCGTCCTTCAGTGAGCTTGTTAAAAAGGCTGCTCATGTGACCAAGGAATTTACTTCATTATTACAAATAGAATTAAAACCAAAAGTATTAGTAGGATGCAAGACTGATTTCTGCAGAGGAAAGTTGTTCTGCTACTCTGTTGCTGTCATCTGAGATTTTCAGTCAATAGATCAAGAATTGATTGAAGTACATTTAAGACTTTTCTATAGTTTTCATTTTTGAGTTAGATTTTAATTTTTTCAGCCTTTGGAATAAGAGACATAATATTGTACATGTAAAACTGTCTGAGGGACTTAAAAGGCAAGGAGAAATGATGTTATTGAAAAGGTGAACACTGGTGGTTTGTACTGGGATTGGCTTCATGTCCTGAACTGCTGACTGGAAAAGGAGAATGGCTGCTGGCACAGCACGACTTGCTGATGCAGTTCCTTGGGCCGGTGAGGCAGAGGGGATGCTGCCAGCAGCTCCAGGTACTGCTGGCAGGGTGAGGTGATGATGGGGTGGCAGCTGTGCTAAAGGGCCAAGATAAGTGCAGCTTTTCTTGCAAATACCTGAGACTTTTTATGTGCCAGCTCAGACCACTCTCACCTGTGTGAAGGAGTGCTCTGTAAAGGTACAATCAAAAAATGGATGTTGATGGGGTTGGGAACAGCATGGAGTGTAACAGGAATATTGGGTTTCTGGGGGTAGAGTTTTGTCTGGGATGATTTCAGAGTTAATGTTGCCCTCTCTGACAAAAAATAATCCAGGCTAAGAAGATTCAGAGGAAAAAAGGCTGGTGAGGCCCTGGCACAGGTTGGCCAGAGAAGTTGTGGCTGCCCCATCCCTGGAAGTGTCCAAGGTTAGATTGGATGCGACTTGGAGCAATCTGGGATAGTGGAAGGTGTCCCTGCCCACAGCAGGGGGTTTGGAACTGGATGGTCTTTAAGGTTCTCCCAACCTAAACCATTCTATTATTCCATGATTCTAAACAAAAAACATGGAATAAAAATTTTTGAAGAGCCTTTTTTTTTGGGGGGGTGTGGGGTGGGAATCAGTTGTAGAGAGCTGATTAAGAAGGTAGGTGTTAGAAATACTTAAATTAATGAAAGGCTGACCCAGCATTTCTATGTTTTTTATTGTGTAGCTGAAGAACTTAAAGGTGGAAAACATGGACCTAGCAGTGGGGAACAGCTTTCCATAATGCCCAGTGGGTCTGTGGAATTAATATCTGCTGTGTGCTGCTAAGAGCAAGGAAGAGCCCTTCATTCAGGGAAAGGTGGGGCAACATTGCAAGAGTCTCAGTTATATCTAAAGGTGGGAGAAAAACCACTTTAGGTTTCTCTGGCCATAGTTAATATTTGGTGCAGTTCATGATAAAATTCCAGCTGATCCTACCTTTTCCCTCTACAGGCTTACATAAATTTTTCCTCTCAAGTAGTTGTTAGGAGCCACTTTTCCAAGTTGAATGCTAAGATAATGATTGAGGAAGGCATGGCATATATTCCTCTAGTGAACAGCTTTTGAAAGCTTATTAACTAGTGCATTTGGGGAGAGATTGCTAATAAATCATCTATTTGTTTTCTGTTATCTTAATGGGATAATCTATTTCCTGAAATTATTTCTTTTTGGTTAAAGCATTAGGCAGTACATTTTAATTTAAAGTGAGGTGCCAGTGTGATCTTATTACTGAATTTTTAAGAGGCCAGAATTTGGCTAAAACTTGGAAGGCTGTTTCTGCTTCAACAGCCAAACTGAAAATTAAAATGTTGTAGTTAAAAGATAGAGCTGCCTCCCAGTTTTGAGTGCATTTGTCATGAGGCCTTAAGAGGGAGAGAGGCAAACAGAGTAAAGTGCAGGAGTCAGGACTGTAATTCAGTAATTCTGCCTGTGCAGACTCCATAAATTACAGTGAATTCAGCAAAGTGAAAGAGCATCTGTAATACTAAAAAAATGTTGGAAATCTCAAAGAATTACTTTAAAAATTAAACTTTTATGGTATGCAGCTCCCTTGGGTCTGTAGGTGATAGCGGAAAAAAGATGATGTTCACCCAAACTAGAACAACATGACATTTTGGAAGGGAGACTTAGCCCCCAAAAAAATTTAAAAAATTTATTCACCCTAGGACTGTGCATGGACTGTGTGGGTGGTGGGGGAGTACAAGAGTTAGATCTACCAGGGGAAGGAGGTACCATCTGGCCTTGTTGGTCTGGGTCTGATGCAGTGCTGTCATATCCCAGTACTGGGACGTGTGGAAGAGCTGGTGTTTCTTATTTTGGGGCAGTTTGGGCAGTGAGTCAGCTGACATTCATCAGGACTTGTAAGACTGGAAGCCAATTTTAATTAAGATAATTGTGGGATAAGTTTGCTCAAAACATCTGGTGCTGATACAGCTCAGCCTAAACGCTTGGTTGTGTTTGGTCCCACATTCAGGTTTGAAGGTATCTAAATCTTGGAGTGCTGCACAGAGGTGGCACAGAGGTGTAATGTGGGATTTTGTGCTCACAGCCTGGGCTGGACACAGCACAGCCAACTCCAGCACAACTGGTGCCAGACTGGGACTAGGAAATCTTGCTGGACCTTGGCTGACTCCAGTTCATAGCTTGGGTAAACCAGTGCAGTGGTTCAAATTTGCATCGTTCATGGATTCCACACTGAGATGTTTTCTGCCTCCCTCACCCTCTCCCATTTCCCCAGCTCCTCAGAGCAGTCTGTGTTCCTGCCTCCCTGCTGTAGTTTTGGCTGCCTTCTGTTTTTTTACAGCTCCCTAGAACAGGGCACCACATCATACACTGGGCTGTGAAAAAGAGGAAATGCAGTGCTCCAAACTGAGGTGAAGTTGGGAATAAATCCCACAAGTCAGCTCAGCTGGGGGAGTTACCGACAGCTAATGCCTCTGGCTTAGCTCAGGGAAGCTGGAGGCCACATTCTGTTACCTTTTCCTGGGAAACCTCTCCTGCTCCCTAGAGCAGTGCCCTACCTTCCAAACCATAAGGTACTTTGGCATGAGATAACCTTGGTCTCTGCTGCTGACACGCTCTGGGGTGTGGATGCATCCCACTGTTCATGGAGCATGGACAGAACTTGGGTCTGGTCACCTCAAAGTTTACCTGAAGTCATTTGTAAACAGTTGAACGAGTTGCTTGAGGTGGGAATGCTCCAACAGGAAGAAAGGAAAGCAGGTTACACCCAGGAGATTTTGCTGCCCATTTGGTAGGATGCTTACCTGGGAACTGGAATATATTGTTATACATTCAGTCCTTGATAAGGCCTGTTTGGTTTCACCATCAAACCACACAAAATCAAGTCCTCATAGCCCTAATCTGTAAAAGAACATTTCTGCACATGTGGACTGTATATTAAAAAAAAATACTTAATAAAAAAATGTTAATCCACAAAGAGAATTGAGTATTGAACGGTATGATTCCCGTTTAATATATGATTTAATATGATTTCCCATTTATTTGTCACAGCAAGAGGCTCTCAAACACTTGGCCCACACACTCATGGGACCTGGAGAATTAGGACCAATGTGTCTAGCATGATTGGTAATTGAACATCTTATTTTCTTGAAGTATTAATGGTGAAGTAGAGGTTATTCTGTTTTCTTATGTGCTTAACAGACACCAAACTCATACTGCAGCCAAATTACAGATTTTTATTTACAGATCTCAAATCCTCTCCAGTGAGTCAATCAAAATGCCTTGATACCCTCCATGTTGCTGAGGCAGAAATCTAAGCCAAAATACATCTGAATTAATCTGTAAATGTAAGAAAACCCTACAGATGTGTGAAAGGAATGTTTGAAAATCAAGAGTTGCCAAATATTATTTCAAAATCCACTTGGGCCAATGAAGAGGAGGAAGGAAAATTAACAGCAATCAGGGAGTCTCTATTGTTGATGCTCTCACAGCCGTGTATAATTATTAAAAAAACATTGAGAAAATACCTTTCTATGACATTAATAATATTTTTTTCTGTTTATGTGGAATATAAATATATGACATATGATATTTGGCTTTTAAACTTAAAAGCTGAATTGCATGCTGGCTTCTTTAGATTTGTTTGGAGGCTGCGTGTGCAAGTGCAGCCAAGCCTGTGCTTCAGTGTCTCATAGGTTTGTATGTGAAAGCAAATGTAGAGCAAACCAGGGAAGGGGTGCACACGTTTTTTATGATTTTACAGGAATCTCTGGTTAGGCTTTGAGACCCTTGGGTAGTCTGCACACAATCAGGAAACCAGGGAGTGCTCACTGTGGGGGAGTAAAGGGTGAGACACAAAAGGGGAATGTGTGTGTCTGAACATGGGTGTCAAGCTGGATCCCCTGTATCCTGCTCATGTCAATGTTCTGTGGCAAATCCGCCTTACTGGAAATCACAGACTCACTGAATGGTTTGGGGTGGAGGGGATCTTAAAGATCATCTCATTCCAGCCCTCTGCCATGGGCAGGGACACCTTCCACCAGACCAGGTTGCTCAGAGCTCCATCCAGCCTGGCCTTGGATACCTCCAGGGATGGGACATCCACAACTTCTCTGTGCAACCTGTGCCAGGGCCTCACCACCCTCACAGGGAAGCATCCTCCTAACATCTGATCTAAACCTGCTCTCTGTCAGTTTGAAGCCATTGCCCCTTGTCCTGCCACTCCAGGACAAGGATGTGAACCTTGCAAACAGCCTCAAACGNTTGTCCTGCCACTCCATGCCCTTGCAAACAGCCTCAAACTTTTCCATAGGCCTCCTTCAGATACTGAGAGGCCACAATGAGGTCACCCCAAAGCCTTCTCTTTTCCAAGCTGAACAGTCCCAATTGTTCCTTGGCCTTTTGAACCCCAGAGGCAGAGGCTGTAGGAGTAGCAGCTCTGCTGGGGAAGGCCTGGGGGTTATGGTGGAGCTCTGATTTGAAGGAACCCTGCACTCACTGCACATGGCAGAAAACACAGGCTGAGGTGCCTTAGGAGGAGCTTGGCCAGCAATTATGGAAATTTGTTATTTGCCTGTCTGTAGTCGGCCCTGGGGGACCTCACCTGGAATACCCTGACTGCTTTGGGGCCCTCCAGTTCCAGAGAGGTGTTGAGAAAGAAGAGAGGGTCCAGAGAAAAACACCTGAGCTGATGAGGGGTCTAAAGCATCAGGGCTGCCAGGGGAGCTGAGGGTTCAGCCAGGGAAGAGAAGGCTGAGGATGAACCTAAGGCAGCCACAGCACCTGAAGGGGAGTCACAGAGGGGATGGAGCCAAACCCTTCCCAACAAGGGGCAGCAGCCACAAGAGTTGTGGCTTGGGGAGGTCACAATGGGCATTAGGAAAAGATCTTCCAGCAGGAGGGTGGTGCAGCAGTGGGACACGTCACCCAGGGCAGCTGTGGGTGCTCCCTCCTCAGGAATTTACAGGATTTGGCTGAACAAAGCTGACCTGACACTGTTCTGGTTGCTGCCCAACCATCCTGCTGTGAGCAGAAACCTCCAGTGCTCCCCCCCTGAACATCAGGTGCTTTTATCCCACTCGGCCTCTCCATCCTTCTGGGTTTAGCCTTGTGTTCCTTCACATCTGAACATGCACCAGAAATGCTTTCTGTGGCTGCTCTCTTCCTTCTGTTCACACAGAGCAGGAAAAATAGATGCTGAGGGGGTGTGGCACTGCAATTAATTCCAGGTTTTCTCTTAAAAAAAAAAAAAAAAAGCAATTTTATCAGCATTGGAAAGGTTAGAGACCTGCCAGGGTTTTTTTTGGTGATATGAGATTTGCTTTTAGAAAATTAAGATCTTCTGGTAACTGACACCCAGGAATTTGTGTATGTGTGTGGTTTGCTTGGAGCTGTTGCAGCAAATTCTTAAATCTGGAACAGCCGGAAAAATGCATTTCTTTATTTTTTTCAATAGGCACTCCTACACTAATTTAAAAATAGTAAACTGGGGCAAGGTAAGTATCACAGAACATGATGTGAAAAAAATACATCGATAGAAAATAAGGAATAGAATATGTGATGAAGATTGACACTGTAAGTAAAATTGGAAGAGGGAAAAACATAACACAGAATAAGATGCAAAGTGATTAGGGAGTACCAAGAGAGAAGGGAATGGAAAGTTGGTGACAGATGAGGCTGATAAGGCAAAGGGCCTAAAGGAATTCCTCGCCCCAGTAATCACAAAGGGAGCAGAAGGCAATATCCCAGGAACTGGGATTTGTTTTCCTCAGGGAAGGAAGGAAAATGTCAAAAGGTTTTACTCTCGCACTGGAGTGGATAATAAGGCAATTAGTACTATTAGAAAGTTCTCAGAGCACCCAGACTGGAGTAATAAATCACATCCTAGGATTGTAAAGGGAGTGGGAGATTCTGAAAAGCTTTTGTGGGACAGTTGTGATAACTTACTGGAATGGGAATTAGTGAGGACTGGTGAGTGTTTAATAAACTTTGGGCATTTACAGATCTCTAAGCTTGACTGCACTTGACCTCAGGAGAAACTAGACACTGGTGAGTCATGGCTGTGTAGATTTGTAAGTGGCAACATGAATATATTATTAAAAATACACCATTTAACATACATGCCATGGGAGAAGGATATAATACAAATTATTTGGAGTCTGCTGCACAAAAGATTTATGCAAATAATCTCTATTAATAGGATTTCTCAGTGAAAATCCTTTGTCAATAGGAGGAGAGCAATGGCATGCTTATGATTTACTTTTCCAAAGGGTTTCTAACATTTCTACAATTTCAAATTGTGTTTTTCCCTACAGTAATATATATTAGAGAGGCAGTAACTGGTAACTTTTTGCAAAGCTCTGTAAATATGTGAACTATGCAGTTTCTCATCTACACGTTGAATAAGAAGGGAGAGGAATATAAATCCTTCTTATACTATACCTACACACACCTTCTTTTGGTCTCCACACCTTTGTACTGCTTGATGCATTTTAGAAAGAAACACGATTCCTTTACAGTATGGTTTAACTGCTGCCAATAAAAAGAAAGTAAAATAAAATAAAATAAAATAAAATAAAATAAAATAAAATAAAATAAAATAAAATAAAATAAAATAAAATAAAATAAAATAAAATAAAATAAAATAACAGGCAGAGTTCTCTGCTTGATACTGTGGGCTGGTTGAATCCTGTGTTGTCCAGAGAAGCAAGATCTTGTTATCCCCATCCATGCCAGGGACTGGAGCTGTGGGTGCTGCCTGTGGTGGGGGTGGCAGGGTATGGACTGGTAGCCCAGGCTCATCCTACTCCCAGCCTGGAGCAGCCTGAGATGAAGAAGAGCTGAAGGAATGAGACCAGGCAGGAGGAAGGTCACAAGTTGCAGAGGGTGTTTGATTTACCTTCTCCTACAGCTGCACTCAGTTCCTTCCTTGGGGAAACTGGGGACCTCTCTTCAAGGGGAAAATAAGGAAACGGGATGGAAAAATCCCATTTTGAGTGGAGCAGCCTCTGCAGAAAGTGTTTGGATAAACCAGTCCCCCTCCATCTGGAAGGAGGAATCAGCTGACAGAAGATGCCAACAAAAGGGTGGAAAAGATGCTTCCCAGAGTGCTTCCACAGTGCCCAGCATCAGCAGCACACCCCTGACTGGGCTGGCTGGAGGAAATCAGTGAGGCAGGAGCTGTGGGAGCAAGAGGCTGTGTGGGACAATCACCACTGGTAAAATGAGAGGAGCATTCAAGGACACAAAGGTCTTTCCCATCTGCAGCAGCCACTCTGCCCAATGCACGGGCACAGCACCTGCCTGAGGGGCTTCTTCTCCAGGGCTGTGCAGGCCCAGATCCCAGACAGGAGTCAGTGGGACATGACCACCCCTGCAGGGTGGCTGACAGACCCACACAGATCCTGCAATTCTCCCGAGGCTGGGGGACCTGATGGGACCAAAGTGCAGCTGCACTGCAGAGGCCACAGAGCTGCCAAGGCCACCCTCAACAGGACACCTGGAGCTGGGACCTTGGGCAGGCCCCTGTCCTGCTGCCATCTGAGGAGGAGCTCCCCTCCTCCCCTGCTCCCCATGGACACCAGCTCATCCTCCAGCACGGCCTCTGCTCTGCTCGGCGCTGGCCGCCCTGCCTTGGATGCCCAAGCTCATCTTAGGTTGAATTTCAGCACTCAGGAAAAATAAAGGCATAGCTGAATCCAGCTGGAATTAACCTGCTGAGGGCCAGAAAACCTGGTAGGGAGCCAGTGAGTGGCTGTGTGTGCCCAGGTGTGTGTCCACCCCCTGGGGTTTGTGCACTGTGACCCACCTGAGTCCTTGCTTCACCTCAAGGTGTCAAAGTTAATTCCTGCTTTTCCACGCCATGGAACATGGACAGGACACAGCCATGCCCCTGGTGTTTTGCAGCAGCTTCTCTCCATGTGTGGAACAGAACCCCTGAGGCTGGCAGGGACATCAAGAGCTCAAAGCAGCTTTACTTCAAGGGATAACAGGCATCCCAAAAAAGCTGGTTATGCATGTGCAGTGCGAGATAACGCCACAAGCACAACCTGATCACCCCTAATTTCTGACCAGTCCCCAAACTGCCTCACCTTTTTGTTGTTGTTATTTTAAAAGATTCAATATGTTTCCCTGAAGGTGTTTTCCCTCTTGAATTCTTGAGCTCTACCCCAAGCTGTTCTTACCTTTCCCACCTCTGACTGTAATTTTACCTCTCCAATCTGTGCAGAGACTTTCTGGGGGCTTTCTCAGAGCCTGACTCGAGGTTACACAGCTGTGCTGTGCTAGAGCTGGGCCCTGGATCCTCGGAACACAGGCAGCTGAGCTCCCTGGGGAGGCTACAGAGACAGAGAGAGCAGCACTGCACTGCGCTGTGTTTATGGTGTGGGGATTTTGGGAAAGACAACCAAGCCTATAAAACCATGCATTGCTCCTCAGGTCACACAGATGAGCATTGCCCTGATTATTATTGACTTAGGGGTGTGTCATGAGTTGCAGTGCAAAATGTGACCAAATTGTGTATTCCATCCCCATCTGTTGGAACTGGGCTGGGGGTGGTGTAATCTTCTGTCAATGGCCCAGCTGATAAGAAACCAGCTGGGGCAGTTTCTTTATCTCTTCCAGGACCCACCCTCCCTCCAGGCACAGATCTTCTGCTCATGGGCCACTGAGTCTCACTGATAAAATTCCATCATCCCATTGGGAAATGCTCCATCCAGGGGGAGGAGCCAAGCATTCCTACCTGGATAAAAACCCTGAAACTTGGAACAACAAGCAACCTTCTCCACTGAATTCTCAGAGGAAGACCAGGCCCATCTATCACCACTGGACCTTCAGAGGAAATCTCCACCTTTCCACAGGATCACTGCTCCACCAGAGCCACATCTGCCACTGCAGGAGGGCTGCAGCCAACATTTAATGGCACTGCAACCAACACCCTGACCCACAGCGGGTCAGGTTGGGTTCTGACTCTGTCAGTGGTTTTGGGGTTTTTTTGTAATACTGCGTGTTTGTTTTATTTTAGTTCTCCTAATAAAAAACTGTTATTCCTATTCCCATATCTTTGCTGAGAGCCCCCTAAATCCAAAATTATTATAATTTGGAGGGAGGGGATTTACATTCTTCATTCCATGGGGGGCTCCTGCCTTCCTCAGCAGACACCTGTTGTTCAAACCAAGACAGGGTGACAAGGCAGTGCCCACAGCTGTTAGCCATCATTTTTGCTGCTCCTGAGGAGCTATGTGATGTGCAAAACCGGTGTTTGCTGAGTGAAATTTGAGCATAAGTATTTCTTCAAATTGCTAAAAGTGATACCATTCCTGTGCAACATGTATTAGTCTCAGTTTTGGGTTTGAGTTTTCCCAGCCTGCTCAACATCAGGAGACACACACAGTCTTGTTTTCTCCTTTCTTTTTCATTGATCCCCTTCAAGACAATGAGCAGCAATGGACTTGAGCTCCCCAGAGCCATTATCTGAACGGGAATGGTGGTGTGAGGCATCCACAGGTGTTGCGTGGCTTTTCAAAGCCTGTCAGCACTTCTCATGGATGAGCAGCAGTGCTGACTGATCCTGGATTTCAGAGAGGGCTCCTGTCCCTTGAAAAAGAGGCTTCATTTTTCAGAGAAGGCAAAAGGTGCTTTGTGCAAGAAGTTCTTTCTGAAGAGAGAAGACAGACCCAGAGCCAAACACACACAGCTGAAGTGGCAGCATCAGTCCCACCCAATGAGAAAACGCACCTGAATGACTTCCAAAATCAATTTATTTTGGTTTTGTTGTTTATCTGCACTGCCTTTCCTAATTTCCAGCATTGTAAGAAGTAGGAAGTCTATTGTGTTATTACCCAGATTACCTAATGTAGCTTTCCTTGGCTCAGCAGCCAGTGACTTAGGCCACTGCAAGTTCAATAGGGGATCAGAAGCACCAGTCAGGTAAAGTCTCCAAACATTTTTGTTGGAACAAAATTGCAAACCTTTATCTCACTAAAAGAATTTACAGATCGCACACAACACTGGTAAATAAGAGTATCAAGTTAATGTCTGACAGGTCACCTCCCAAAGGACTAAACTTGTATTCCAGAGGTACAGAGATAGTTTTCAAATGGTCATTTCTGTCTCTTTCTTTTATGAAAACTGTATTTTGGTGTTGTTGTTGTTGTTGTTGTTGTTGTTGTTGTTGTTGTTGTTGTTGTTGTTGTTTTTTTGGGTTTTTTTTGTGGCCAAGTGGTACAAAAGCAAAATAAGTTGGAAGAGTTATTTTAAAGCTGAAATCAGGTTTCCAGAAAATCTGTCTCCCAGTCTTCCAGTAGGTACAAGGTTGTTATAAAGAGGATTATCATCACCCACTCATCATGTCCATCAGAACAAGAACAAATCAGCTTTGAAGTAAAGAAGATTTAGGATAAGGAATACAGAAAACTTCCTAATGATGGGAATTATGCAGCACTGGAAGACATAACCGAGGAATGCCCTTATATACCCATGACTACAATCTGTATTGTTGCACAGAGGGATTTAAATCACTAAATCACAATGACATAAGAACCTTTAATCCTGGCATCTGCTATATTTGTAACTGGGATGCTTATTTAGGTTTTGTTTGGGTTTTTTGGGTTTGGGGGTTTTTTTGTTTGTTTGTTTTGTTTTTTTTAAGATCCTGTATCAATGTACCGATGAATTTTATAAAACAATGAATGGCGTTTGCAGTATCTCACTGTGATCTAGAAAAGAGGTGGGGAAGCAACATCTGAAGGTGACACAAAGTTACCTAGATTAGGCTGAGCCAATGGAGAGAAAAGAATTCCCAGAAGTTGTGTACAGTCTGAGCATGAAGGCAGTGGGACAAAAAAGCTGTGTTGGTCCTCACCTAGGCAAAATCACATCCAGCAGATGGAGTGACCTGAAGCCCTCTGCACAGTTCTTGGTCCTAAATCACAGACAGCAAAGTCAGGGAAAGACTGGGAAGATCACCTGGAAGCTCAATGTAAACCAGTGGTCAAATCACAAACTGGATGTTGGGGGGATATTTGGACTGGAATGGAAGAAAGGTTCAATATTATTTCAGTGCCATTAGAGTTTAGTGATTCCCCTGGAATACTGGATCTGGTTCTCAGCCTAATGCTCTGCAGAGACCTGCTCAGAAGAGCTGATTTAGTTTAAGGAGCTTACTCAGATCTCTCTGCAGACAGGAGAGAGATCTCTGTTCTGGCTCTCTCCTAGGAGATATTTCAAGGATCTCATGGTAGGTGACTGTCCTCCAGCACACTTCAGAACAACCAGATTTTCTCCCTTAGAACAGAGGCAGCCCTTTCTCTATTAAGACACAGAAATGTAAGGCATGATTCATGAAAATTGTGAGAGAAATTGGGGAAAAAAACCCAAATGAAAACTGAGCAAGCTGATTTTCCCAGGGAACAATCAGAACTGTACAAGCTAAGAAAACCAAGAGCAGTTAGACCTGGCACTTCTGACTTTTTAATAGTAAGACAGACACACCCCACCCCCCAGTAACACAGAGAGGCAGGGGATGAGAGGAGAGGATGGCTCTTCCACACAATGAGGGGATGAATCTTCACTGCCTTGACAGCCTTGCAGGATTAAAGAAAATATCATCCTCTCCTCAACTGATGGGAGAACCAGCGGCTGTGCTGGAAGGGCTGAAACACAGACAGCCCCAGGGCTTGGGTTGCTGCATGTCAGATTACCACTTCATTTCATGTTGAAGCTGGATCCCCTTCTTTACCCTTCTTTCAACAACAAGCAGTTTAATCACTGGTCACCCCCTCACACAGCTTCTTCCTACATGTCTGGCCCAGCTACCTCCAGAGACAAAATATCCCACCCTGTGATCTCCTCAGGCATTTCTGAGTGAGAACACAGCTGACAGCTGCACAGAAAGGAAAGGGACCACAGGGACAAGCCTGAAGGTGCACCTTTAAGCAAATAATGAGCCAGATTGCCATGAATGAAAGGCCATCCCTCCCCTCACCTTTCCAGATTCCTGCCAGGCCATAACTGCAGACACACACCAAGATATCCTGGGTGAGAAACAGTGCACACACTCATTTATAACATCCCATGACCCTATGGTTTCTAATTCCCTGGCTTCACAATTCCCTGCCTGGGCTTTCAACAGAAGCACTATATTTGTCCACCTCTAGTCTTCTTTAGAAAAGGCACTAAACTTTCTGAGCTTCTCAGCATCATCTGCCAATTTTCCTACCCATGGAGTAATTCTTCCCTTGTTTTCCCTTTTTGTTACTAAAAAAAAAAACAACCCTTAAAATGCCTTATTAGTATAAGCAAAGAATAGGAAAAGTATTTTATTTTGTGCTTTGCACTTCCTGATTTTGTCTCTGTATGCTCATGCTGAGCTTTTTTTTTACATTCATTTTTAGATATTTGACCTAGTTTCTGTGTTCTGTACTCTCCCTTCTTGCACTTGAGATCACAGAAGAGCTTGTGATTTCACAGATATCTCCTATAGAATTTCCTATCCTTTCTACACACTGGGATATTTTGTGATTCTGCTGCTACAGTCTTTTGTTTATTTATTTATTTATTTATTTATTTATNCTGGGATATTTTGTGATTCTGCTGCTACAGTCTTTTGTTTATTTATTTATTTATTTATTTATTTATTTATTTATTTATTTTAATGAACCATCAAGTCATTCTGAAACTCTTTTCTTCCACGGATTTGATTCCCAAAGGAATTTATGCTCTGTATTAAGTCTGCTGCCTTCAAGTCCTTTGCCTTGAGGTTTATGTCATCCTCCCTGCATTCCCTGAGGCTTACAAATCCTGTAACTCTCTCACCAACATTGTCATCCACTTTCACATTCTTGAGTTATTCCTCTCCCATGGTAGGAACTCCAGGACTCCAGGATCCCCACCTGGGCAGCTGCTTTCTGTACTGCTGCCTGGCAAAATGCTGCTGACACTCACCAAGGGCTGTGCCCTGCTTTATCGTGTCCCTCAGAACTGTAAGGGTGGTTCAAGACCCCCTCAAACCAATTAGCTCTGTTTCTTTGTTGAGTTGTTTTTTGTTTTTTTTTTCAAACGACTCTGCTATCTGCTCAAGAGTGAGTCTCCCCTCTCTGAACTTCTTTATCAGGGGTAAGAGGGAGGATGTATTGGATGTGATTTTTTACTGCATTATTTCCTGATACCATTTATTGTGCTCCGCGCTCTCTGCCTGAGAAGGGATGTGTGTACCTGCTTTTCCCTCGCCAGTTCCTATTTCTCCAGTTCAGTTCACTGCTTTCCATTTCCCCTTGCTGCCCACATCCTCATGCAGACCGTGCAGAGCATCCTGGTGGGAGGGGAGGGCAGAGCCCTGGCAGTCCCTGACCCTTCCCTGCTTCAGAGTTGCACAGAGCAGTAAGTGCCTCTTCACAGGCAAGACCTCGAAGGGAGATTACTTCACCCTTCCAAAAAGTCACATAAATTAGGCAGTAAAATTTTGCCCAAACCAACAGCCATGACTTGACTATCAGGACCACTTTATTTCCTATTTCTTTAAAAGGCAGCTTTTCTTCTTGAACACAGACCGCTTAAAATTCGATGCTGAGATCACTCAGTTCAGTCTGATTCGATCTTGTCATCTTCACTATGAACTGTCCCTACAATTTGAAACAGAAACATCACAGCTACATTAAATACCAATAAAATTATGTGCAAATACAAAGATTAACTCATTCTAACTTGATTTTTCACAGCATGATCCTGTCCTCCTCATCCACATAAAAATTATTCAGCCGCAAAAGGCCCTTGAGCATAGCATGACATTTACAGCATCTCTGAGTGTTTCTTGTTTGTTTCTCATAAATTTCCTTTGGTAATAACTTAGTCACTCAGCACCACTCTACAGCACACACATGCATTACATGATTATCTCATATTTTATACAACACACGTTAAAGTAATTAATTTTCCCTGGCAAATGTCATACCAGTTAGTTCATCGTTAGGAGCCAAATATTTGTGCAACCATTTGTTACAAATATATGCACAACCACAGAACACTTCAGCTCCCTGGTATTTATTAAGTGTAATTTAAAGGGACACTGTTGAGGTTGTTACAATCTCAACTTTCATGGTTTTGTTCCAGTTGAAATTCTCTTAAATATTGAACCTCAACTCATTTATTTATTTGTGGACTAACCTTGCTACAGCATTTAGCACACAAAAATAAATCTGGTCTTGCTCTGGTGGAGGATGTGCTAGTGACCAGCCAATGTCTGGCATGGCAGGAGGGTTTCTTCTCTCATTTAAACCTTCTTTATCCTTTCATTGACAGGATCTGGAGTTTGCCCCATCTTTAAGGTAGAAACATAGCAAAATAGGTACCTCGTTCATAAAAAGAACTGATATTAATCACAAGCTCAAAATGAACTCCAGGTGAAGACATTTCTCTGTGTGCTATCACAGGTTGCCTCCAAACAAAGAGACAAAACCCCACCAGGACAGCAGCTCTGATTTCAGTGGATGGAAGCCAAGTTAGCCATGAAGCATCAGGATCAGTTGCCTTGAAAATTGTATTATAAGGGCATGAAACCACCTCTGATATATAGTGAAGTCGGCTTCTCCCATCCCTGAAATTAGGTCTTACCCATACTCCTCACACACTGATACAAAAGCAAAGCCCTTCAAAGTGCATTTAGAGAGAGGAAGAGCAGCAGTGGAGCTGTGCAGAGAGAAATTGTGCTCAGAGACTCTGCAGGCTGAGCCAGACGTCTCCATTCAAGCTAACAGCCCAATAAATCCTATTCCCTGCAGATCACTTATTCTTCAACACGTTCAATCCACAGGTTTGGAAAGGAGGACCTGACACTTTTCTCACTTATTTTGGCCTTCTATGAGGAAAGCAGCAGTGAAGAAAAGAAGCAGAACAAGTGGGAATGAGAAGGGCCAGGAGGAAGAACAAACCTAAGAAAGAAGGAAAGCAGGGGAAAGAAATACTGAAAAGAAATGTTGAGAAGACATAGCAGAGGAAAGGAGGGATGAGAGTAACTGGAACAGTGCAGCACATTAGTGAGAGAGAGTTCTTTTAGGTTATTGTGCATTGCTGCTTTTTATTCAAGGAAGACACACTCGGACTGGAACAGGCAGAGAAAAAAGCAGAGCTGGGAGTTCAGGAGAAACATGAACTATCACACAGGCAGTGTGCCAAAAAGCCTGGTTCACTAAACTTGGCCGAAAGCTGAAGGGAGATGTGATTGCTATCTACCATTATGTAAGGAGAAGGCATTGGATGGCAAAAAAAGATGCATTATTCAAAGGACAATGCCAAAACAAGGATCAAAAGGATCTGTTTCCCAAGAGTGCCCTTAGGCTGGAAGTTAGAATAAAGCCCTAATCAGCAAAGGAATTAGGTTTGGGGTAAACCTCCATTCCTAACCTATTCATAATTGACTGATGTCAGCCACTTTCGAGAAGCTGGTATTGACCAAGACTTTTGATCCATGCAGATGACCCAGCTATCATTAAGACAGAGCTTGATTAAGAAACAATTTCTGGTGTAGTGCCTGCAGTTGCCAATGTCTTGGTCTCTGTGGCAGAGGGGATTACTGTCACTCCTGTTCTTCTATTGTCCTGGCAGGCTTCACCAATTTTGAGACCACTTCTTGGAAACCCAAAATCCACTTGCTGCTTTGATAATTTATACTGCCTTATTTTTTTTTTTCCTATGGACAATGAGGTTTCATATTTGAAGCAGAATGGATGAATTCTCAAAGCAGCTTTGATCTGTCCTAGATCCTCAAAGCAGCCTGCAAGAATAGCTTGAAAGCTTTTTATTTTAAATAAGTGGCATTTCCTCCCCTCTCATTTTGATTGAAATAGATGATGAATGCAGGGCAATTGTACTGTGAGCTTGATCATGAAAGCAAGTATAACTCTAAACCAGCCTTGATCAATAGCAGTTTCTGGTAATTGACTGTAATCTATCTCTGTCTATCTATCTATCTATCTATCTATCTATCTATCTATCTATCCATTGCCATGGGAGTTCTGAATATGGTGGTTGGTGGTTTTTTTGTTGTTTTATCCATCAGCTATAAAGATGAAGCTTGCAAATGGAGGATGGGAGAAGAGGGAGGAATTGATCAGTCATGCAGCCTCAGCTGATGGCATATCCTCAAGGCAACTTGCAAGACTTGGGGAAATGCCGACAGCGTTCTCCTAGGCAGAAGGGAGCAGACTGGTAAGTTTGGCTGAGCAGAGCCAGGGCTGGGTTTCTTAAGGACTTGTAGTGTCTCCCTGGGTGGATGAGAGAGCTTTGATAATGGTTATGGAGAGGCTATTGGCCAGTTACACCCCAGGTGGAAAGGAGGGGAGGTGCATTAACACTTCTGCAGAGACAAACCTCTCGTTTTTGTCTGAAAGGCAGCGGGAGAGATAAGTCAGGAAATGTTTGACCTGCATAACTTCAGTCCCACTGACGTCCCAAACAGGTTGGGGGTGAAGGAAGGAAAATAAACACAGTTAGGAGGGTAAAAGCTGCCTCCCTTCTTTATTGTCCCCATGAGAGCAGCTCCCCATTCAATCTGCAGTGTCTGACAGAGGTCTGCGTGCTGCACTTGAGTGACAGCAGCATTTCCCTGACTTTCATGGGACTGTCTGGGCTGTGAGAGTCACTGTGCCTCCCTGCCTCCGGGACTTTGTGTTCCCAAGTGATTTGTCCTCACCCTGGAAGTGATGTTATCTGGAGGAAGGAGTGCTTGGCTCTTGCAGAGGTGACACTGCTTGGCTCTTGCAGAGGTGACACACAACTGGGAGGCCTCAGCTGCACTTTGATGTGTGGTGACATTGCTGCCAAGCTCCATGTTCGTACTTCTTCCCATCAGTGTTAGGTGTCTTACTTAAAAGTTTTTCCAACTCTTCCCAGAAACTACTGCATGCTGTATTAAAAGCATGTCTATAGCTTAATTGAGGAAAAGAAATCTGCATTCCGCTCTGAATTAAATTAGAGGTTTTTCTGCCAGGTTCATTTTACCAGTGTGCCTGCATCACAAATCAGCCCACATAAGGAGGGTGAGGAGGAACTGAACAGCTACTCCCTGATGCAGATCTCACTGAATATATGCAGCGGGGGCAACTCAAAGGTATCAGAATATTTCTCTTGTCATGTACTTTCCAAAGTGTGAGGGACTTAGGGAAGCGGCCCCTCATAGTCTCCCTGACTTCCATGACACGGAAGTCAGGCTGATTGCAAATACCCCCTGAGAAGCTCACACCTTATGTAAAAGAGCTGGCTATCAGATGAGTAGGAACTTCAAAACACTTCAAACAGGCACAGCAAAGTGAAACTTGCCCACCAAGCTTGTTCTGTGAGACAGAGCACTTCTTCCCTCGAGTTTCCAGAGGCTGAGGAGTTTGTAGGGTGATGGGGTGGGGACACAAGGACAGGAAAACCAGCCTGTTGCAGGGCACCCCCCCACACAGGCTGTGCCAGGCAGGCAGCACCTGTGGGGATACTGTGCCTCCATCCCTCATCCCTGCCCAAAACCTCTGTCCCCAAAGGGCATGGCACACATCATTGAGTGGCTCATGTGCCAATGTGCCTTGCTGGAGCAGGCTGAGTTGGAGCAATTTGCCATGGAAAGGTCATTCCAGCTAAGGAAACCTTCCAGTGAGACACAAATGGCTGTAAATGTTTTTCTGTTGTCCTCTCCCCCACGGCATTCCCAGGAGGAAAAAGTTACAGGCCACGAGATGTGGAAATTCACTCTTTCCATTTTACCTTCCTGGGGCAGGAGGCAGCTGCAGGAATGATGCACCAAGTATCCATGTGTGGGACATGGCCAGCACAGACCCATGGCCACAGAGGTGCCAGATTTTCCCCATGTGGGTTGTCTGGAGCACTCCACAGGTGCAGCCCAATTCTCTGGTCTCAGCATTGTTTTCTGGCCACTGAAGAATTATCTTCACCGGCTACATGTTCATTGACTGGTAAAAACAAAATGAATGAGGTAATAAAAGATGTGGGAAAACATAAGAAATCAATATTTCTAGGACTGTTCACTGAAGGTAGCAGCTGACCCACAGTGCCCCACTATGAACAGCCACATTGGGGTCTGCCCTCCTTCCCCCAACATGAGCTGGCCACAGGCAGGGCTGTGTTTGATTCCCCTAATCCAATCCCCTCTGTGACTTCTGCAATGCCTCTTACAGCATTCAATATTTTTCTAAAACAGGCCTAAGGAAGAGGGTATTAATAGGCAGTAATTTTCCATGCTCAGTTGCTGGTACCTAATTAAGTGTGTGTCACAGTTCAATTTTGGCTCAGATTTTAGTGTGCTGTATCATGATCCACAAAGGGTCATAATTCACTTTAAACTGGGAAGCCTGGGAATAATCTGATTTGGGGCAGCCTTAACATGGCCTGTAAAACCAGTCCCAGGAAGAGGATAAGTCACACATATGACAGAAGCAGAGACATGCCTTCACAGACAAGCAACACTAAATTATACTGATTTTAGTCAAACCTTCCTGGTCTCCTCTTCTTTCTAGATTTTCCTATTCTAAACTGACAGAACTTGGTCAGACCTGGCCTTTCACTGAGACAACTGCACTAAGCCTGGAGCCTGCAGCATTTGGTCACAGTGAAACCCAGAATTTTTTTGTAAATTAGGCCTCTTTGGAAAGTTTACACTTACAATTTCACTTTACAATTTGTTCTCCCCTATTCATTTCAAGTTTGACAGTAAAACTCAGTCCCAACACAAAGAGACTAGAATAGCTGCCTTTTTATCACAAAAAACAGCATTTTCCATGTTTTCCCCAGCTTTAGCTTCCCTCCTGCTTTCTCCCTCCTTTGAACTGTACAGCTAATGCAGTCCTATGTACATCCACCACTATCATCTGCAGGGTAGTCAGAACACACAGTTAATTTACTACTGCCAACTGCTTACTGTTGTTGTCATTAACAATCTTCATTTAATAAAAAGCTTTTATCAAAATTGGTTTTCCTGGAGTACTTTCATTTTTCCCAGAAAAGACATTAAAATTAATTTGTTTTCACTCGGTCTGCACTACTGAGTGAATACAGCAAGGAACAGAAAAGATAAACATGTGAGAGAAACCCCAGAGAGAAGGTAATGTAGAAAGAAGCAATTGTGTTCCAAAGTAGATTATACTCTTTTTTTTCTTTTTTCTTTTTTTTTTTTTCATTTGGAAGTAAACAAATGATTGAAGACTGGTTGAAAACATCAAATTGCAGTGGTGGTTTGGTGCACAAGGAAGATGCTCCCCATCTCCACAGCCCCCTGTGGCTTCTTTACTGGGGGAGGCAGAGGTGCAGAAAGAATCGACCTGAGGGTTTAGGGACAATTCACAGAATTTTCTGCTGCAAATGCACTGGACTCTACTGATAATCTGCATTTAAGTGACCTTCCTCCACCAGGGCTGCTGTTTCCTTTGCATGTTTTTCACATGGCAGCCTCTGCCTGTACTGCCTGAAACCTTAGAGCAACAGTTTATTATTGATATCAGAGGGAATATTACAACATTTCAACCATCCTGTTATACAATGAGCCACAAAAACTAAACAGGAGATACCAATTCCTTCCTTCCTTCCTTCCTTCCTTCCTTCCTTCCTTCCTTCCTTCCTTCCTTCCTTCCTT
>VYXF01001803.1:117121-127533 GCA_013397295.1 Polioptila caerulea | reverse complement strand
CCCCCTGCCCTGCCCCGGGGCCGCGGGGGCCGTGCCGGAGCCGGGGCCGCTCCTGCCGGCGCCCCTGGGTGCGCTGAGCCCCGCCGGCCTCAGCGGCGCTGCGCGGCAGGACGGGAGGAGCTGAGGCCAAAGCTGCGCCAGGGGAGCTTTAGGCTGGACACCAGGAGGAGTTTGTGCACAGAAAGGCTGATCAGACATCGGAACGGGCTGCCCAGGGAGGTGGTGGAATCACCGGCCCTGGGAGTGTTTATTAAGGAAAGGCAGGGGTGGCGCTCAGGGCCATGGTCTGGGTGACACGGTGGGGATCGGTCACAGGTTGGGCTCGCTGGTCTCAGAGAACTTTTCCAGCCCCACTGGTTCTGTGATCTGGGAACCGCTTTGGGGCAGTTTGAGCTCCTGTTGCGGCTCTAACAGAACGAAATGGAGACAGACAGATACTCTCTACATAATCCAAAAAAGCTTTGCCAGAGCGGGCAGTGACAGGGATGCTGGTGTGCTGTGTCTGGGTTGCCAGTACTATTAATGCAGGCTAAATAGACGAGATATTAATTTTATCACAGGAAACAAAAGAGACGGCTGCCATCACTACTTCCAAATTTTTCATGAGGAATTCACTGAACACACTCTGTGCCATGGAGCAGTGCGGGGAGTGAGGCAGAGTTCGTGCACGGCGCTCTAGGTGGTGCCTTCAGGAGGCAAATGAAACAGTGTGTTTTAACATTCTTAATAAGGATATTAAAATACCTGGAAGAGAGTCTGTCGTTTTCACACTATAGACATGTTGTGGCCAAGGTTTCCCATAGAACACGCCAGTACCCCATGGAAGTGTTCAAGGCCAGGCTGGGTGCAGCTCTGAGCAACCTGGTCTGGTGGAAGGTGTCCCTACCCATGAAAAGGGGGTTGGACCTGAATGATCTTTAAGGTCTCTTACAACACAGGCAATTCTGTGATGCTGTGATAGACACAAGACAGGTAGACACAAAGCTGCCCAGGGGAGCATGAAATTGTGTAGAAGTAGGCGTGGATTCACAGCCTCACTGTGTGTGTCAGCACTGCATGGTGTGTGCACACCCAGGACCTCTTGCAAGCCCAACCTAGAGACTGAGGATCTTTCAGGCATCTTCTTCCCTGGAAACAGCTGGATGCTGTTGTTTTGGAAGGAGTATAAAAGGTCTGGTGGTGAATACTCAGTCTCTTGCTGAATTGAGATTTGTTAAGGATTGGTTGTGTGTGGAGGTGGCTGCAGCACTGAAATAGGTGTGTGCCATTGGTACCTCCTGGGTGGAAGCTGAATAGCTCAGCTCAGGGATGTTTGCAGCTTTATTGTTCTCCAAACTTCAATTTAACTTAATTGATTTTATTTAACTTCACATGCTTGGGAAGAGTTACTAACAGAGAGTGTTGGACACCCCATGCTGAAGTGCATACAGTGAGTATGTTATGAGAACTGAAGGTGTGAAAGCTGTCACAAAGTGCCATGAGACAACATTATAAAACCAAGGGTTTAACAAGGGTTAGACCCTTGTTAGGGCTCCAGATTGCTCTTTTTGTCAGTCCTTGAGACAGGGGAGTTAATAATGACAACTCACCTCCACAAATGAGAGGCTGAGAATAACCTATTTAAAGGGGGGAAAAGGAGTCACTGCTATAGATAAATTGAAAAGGAAGAAAGTGTTTCCACCTGTCAGGACTGTGAGCATCACCATCAATGTCTCTTATTGCACAGAAACAACAGTGGCAAAGCATTCCCTGAAGAAAGATGCACAGAGGACAGGGGATTGTTGGTTTATAATTGAGTGTTAATTCCATTCATTACTGTTCAAGCTCCTAGTGAAATTATCTTGTGTCTGCTCCTAATGCTTCTACCTGCCTCATCTGTAGGCCACAAAAGGCATGGAAGGGGAGTACAAGAGTGTTCTGTCTACCTTGGATGTGTTTAATAAGGTGGCTGAGCTGCCTCCAGAAAATCAGAGCTTTAAGGTAGTGTTCAAAATCAAAATTACAGTAGTTTGTGTACACAGAAGCCCATTCATCAAAAAAAAACAAACCCTCCACCTCTTTTAAAGCAGAAGTCCAAAGATCAGCTGCTCATCAGCAGTGCCTAGAATAGTTCAGAAATGCCACAGTTCATCCTGGTACAGAGTTTGAGCAGGACATCCACGGTGCAGCTGCTGCTCTCAAGGTGGGAATTACAGATGGATACCGGGTACAGAAATGTGCAGCCACTCCTGCCATAGCTCCCTATGGGACTGAGTTAAAAACGTGGCTTCTGAGAGCCCACTGAGGGCTCTCCCATCACTGCAGCTGCGGTGCTGGGAGACTTGCAGCTGGGTTTGGTTCTGCCGGAATGTGCAGCTCCCTGGGGAGTTTGCTGCCACTCTGTTACAGAGCGAGCTGGAGCGAGCGAGGGGCAGCGCTCCCCGAGGGCTGCGGGCGCTGAGTTTGCCAAGCAAGAGCTGCAGTCAGAGAACCCTGACCTTTGTATTAGTCACCATTGAGTGCATCCTCAATATTTTTCAGGCTCAGCTCACAGGAAATGTCCAGCTTTGTTCAGCAGAGCCCCAGCCTGTTCAGTTGAGCTGCATTAGCACAGCAGACACATTCAAGCTCTTTCCCTGCTCTCTAAAAGATTTCTGTTGGAAGTCATTCAATGTGGAGGTAGCATGATGTTCTGTCACTGTTTTAGGCCGGATGTGGTCTGAGTTCATTTGCTGAAGTTCCCCAAATGTGATTTTTCTCCAGAGTGATCCTCAATTATAACTAATCTTTTTCTTAAACTTTCTATTTTTGTTGTTGTTCTGTTTTTTGGTTTTTTTATGAAATAATTGAACAGATTTTGAGAAGACATTGTTTTGTCTATGGATCTAGGTGCTTTTTGGAAGAAGAGGATAAGTAATCACGTGATTAGGAATCTAGAACAGTCTTTTTTTCAAAGCCTAAAAAGTTACAGGAATTACACAAAAGATTCTTAACAGAACTGAAGCTGTTTTGTCATGTATTTTTCATATCAAATTTTAAGGACGTCGTGATTTTAGCCCTGAATTCTGGAAATTCCAGCAGGGTCAGACCTGGATTGCTTTGATGGACACTTTGCCATACTTTTGCTGCTAAGCTCCAGAAACATATGAGCAGCAAATGCTTCCAGAAGAAGTTTTGAGGACATGAAAAGCTTTCCTTTGCTCAGGAAAACTGCCACCCTCTCTGTGGCTTCGCCTCACTGTGCCTTTCTCCCTAACACATACTTTGGTAATAGAGGGAAAATAATTAAATGCTTGCTGTGCCAGAAATTCGATCTGTTCTGTAGCACCTTCAGTAGAAATCGAATGTTTCTGCCTAGAAAACCCCCTTTTAAAATTTAGCTTGACTGTATTTAATTGTACATTTGAACTGATAAATGCAGAAAGCTCCCTTCCTTCCTGACTTCTCCCCAGCTCTTTCTCAGCTTTGAGAGGAACAAAATTATTTAAAAAAGAAATAAAAGAAGAGAGGGAAGTTCAGTAGCACTCAAAGGAGAGAGAAGAAACCATCCCAAGAGCAGATGTGTTACAAAGCAGGTGCCAGCCCCTGTCAGTGCCTGACTTTTCTAGATTCCAGGAGAGCACCTGTCCCCACTTCTTGTGGAAGAGCTGGGATGGCCACATGAAGCTCTGCTCCTGATGCCTAAATGCTCACACTGAAGCATGACATTTTATATCATAGCTAACAAAGCTGTGCTGATATAAAATATTTAATTTTGGGCATCATTCCTGCAAATGTGTCTGGTTAAATTCCTGGCTTGAGCAATGCTCTGTGGTAGAGGGACCCATGAGCGTCTAGTCTGCATACAAGCATTTCCTTTTCTTGATTTTCTCTTTTATTCACCTGTATAATTCTTGTTCTTGAGTTATATCTTGAGGACTAATTTTCTGTTTCCTTTGTATTTTTCTTCAAATTATGATACTTTCTGCATGCTCTTTTTTCCACCTATATTCAAAACACTGCTTACCTCTAAAGTGTTTTCTTTGGGGATGTGCCTCCATAGCTCTGGTTGTTTCTGATCCCAGTATGAGAACCTTATTCTTTGGCAATAACTGTTTCAAAGGGTACTGGCTAGCTCAGCTTTTTTTAACCTCAGCAAGGGTATAGCCATTGATTATCATGGTATTAAAAATAATGATTTGTAAAAGTAGTAAGTATTCTTTTCCATACTGTTGTTCTTGCCAAAGTGATGTCCTTGCAAAAGGATTTTAAGCAAGGTGAAGCTAAAGCAGTGATTGGGCTGTTCATGTCAGCAGCTCTGTCTTGTGCCCTCGGATTTGGAGCACCTGGAGGCAGGTGAGCAATTCAGACTGTGACCCCCAAAGTGCAGGAGTTCCTACAGACCTGTGGTGATAGTTCTGTGCCATTCTGAGGTTCCCTGCCTTTCAGATTCCTGACTCTTTCATACTGGCAGAATGAAATAACTGCTTGAGTACTTCCAGGTTTTGCTGCTTCGCTGCTTGCACTTGTACCCAGAGCTTCCCTGCTGGGTGTGTGTTATGTTATCTTGAGGCACTTGAATGTTGCCCTCATGGAAGAGGATTATTTGTACCATTTTTTGATTTATGATATTAACTTAGAACTTCACCTTTTGGGAGAGTAGTGGTTTACACATATGCATGTGATAACCAGTGATGCCCAGTCTTCCAAACAGAGTGGGGAGGAAATTTTGTTCCCCTGCTACTTTACTGACTTTACTACTTTACTACTCTGGTGCTGCTGTGAAAAATTTTGCTGTCCAGCCTTTTCCTCTATCTTTACTTTTCTCATCCATAACATCAGTTCCTCCCACTTCAGCCTCCTCTTCCCTCATGTTCTGCCAGTCCCAGGCCGAGGGAGGGCACAGCTCTGGTGGCCTCTCTCTCCTCAATGGGTAAGCCAGGGTGCAGTGGCCCCTCTCTGCTTTCCCAGATAAATTATTTTGAGGATTTGAGAGGGCAAAAAAGGAAAGAATAGCAGAGTGAAAGGCTCTAAGAAGTCAGGATTGCTGCTCGTGGAAGGAAGTTGAGTTTTCTGTTGGTATTTCCTATTTCCCTGTCCTGTTCCATGAGACTGATGTGTGGGGTCATGAGGGGTTTGCTGCCCAAGCCCAGCTGCCTCCATTGGAGGGAACTGGCCAGCAAAGCAGGCAGCTTATTAGGAGGGACATTCCCAGAGACAGGAGTGATATTTCTGTGAGCCCAGAAGCTTTCCTGTATCACTTGAAGACTGGCTTCAGCCACGAAATTTGAGTGGGCAAAATGGTTTTTGTTGGTTGTTCCTATATTTTTAAGCCCTCCATCTTTATTTGTCTGAAAAATTAGTAATAAAATAGAGGAATCACTGCTGAGACCTTTTGAAATACTCCCAGATGGAATGAATATCTGCCTTTTCATTCAGGTCCAGCCTCCCAAAATTCAAGTGTATTCACTAGTAAAGAGGAATTTATTTTGCACTCAGAGATGCAAATGTAAATAAGATATTTGACATGAATAATGAGAGCAGACTGTTCTCTGAGTGCTGCTGAACCATTTCCATTTGTCCTCTGGAGAGCTGTAGGAAAGGCCTTTCCCCTTTACGTTTTACAACAGTTCTTGGGGCTGACTTGATTCTTTCTTTACCACGTACCTCAATCCTTATTGCAGGGAAGGATGGTGGGGGGCAAACCCCTGGTACTGTCCAGTCTCTCAGCCTAGGTAAATTACTGGAATATTATTCCATTTTTGTCTATAAGACTGGCAAATTGACCACTGAAAAATGTCACTTCACTTCAGCCTTCCAGTTGTTACAGGTCTTTTAGAGTCTGTATTAAAGTAAATATAAAGAAATTTTGCATGGTGAATCCTCCTTGCCTGGATGGTCAGCTGTTATGGATTTAGAAACAAACACACAGAAATTTTTTTTCTCTTTTTCTTCTGCACTTTTGACAGATTGGGGGAGAAAAGTTCCACAGATCACAGATCTGTGGTTACAGCAATAATGTTCCTATGCTGTTTGAAGATAAACGTGGAATAGGAGGTGAACTGTTACCTGGCCAGACCCCAAAACTTACCAACAGTGTGTTTCCTGAAGCCATAGGAAGTAGTGCTCCTTCTTGGATTGCATTTGACAAGCAGGTGTGTAGAAATCTTTTTTTTATATATATATGAATAATTACAATTAATCAATAATCACAGAGTATAACAATGAAATTCCATTAGTCAGATATTTCAGAAGATTATTTTGTGTATGCAAAAAAAGCTCCTAGGTAGACAAAAAGAGTAGTAGTGGGTATTTTTTTTTTAATATAATAATATATTGGACATTAAATATAAACATATGTCATGCCATACAGCAATATATAAAAATGTTTCTGTATTGGGATACATTTAAAGGATTTAACAGAAATAAGGGAGTGGGCAGCATTTTCCTTTTTAGTGAAAATGATGACAGTAAGGGAATTATTTGGCAAACAGGTAAGAATGAATGTAAGATAAACCCCAGTCCAGGAGAAAGTGTGCTTGGGCACTTGGGAATGAGTGAAGTCAGTGGAGTGCTGTGTGTTTGGGATTCACTGGTGCCATCATACTTGTGTGCTCAAAGTCCTGTTGACTTCTGGACTTCTGTATGATTTGTATTGTGTAATTGAGTAGGTCTGGTGTAGATACAGGAATTTAAAATTAGGGTTTGTCTTTTGTTTGTTTTGTTTGTTTTGTTATTTGTTTGTTTTTTGTTTTGTGTTGGGTTTTTTTGCAAGAATGTAGTGACATCTTTAGAGAGTTACCAAATAGCTGTAACCTGTGATGACAGGAATTTTGTAGCACGTTGTTGTTGCTTGCCATGTTTAAATTCACATTAAATTCTACTTAGAGATGTTTTATTTCTAAAGAAAAAAGCCTACAATCAGGGAAGGAAAATGATCCAGAGAAAGGAATCATTCAGCAGATCGCAGAAATGTTGCATGACTAAATGATTATGGTATTTAAATATTGAGAAGAAAGGCAAATCTCATAATTTTTGCTTTAAAAGAGAAGCCATGCAGGTAATTGGAGTACAATTACACATTCATCTTTGGCAGAGCAGAACTACAACAAGAAAATGTAAGGTTTGAACAGCTCACATGCCTTTGGTTGCCTTTGCCTCTGAGATCCCTGGTATTGCTCACAGAGCAGCATGCTTGGGTATGACCTGGTCCAGTATGCCCAGGTGTTCAGCCAGACCTGGCCTTGCTTTTCCTACTCCTTTTTTGGACAAGGAGGGACGTTTTGCCTCCTCAGGCCTTGGATCTGAGTCTGTGGGATCAAGGGGGTCAGTAGGAGGCAGAGGGACCTTCCAGAGAGCATCAGCTCCTGGCCTTGGCTGGTGAGAGGAGCTTGCTGGCCTTTGGCCATTCCTGATCTAATCCATGTGTGCACTCACAGAGCAGTCCAGGACAGGAGTTTGCAGGTTCAGAATTGGCCTCTGGAGGGCTCATGTGTTTGGATTAATGGCAGATTGTTACAGGGTACTTCCTATCCATCTAATTTAGCTTCCCCAGTTGAGAGCCTGGAATGCAGCTCTGTCCTCCAGTGCTGCAGTCTGGGACTCAGCAGAATGCACTTCATGAAAAATGGTTTGAGAAGGTGTTTATCTTTGGAAATGTAAGCTGCTTTCTTACCACTTTGGCTGCTAACTTTCCATAGTACTGTAGTAACTGGAAGAAGGACAGGCAAAAAACTTCATTATTAAGTAGGCTGAGAAGTAGTCTTTATAATTTCACTTGTCTAAAAGGAATCAGGTGTAAATTTAATTTCTTCTATGATTAAGTACACACACAAGGCCTCTCAGGCTTGAAATGTTGTTTGTAATTTGACTACCACAGGTGCCAGGGAAACTTTGTGGCACTTTGCAAAGTGCTACAGAGTTTATTCAATTCTTGGGTTTGGTTTTTTTTTTTTGTTTTCATAAACAACGTTTAATTTTATAAGGAGTGGGATGGGAACTTTGTAGTTCTTTACTGGAGATGAGACTCAAGTTAGGAAGTGTTACATTTGGAGTGTTTTTAAGACTAACTTTGCTCCAAAATGAAAAGTAAGTCATCTTCATTTCTTTTCTTTCCCTTCCTCATGCTTCCTGAATCATCTGCTTTGATATGCAAACTTACAGTTGGTTGCTGCATATATTTCAGTCACACACTTGCATGTTGATAGAGGTATAAAGGGAATAAAATGTGAGTGCAAAAGAACCTGCACAAACTCCTCAAATGGGATAAACCAGGGCATAGGTGTATGCTCAGAGAAAGAAATAAATCCAGTGCATTAAGGATGTGATTGAGCTTGGAGTTCTGTGCAAACAGACTGCTTTGCCTGGCTGGTGTCTCATGAGACAACTGTTCTCAGAAGAGGTCACTGATAAAATGAATTAGTGATGAAACAGAACTCTTGGACAGTATGTTCATCAAAGGTCCCTATTCTGGTGGGACTGGCAGAACAGGAACAAGAGGGTGCAGAAGTTTCCATGTTTCCAGTGATTTCATGGCTTATCAGCAGCTGGGCAAGGAATGAAATTCTGATCCTTGTCAGCTGAAGCCCAGGATGTTCAGACTGGGATGCAGTGGTTCCACCATAGTCCCTTTGAAGCCCCCTGGAGTGTTCAAGAGGTTTATACAGGGCTCCTGGTCATTCCAGAACAGTAGCTGGAGGCCAGGAAGGATAATTTGGTCACCAAAAATGGCACTTTACACCTGTGTTTAGACAGTTGGAGGAAGAGGTGTTCAATGTTGATAGTTTGTGTTGCCTCTGTTGTATGTCAGATGTTTTGTGCAATGTTTTTGTGTTTGATACATGAAACAGTTAAATCCACAGTTTAAAAAATGTGGACAAGTAATAATTTTTAAATTTATTTTCAAGTCTGTACGTTGTTCAGAAACTTGCATGTTCTGCTAAGTAAACAAACCATGACTGAGTTTTCTAGATTCCTTTGTGTGAAGATCTAATGCCATCAGGTTTAACAGGTATGTCATTTGGTTATAATTTGAATTTTATATCTCTGGTGGTGGAGGATCACAGTGCAGGAGAGTTGATGCCAAAAATGTGTCTGTCATACTTTTAAATGGTTGCTCAAAATCAGTGGGATCTGAAATTTTGAAATAATTTCTGGAAACAGAATTATTCTCATTTGCATTTAACTTGCCTGAGATAAGGGAATGTGACTGAGAAGTCTGAGCAGGACACGGGGTGGCTGTTGTTGTGTGCTCCTGGGCAAGCTGCTACTTCTCTCTTCCCAAATGTAGAAAAGAAGGTTGTTCTTGTCTATGAAGTGTTATAAAATCTGTCATCAGTACTCATGGAGGTACTTGGAGATTCCCAAAGGCACGTGCAAAAGGAGTGCAGACTATTAACCAGTGTGTTCTGTCATGCAGAGAACTCAGCCAGCTTACTAGATTTCAAACATTTCCAACTCATGGTCTGCTAGATGCTTGTTGAAACATAGGGAACAGCTAAATTGTCTTTTTTTCAATGCTTGGGTTGTCTGATGAATCAAGAGTAAAGGTAATTGCATTTATTAAATATGACCAATGTGGAAAATAAAGTATAAATTAACAGTGATTTAACCCTAATGTGTTGGGGGGGCAGGATGCAAACCTGTTTTAATTAATGCCTTCCTGCACATACTTACCAAAGCAAACATCCTGCTAGATAATGCACTAGGAAGTACATAGAGACATCTCTCATGCTCCCTTGACATTGGTGTTGGTGGTTAAAAACTGATATCAAGAAGTGCAAAATTTGTGTTAGACAGTTTGAGTTTGAGCTGTGATGTCCAGGTATGAGGGCCAGTGAGCACCTACCCTGTGAAAGTGGTTTTTTTGCATTATTGCTGTTACAAGAGACCGTGAAGAGAAACTGCCATGCTCTGTGAGATTTCCCCACTCACTGAACTGCAGAACCATGGAAGTTTTGAAATGCCAATATTGCACAGCTGTAAATGCCTCCTGGAAAATGTCATTTCTCTCTCACAGTCTTCAGTACCATTCATTTGAACACTTGCAGGATTTGCTTAAAAAGAACTCATTCCACTTAGCTTGATGGTAAAGCCATTGCTGTCATCATGCACTGTATTTTCTGGTAATTCATAGAATAGCAGTCTAAAATTTGCTTCTAGGCTTCTAGGCAGCTCATTGTGTTATCACAAATGCTTTGTTCAGAAGATTTTCCAAGCAACCTGCTGATAGTTTTGTATTTGATTTATTTCTTTACCTTAGAGTTCCTTCTCTGCTTAGATGTTGTGACAATAAAAATGCCAAGCAAAGAATTTTAAATTTATGTTCTTTAATGTGGATTTCTGTTCTTACATTTTTGAGAAATAAATCTATCTCCTGAAATCCATACATTAGTTACTTATAACCTATACAAGTTTATTTGATATATTTTGCAAAAGTGTTGGGGATTTGTGTT
>VYXF01001803.1:79831-117042 GCA_013397295.1 Polioptila caerulea | reverse complement strand
TTATATTTATATATTTCTTTTTTGTTTTTAATAGGTGTTGTGTTTTGATGCCTATTTTGAAGAAGAAGTGCCTGACAAACATCAAGAGCCATATAGAATCAGACACTGTAAAATATATTTCTACCCTGAAGATGATACAATTCAAGTGGTTGAGCCCAAAGTGAGAGACAGTGGTTTCAGTCAAGGTATCTGTTTTCATTGGCACCCTTTTTTCTCCCCTTAATATCTCACTTCAGTATAGTCTTGGTCCATTCCAAAGGATATATAATGTGTGTTCTTATAGCTAAAATGGGTTGTAAATGCACAGGTATAATTGTCTTTTCTTGTTACAGATCAAGATGTGATCCTTTATTGTCTTAGTTTCTCAAGATGAGGGTTTTGTAAAGCTGACTCCTCTCCCCTACTCAAGCATACAATTTTTTCTTGGATATTGTAGTTTGAAATCATATGTTGTTTGTCATTGTGTGTGTCATAGTGTTTGTCATTCCTGCAAAAACAATTTGTGCTCTAGATCTCCATTCCTGAGCCTGGCTCCTCCCATCTTGGCACTGCCAGGAGTTCTGTGTCAGCAGCTCTGTAACTGTTCCTGGGCTACTGCAGTGCCATTAGTGAAGACAGGAGTCTTTTGTGCCTCTGGCTTTTGGTTCCTTTATGATTAAAGTGCCCTTGGCACAGTAACTCTTCCTTGATGCCTCTCAAGTTGAGAAGCTGCCTTGCCTCAGTGTCACATCCTTGCACTGGGACCCGCCTGAGGAGTTCAGGAGGAGGGTTTACTGTGCTGATTTACTGGGGTATTATTGCACTTGGTTTATACTAAGAAAATCTGATCTGGAGGTCAACATCCTGTTGCAGAGGGGGAACACAGCTGCTGCTTCTTGGTCTTTATGGGTCGCTGCCAGAATTAAAAGTTTTCAAGAGATATAATCCAGAGAAGCAGGATGTCTTGGGATGACTGCACCTCCCAGTCCCCAAAGATGTTTTGTACATTTTATACATTCTTAGCACAGCAATTTTCAAAAATAAGTTAACCACTTAACTACCCTGTTCTTTTCCCAGATCAGCAGATGCTGTCCATTTCTCTGTCTACAAAGTAAGATAATATTTGAAGGTGCATCATTACTGTTAGGACTTGGATAAAATTGCCTGTGAATCTCTTACACTGATGCTTCAGGCACTGCTGTCCCTGTGTTGAGTAGTTCTTGCCAGAAGTTTTGTGGGCTCATCAACAGGGACTGATTTTGAATGCAATGAAACCTGAAATACTCCTACCTGGGCAAGTGCTTTTCCATGTGAAGAAAAGCATGTTGGGGCTCTTTGCCTTACCCCCAGCCTGCACCCATATGTAAGACATGGGAGACATCATTTGATTTAGGTTTTCCTTGACTCGTGTGCCCCCAGAGTGGGAGCAGCTGCTTCTGGGGTTTGTGGCTTAGAGGAAATGTCCACTGACAAAGGAAGTACAGAGAGTCAGAGGTGATGCCTTGGAGAGAGAAGGTGGAAGCCAGATTCTTTAGAGCAGGATGACACAAGTTCAAAGCTGATTCCTTTGAAGGAGTTATTTTCATTGTCTTTGTACTATGGGTTGTGCAGGCTGCCTCTTGCCTAATGTTCCTGGCAGTCTGGTCCTGTTCCTTTGGTGACAGGAAGGCTACAATTTCCTCCTGTTTCCTTGGTTGTATCTCATGTTAATGATTGTTGGGATCACCTTTGATACTGGACCTAAAATTAACTGAATGGTATTAGAGAGGAACAAGAGTTTTCTCAGTCTTCCATGCAAGGATGTTTTGGAAGTCTCTGTGAGACTGGCTGAGTACTTTATGTGGGGTAAATATAGATATGCAACATATTTACCTGATGGATTAAAAATAAATGTTCCAGGATCTCCAAAGTGCATTTAATTTATTTGTCACTGGTACCTGGGCTGGTAAGGAAGCTCTGTGTATTGGTTGTGTTTAGGGAGGAAGAAAAACTGTTGATTGAAAGGCCCAAGGACAATTTAGAATGTGTTTGGGCTTCACAGTTGATGCATAGATATGGGATCTATACTTTATCATAAACATCTACATAAATATTCTTGTTTTCCTGGAAATTAACGTGATGTAGAGTGAAAGAGGTAATGTAGACACTCATCAGAGGATTCTCATGGACTTGGAGTTTGACTTTGTGCTGAAGACCAATGACAAAGTTATTATGTTAAAGGCTCTAGATATTTGTTGTTGAATACATGCAAAAACAATGTTCCTTAAAAATGTATACTAAATTATTAACTGCTAATCTTACAATTTTCAATAAGGAATTGTCCCATTTCCTCTTTTATTTAATTCTATCTTTATCTCTCTATCCACCTATCTATCTATCTATCTATCTTACATTGTTTTTTATCCTGACTGGGAATTTTTAAGCCCAAGAACACCTGGAGTTTAACTGTCTACATTGTGAAGCTGGAAAACTGAAGCACAAAGGAATGAAAATCTTACTCATGATCAGACAGAAAAGATCATAACAGGGTGAGGAGCTGAACTGAACTGAAGTTCAGGATCTTGACCATTATGCTGCTCTCTGCACATCTGCTGAAATACAACTTTTCAGTTAATTAAAATTCCAGAGACTTGTAGAGGAAAGTTCAGCTGTAGGAGAACTTGGATTGCTAAAAGGCAAACTACACTGAACAAAAGAGCACAAGTGCGTGAAGAAAAAGGTGTGGGGACATGAGGGGCAGGATGGGCTCAGTCTGTGTGAGCAATTAGAGAGTTGCAGTGGCAGGAAAGGGGTTGTTTAAAGGAGGAACAGCAAAAACCAGTGATGGATAAAGTAGAATTTAACTGTTGAAGGCAGAAGGTGCTGGTCACTTTAACTTGGATGTTTGCCTTGTCAAAAAAGATGTAAAGCAGACAGCTGGGGTGGCTGTTTTCAGGAGGCTTCTTGGAGAGAAGGTCGAGCTGTGACAGGGTAGATCAAAGGTAGATCTTGCCTTGGCTGGTTAATGCCTTGAGGCCATGGGATTACCAATGCTTGTGCCATTACCCACAGGTGAGACTCTGATGGTCTGGATGGGTGTCTGGGAATGGTGGGGTTGGAGAAATGCAGTAGTTTCCCATTGTACTCGTGTAGTGCTTGTGGCCTTGCGGAAAGAAATTTGGAGAGGCTTACAGACTGCAGGAAGGTCTGGTGAAGAACAGTGGTCAAAGAAGTTTAGAAGAATTTCTAAGTTCAATTATCATTTTACAAAACTAAAACAAATTGGCTTCAGAGAAGAAAAGCCAGAAAATGTGCTTTTACCATTGATCAAAATCTCAAAGTAGTGAAGTAAATGATCTGTGGGAAATGTTTCAGTGACTTTAAAAACTGCTTTATGAAACTGGCTGCTGTACTTGGACATGAATTTGGACTTAAAAAGTTGCTACTAAATAATGGAAACTTAAACTTAAACTGCCTTGCTATTTGGCAAATATTAGAAACATTAAAAGAAATCTGTACTGAGGAAGAAATGCAGAAACCTTAAACTTGAGAAACCAGAATCAAAGCAAGAAGCAGCAGGACAATCACAGTGCACAAGGCCCAAGTCAAGACAAGGAGAGAAGGACACTAAAGTTGACCACATAACAAACTCCAAATGCTTCTTCCACAGGCAGAATGATAATTATTCTTTCAGTATATAAAAAAATTCTCCCATAGAAACCCAGGCTATGGCAGTTGCAAGTGTTTTGTACGTATAATTCCCAGTTAACAGGACTGGGGCTGGCTGATACTGTCTTATCAAAAGGTCATTTGTGTTCCCATGGGGTTGACTGTAGCTTCCAGTGCAATCCAGACCCTGCAAGCCAGAGCAGAGTGCAGCAGCTGGCTGCTTTCCCCAAGGTCAGCCAGCTGAAAAAGAGAGTGGAGCTGCCTCTGGCTGGGTTCCCAAGGCCGGCTGGCTGAAGAGGAAAGTGGGAAAGTGAAGTTGCATCAGCTCCTCCAGTATAAGAGATTATCTAAGAGTTTAAGCCTCCCTCAAGGCCTTGAAATAATTGTGATTTTGCCATATTTGATGGTGGCCAAATCATGACCTTGCTGTGTTCTGGAAGGGTGAGTAAGTGAATGTAAGAAGCCTCCTTGTTTATTGGGATGAACTCTTTGTGTTGCAGGAATAATAGTGGTGGCTTCTCCTCCTTTCTGTGCAAGCAAAACATGTACATACTCCAGATATTACTCATTCCTTTCCATTCTCTAATGTGCTCTTGAACAGTGCAGAGTCAGAGAGCTGTGCTGAGGAAACTCTGGATACCTTTTAATTTCTTCTGCAGAAGAGAGAAGCAGCGACAGAATCATTTGTTGCCCAGCTTCATTGTCAAAAGGCTTTCACTACTAGTGAGATCTCCTTAAGCAGCTGCTGGGTTTACCAAATAATCAAAAATCCCAAGAGAAAAGAAGATATGCTATAAGTTATGGTGTGGGAGCTCATTGCCGCCACCACTGTCAGAGAAAAGCAGTACCTCAACTCCCTTTCCAAGAGCACAGTAGAGCAGAACTTCAGTCTGACCAGATGGAAATATTTAAATAATTGCTTGGTGGTGCAGTAGAATGTCCTGCTCAATAAACTAACCAAAGAACCATCAGGAGTAGCAATCCATCCTGAGCAACCTGAAAACTGCACATTCAGATGCTCCTTCAACAGCTTGCAACAAATTTCTAGGAGAAATGTATTCTTTTCCAGAAGGATGAACAATTTTAAAATGATCAGACCTAACCCCAGCTGATCAGGTTTTATTAAATTTCAAATTCAACATAATGAAATGTACCCTCTACATGTGTACATTGGGCACAATGATACCTAATAAAAGCGAAGGATTGCTAGAGATATTATCTTCACAAGACATTTTCCATTAGGAAAGAAACTCTCCTCCCTCAGAACAAAATAGGTATGTGTGTTTCACCCTTAAAAGTGTTATGAAAAACATGCTGAGGCTTATTCACCAATCTGAGGTGAATATTATCTCCAAAAACACCTCATATTAGAAAATCATCAACCATTGTATTTTAATTAAAGTGGTGATTCAACAGGATTTGCATGCTCTGACTTACCCCATTATCTGTTGATTGACCTAAGAATTAGCCAAAATCAAGTAAAATATTTTAAAGTATGTGGTTTTGCTAAACTTAATGCAATGCAGTTTTACATCCCATTAAAATGTGCTATTTCCCAAATTTCTAACATCTTTCATGAGGATACATCCTAAGTAGGTCTATAATATGCTTAAGCAGATAGAGGTTAAAGTTTATTTTACAGTCCAAGGTCAGTAACTAGAATGTTGGATTTGGTACATGTGAAATATCAGGATGATGAATGGATCTTAAATAATAATTTTAATGGGAACATAAAGTAAATCTGCTTTGTTGCTTTATTCCCCTGAAAAATTAAGGATATGTTTTCTTTGTAGGAATTAGAACTTAATAAACAACTCTGATAATGTAGTAAAGAAAGGTATTTAATACAAATTAGTCCACAGGGAAATAAAATGAACAATAAAGAATTTCCATGGACTAACCCAGGAACAAGGCCCTTCAAACACCAAACAAAGCACATAGTGGCATCTTTCTCCCTTCTGCTCTGCCTCTCTCCCCAGGCCCCCTTAGGCTGGTTCTAAAATTCCTGTAAGTTATTTCTAAAATATTTGTGGTATCCCTAAATCACTGAGGTTGGAAGGGATACCTTAGGATTGTCTAGTCCATGCCCATGCCCCAAGCACAATCAGCTGGAGCCAGATGCCCAGGGCAGTGTCCTTTTGGGTTTCAAGTATCTGTCAGAATGGAGACTTTGCAACCCTTTTGGAGAGCCTGTTCCAGTATTTGATCACCCTCACAGTAAAAATGTGAGTTTGTGTACTCAGCTGGAATTTTGTATCTTTTAATTTGCTCTCAGTGGGCACCATGAAGAAGAGCCAGGCTCTATCTTCTTCACTCCCTCCCATCAGGTATCTATAAACTTTGATAGGTTTTCCCCACCTCGAGTCATTTCTGTTCCAGAGTGAACAGACCCAGCTCTCTCAACCTTTCCTCATATGAAAGGTGTCCCAGTCTCTTGCTCACAAGCAGTGAATACTTTTGAAGCATCACCCAATTCATCAATGTATTTGAGAGTTTTCAGCTGATAGGCAAATATCAGTTTCCTTGTCTTTTAATGTCTTTTAATCTTCAAAAGGTAATAAAATTTAATGCTGTCAGGATAACATTCCTTTCATTCAAAGGCTATGGATAAGAAAATTTAAGTATGTGATTACTTTGTCAAAGTTAAAATCTCTCTCTTTTTTCTCCTCTCTCCTTCTCTCCTTTCTTTCTCTTTTGGATAATGTTCCTGTTAGACTGTGGGTTGTGAGGTCCTGGCTCTATTTTTGAGATGGATTCTTTGCTTCAGACCAGCAATCAGCCCAATTCACCTCCTGTCTCTGCTTTCCATGTGCTCCTTAAGGAAACTCAGTTCAACGTCCCTGCCTCTCTGCTTGATAAGTCATGCTTTTTTCCCTGCTAAGGCAGGTTTTTCTTCTCTAAACTTAATTCTGTTGGGATCCTTAGAGCAAATATTATTTACTCCATGAATTTTTTCTATTTTACAGGAACTCTTGTTGGACGGCGCCAGATTCCACTTCCACCTCCTCATGAGGATCGGTTCTATACCATGTATGATTTCAATATCAACACAGAAATAATCTTATATGGCCGAACATATAAGATTATAGACTGTGACCTGTACACAAAAAATTTCCTGAGGAAGATAGGAATCAGACTAAATCCTCCTGCAAGCCCCCCAGACGACCCATACATCACAGAGCGGCGACAGGTCAGGAGAGGCAGCAGTAGTGAAAACTTGATTTGAATAAAGCTTGATTTGAGTGCCTATTAGTTATATGCATTACATACATTATTCCTTTAATATCAAATAGAAAGTAACTATTTCAACATAGTAAATCCCAAGAGAAAACTTGGATTTAAAAATTTCGGTATGTGGCCCATTGTACTATAGAAATAATTTTCTCTTGATGTGCTCACACACCTTTTAAAAGACAATGAAGTTAATCAGGGAAAATAATATAAATCTTTCGGTATTAAACTGAAAGGAAAAAAAAGTACATGTACATATGTACATGTTCCACTGTAATTTACATGTTCTACTTATGATTTTGCTTGAGCTAATCTAATGATGATAAACACTTTTAAAGTGTTTAAAGGAAGATCTAATTGGGATTGTGGTTCCAGCCCCTCCATGGCTTCCTGCAGACTCCTTTCTTCCATTCATATGTTATCTTTCATCTCTACCCCTACATGTTTTTAACAGCTCTTTGCATGTTTAAAGGAAATTCTTCTGCCATACAGAACCCAGTGTTCTGTAATTTTAAGACTTGCAAGGTTTTATCTGCCTCCCTCTTTTATAAGTGTATGGGAACACATATACACAAACATGCACACCTCCAGAAGTCTCACTCACAACTCCTAGATTCTGTGTGGATTCCCCTTCACAGGATTTCCTCCCCTCCTCTGGGAGCAGTAATGGGAGTGTTTTCTATTGGGAATAATGACAAGTTTCTTTCAGTTCTGTTTTTCTTGACTAATATGAGTGCAAATGGCACTTGACCTGACTCTTAGGACTGTTGGCCCACAATATGCAGCCTGTTGTGACAGATCCAGCCTGGTGCTCTGAAAGCAGCAAATCCTCCCTGTGTCTGTGGCATCCTTAGTGCTCCCTGTGACAAAACTGCTGCAGGTCCCAGCAGCAGTAATGGAAGGTGACTGTGACTGAGATGTGTAGGACAATTTCCATGTCTCTGAGGCACTCTCAGGCCAACAAGTTGTTTCTCTTCATTCATGCTGCCAGGCCTGTGCAGTCCCCCAGTGAAAAGCAGCATTTGTAATACATCTGGTGCTGTGTTGTGGTGACTCAGCCTGGCCATGGGCTCCTTTTCCCTTACTCAGCCCCTGTAGGTTACAGCTGTGTATATAAACACATGCTGAGTTGTCTTGATACTGTCAGACTGTGTCAATATTATGTATGGTACTGCATAACCCACTTACATGATAATTTTTTTTTAAGCAAAATAAGAAAAAAATTCAAGACTTGGGCATATGGGTCCCTAAAGAGAATGGAGAGGGGGAAAAGGTGTAGAAATAGGAGCTTCAGAAGACAAAAATTTACTTAAATCTATGCCTTCATGTTCTTAGTTGTTGAGGAATTTCAGAAAAGCTATTTAGCAGATTCTGGCTGCCTTATGCTTTCACTTTTCTGTGGAAAAATTACCACCTAATTTGTAGAAGGTATTTTTTTTTTTTATTGCTCTGGACTACTTTGAGCAAAATTAAATTGGTTTTCACAGGACCCCTAGTACATGGCCAGAAAATGAAGGTAAGGAATTGAATGGGATAGAAAATGAGGCCAGTGGAAAGTGCAGTAAACCATTTAGACTCATATTTCACAGAATTACAGAATCATTTGGGTTAGAAAAGACCTCTGAGATCATCAAGTCCAACGTGTGACCAATCCCCACCTCGTCACCCAGACCAGAGCACTGAGTGTCACTTCCAGGTGTCCCTTTAACATCTGCTGGAATGGAGCCTCCACCTCTTCCCTGGGGATCCCTTTCCAATGCTTAAGAACCCTTTCCATGAAAAAATTCCTCCTGCATTGTTGGAGATGGTATTCCCTGGATGACAGTGGTGTTGCCTGGTTCTGTGGCTGTGTTTGGTTGTCTATTGCATCTTCAAGGGTCAGGAAGGCAAAGAGAGCACTGGGAAAGTAAATAACTTGGTTCTGCTCTCCTTATTTTAAGATTTGATGCTCTGAAAGAATGGGCCTTTTCCCTCTCAGGTTTTTAAGGCCAGAAGGTGTGTTAGTGGCTAAAGAGAAATTTAGATAATGATATAAACTGTCCACAGTCAACATTGTTTTCTGTTCAGACAGTTCTGCTTACACTGTCCCATCAATTTCTGTCACCATTCTTCTTTGGAGGCAATTTTGTAGATGAGAAGGATTATCTTGTCCCTTTTAATGCACTTTGGACATGTGGATTTTGAAGTAGGAAAAACACTCTGTTCAGCTCACTGTTTGTATATGTGAACTAACAGTATGGAAACGCAGTCCTTGGTCTGGATCATCATCCTGGCACCCAGTTTAACCCAGTGCTACTGGTGTTGCAGCAACCATGGCTGCAGGAAGAACCTTGTCATAGGTCACATCAGCTGGAAATCATCTTTAGTTGAACATTTGCTGTTCCTTATCAGACCTATCAGTGTGTTTTGAGAGGAGAACAAACATACCCAGTACCTGCCAGCTGTGTAACATGAATCAAAAGTTTAAAATTTAAAGTTTTTAAGTTGAACAACAGAAAATACCAAAGGGAAAAGAGTGAATTGATTATTTACACTACGTTGTCTATAAGAAATAATTTTTTAGGGAAGTAAATCAGGAGGTGTTGTTATTTGGCATTTTAGTAATCTGATTATCACAGGCAGTTTCTTGAAAATATGAGATGTACTATAAATAATTTAAAAATTCTCTGATCTAGAGGACCTCCTTGCAAGAAAAACAAAAACTAAACCCAATCCAAAATTGTCTTAATGTTTTTTTCTGAGGGCACAGCAACCCTGTAAATACTTCTCTGATAATGTCATAAATCATGTTTCACGTATTGTAATGGTGTGATGTCATTTGAAAATCCTAAACCCATGTGCTAAGGTTAGACAGCACCATGCAGTTGTGGTCCTGTTTTTAGGAGTAAATAATTAAAAATCTGTTTCTCTTAATTTCTCCTTTACCAGAGACTTCTGGCAAGCACAAATCCTTTTCACCCTTATGAGCGCTTTGACACTTTGAAACAATTTCTGGAGTTTGATGGACAAGTTTTAGGGTTTTCTTGTGTGTGGAATGACCCAGAATCACAGCTGACTGGCCCACGGGAACTTATTCTTCGTTATTATTTGTCTGATGATACTATTGATATAAGAGAAATTCTACCAAGAAACTCAGGCCGGGATGTGGTTCCATTTTTCCTCAAAAGAGATAAGCTTCCAAAGGTGAGGAATGAAAATTTCAAATTCTTCCACTAATTGAGAAATATTGAATGCCTTGTTTTGAAAATCCTATATTTATAATCCTATAGGGTTGTAGTGATATTTAGAAAGTGTTTTCAGAGTATTAATCATAATTGCATGATTTAAATTTTGCACACATATTCATGTAGTAAACTAATAAGTGATGGAAAAATATCTTTAGGTACGTCATGTTTAAACTAAAAGGAGCATTTAGGCACAGATATGTCCAATAATTTTCCTTCTCCTATAATAATGTATTAAGGTAGCTGTATTAATAACACTGTGATAATTGAAGACAAGAAAATTAATTAATATTGATAAGCTTATGTAAAACTGAGGTGAATTCAGATTTGATCTATGGCTTACATTTGCAGCCTTTAGAAAAGTCAGTTTTAGTATTCTATAACATTACCTCTTCATAACAAATCTGGTGTGATTTCTTAAAATTGAGTTTCTGGGTTTGGGACCTTAAGCAAAGCCAATTAAAATCAATAGGAATCCATCAATAAGCTTTGTTGGGCATTAATCATGAGAAAGGCTCCTCTCAGAGAAATCTTCAAAGGGTTTGTATCTTCTGTAACCTGTTATGATTATACAATTCCTGATCTGGGTACAATTCTGTATCACTCCAGATAGAGCCTGATCACAGAATAACATGAACCAGCAGATGGAATAAAATACTGGGAATCCTTTTCTCCTTTCCTTCTAACACTGATAATCTATTTGTGATGCCATAGATGAGATTTTAAAATAAAAACTTACCAGCAAAATATTACACTTTTCTCACCTTGTAAGTCCTGTGTTCTGAGATGCAGATTTAGCAGTGGCTCTATGATACCAGACCCCTTTAACCACTGAGGTGCATGTTGCAATTTTAAGGACTGGTGTTTTCCTCTGGAAATTTTGGGAATGGTAGCAGAGGAATCAAAAGTTGAGGGATCAGGAGAGGTGGTGAGACAAAATAACTCATTTTGATTACCCTGCATCAGCAGTTTATTTATGATTTTAAAAAATGTGACATAAATATATACTAAGTTTGATATTACTGGGGTAAATTACTGCTGTAATTTTAAAACTCTCAATAGAAACAAAAACACATCTTTGCCAACAGAATCATGCTGACCTGAATCTCCTCTGTTTGTGCAGTGGATAGCACCAGCCCTGGATGGTTCTTTGCATATTTTTTTAATTATTCCCAATCAAAATAATAGCCTGTAGAGCAGATGTTGACAACAATGTGGTACTTCTGGAATGCTGACCTTTGCTTTCTGTTTGCTTCCAAGCAAAAGGAGATTTTACCCTTAGACAGTAAGATTCTGAATGCTGCTTCTGGCATATGTACAGGCTTTTGGAATATACACTTTTGGCTTTTAGGTTTGGTGGTAGAATCTTAGAATTTACTAAAAATTCTCTCAGAAAATACTACAGTAACAGCCAGTGTGTAAGAAACCTGCTGGTTCTAAGGTAGCAGAGTTCTCTTTCTTCACTGTCACCCATATTTCTGAAGAGTTGGTCTCTTTCCTTGCAGAACGCTCCCATTCCTCCGTATCGTCCCGGCACCATCACCAATTACACTCTGCTCAATGTGTTGGGAAAGCCAGAAAGGAACAAAGGCTATTACATTCGGGATGTTCTGCAGGTCAGAAATTATTGAGTGCCTCCAGCTGTTGAATATCTTTATCATTGTTTTTGTAATTTCTATGGTTGTTATCCTCTGCAAAAAAGAGAGTTATTTATAGAATTGTGTTGCCACTGGAGAGTTGCTCAAATGGGAACTACTGAGATTTACTGTATGGAAATCCCACATTTGTAAAAGTGAAGGAGTTTAACATGGGGTGAAATATACTTGCCAATGGATTTTGGAGGTTATATGTTAAATCACACACACTAAATGACCTGGGTTTTAAGAAAGATTGTGTGATTCTGAGATTTGTGGAACTGCTGTATAAATGTTCCTTTTTTATTAGACAGGAGCAGTGCAACAGGAATTTTACAAAGACAGTGACTTGAAAATAGGGGCAGTAATTAATGTTTGGGGAAGGCAAATATTACTCTGTGATTGTGATGAATTCACTAAAGAACATTACAGGAAAAAGTATGGAATTGGTAAGTAGTGATAATTATCCTTTCCTTATGAGCATTTTTATGCTTCCAAATTTAACAGAACTGTCTTCAAATTTTATTGCTGACAAAACACGTTCATTAAAACCTTTAGCAATAACAATCTGTTGTAGGCTGTTAGCAGCAAAGCAGTAATTTTGCAGGTAATCCAGAAGGGCTTTCTTACACATTTCTCCATTTAAAACTTGTATATAACATATGTGTTCTGCTCCCAATGCCTCTATTTGAAAACTACAGTGACAAAATAGTCATATGGAGACATTGCCATTTCTTCTCTCCTTCCCCCCCCCCTTCCAATAGCTGTGTTTGCAATCAGAAAATAATAAAGAGCATGTAGTAAGTGGGTAAGTAGAATGAGCTCAATTATTTCCCCTTATACTGTATTTCATTTTATATGGATGTCAGAATCCTCACATAATAAGATTTTCTGACATGACAGTTTTATTCTATCACATTATTGGTTTTCACAATGCAGTTTTGTGTATTCTGGACCATTAGAGTGTGTATCTTGTGAAGTTTCAGTGCTAAATTCTGGAAACATTTAGCAACCATGTCCATTATGGAAAAGCATTTTGGAAATGAATAAAAATAGTGGCTTTCATTTATCTGTCTTTGAATGTCCCCTTTCAGACTTGCTAATGGTTCCATCACAGACATCTTCCTGCAAAAATGACTTAGTTATTTTCTGGCAGTTTATTCATTCAATAAATATAGCTGAGCATCTGACTATTCAGAGAGGGTTGGAAGAATCCTACTGTGGCCTTTCCCTGCCACTGGGAAATAAAGCACCTGAGCAGACACTTTCTGTTACCTTGTGATCTGATAGAGTGTGTGTGTGTATCAGAGCTTGTCTGATGCATTGGGAAAATTAAATGGTGTAGCATTGCCACTCAAACACTAAAATTCTTATTTGGCAAAATATTTCTCATTAGGACTTTTTCAATAGTACCCTGGCATGTGTGTACTAAAGTAAACCTGATCTTGCCAGTGTGTGAGGAAGCCCTGTTCAATAACCATGGTATTACCTGTAATAATAGCAAATTTAACTCTAGAGATGCAGAATAGGGGGTTCTGCTCTGGGAATTTCTTCAGCCAAGACCACTTCTGTTTTTTGGCAGCAGAATCCTCTGAGCAAATTATCCCGAACAGAGAACAGGGATTTCTTACTCAGGGCAGGCAAGAGATGAAATGCAGCTGATCATCCTGGATCAAACAAACAGTGCAGCCAAGTGATACACAAATGCAAAGGTCCTTCCCCTCCTCTAATGCTGGCTCAGTAATTACTGTTTATGTCTCTGGATGGTAAAAGTTAGGTGGTTTGCAAGTTAGGGGAATTCAGAAGTTGCTGATGTGCAGAATTCTAGAAAACTGAGACTGTAGGTGGTCTAGTCTGTTCCTGTTCTGCAATAAAGGAGATTTCTTTGCCTCCTGAGGTATCTTGTCCTAACCTCATAGTTTAAAATGCTGCTTAAAAATTGCTCTGAAGCTGGTTTGTGTAAACTGAGAGAGTAAATTTTTTCTCTTATCTCTGTTGGGCTTGGGGAGCAACTGCTCAGTATCCTCTTTTAATAACAACCTCATACATCCAATACAAAACCTTACTGCCCTGCCCCCATCCCAGGCCATTTGCTGCGAAGGGAAAACATTTCAGTCTTTCTCCATAGTCCATTATTTTCTATCTGTGATCATTTTTCTCAGTGCTTTCTCCAGTTTTTTCTGCCTCTTTGACACCAAACACACAAAGATATGCTCTAGCTGAGACCTTTGGGAAACTGGGAAGTGTTTTACACATACCTTTAAGGATATATGATGGCAGAAACTCTGGCTGACATGGAAAACCATCCATCTTGATACAACCTGTCTTGTTCACAG
The DNA here is from genome assembly GCA_013397295.1 of Polioptila caerulea. Lineage (NCBI taxonomy): Eukaryota > Metazoa > Chordata > Aves > Passeriformes > Certhiidae > Polioptila > Polioptila caerulea. The sequence goes on along the minus strand of VYXF01001803.1, from coordinate 102,990 downwards.
ACTATACTTTCTTAGAGCTTGGGGATTCACACACTTCACTGTAAAATTCTTTCTTGCTTTCCCCACAAGGATTAAAAAAATGTAGGTATGACTTTTTAACTGGAAGGGACCAGGAGTAGAATCAGGGTAGGTTTTTACTTAAAAGCAGGTTTTTAGAGAGAGATAGTGAGTGTTCACCTTTTAGTGATTTACACATTTTGTGTGTGTCTGTGGAGGTACAAGGTACTCTCAGTGGGCTCAGTCCCACAAAGTGCTCAGAATTCCTCTCCGATCCAATTAAACCCTGGAATGGACTTAATTGCAGTTCCAGTCCAGGGAGACCATTTACTTGAGCAAGAGTAAGCAAGTGGATAAATTAGTTCTTACATCAAGGCACAGTACTCAGCACCTCATGGCATCAATCCAGCTGTTTCGTTATTGTGTTTTTACATTACTCCCCTTCAATTTATACTCTTCTGCCAAAGCCATTAAAGAAGCTGACATTTATTTTTAAGTCTGCAGTTTCAGCACAAGTTGCTTGCCCACAGAATTTGCCTTTTAGGAGAATGAAGAGTCGTTTAGATTTCTCTTGGAGAACATAATGTATTTCTAATGTGGGGTTTGCCTATTTTAATATGTTTGTGAAAAGCAGAGTTTTTCCATAGATGAATGTAGCTAATGCTCTTCAGTAGGAAGCTGATGGCATCACTGTCACTTAGAAATATTATGAATGCAAGAGAAAATGCATTGATGTGTGAGGTTACCTGTCCAGACTTGCTAGTGCAGCCTCAGAGGAGGAGAAAAAGACTCTGTAGCCATGTAGATGTTGTGGTCACCCTGCTGAAATGGGAAATAGGCTGATGTGCAGTGGAGGGAAGCTTGTACTCATCCTTCTCACTTAATGCAGTATCTTAGCACAGAGTATTAAAGTATTCATTCTTAAATAACAGATTACTCAGGATGGAACAAAACCAGGAAAATCTGGTTTCCTACTGCTTTTTCTTCCCTGTCCCGGCACCTCCCAAGCCTGGCTGCTGAGGCTTTTCACAGCACCCTGCAATCCCTGTCCTGTGCCGGCTCTCCACCCCTCCCACCCCCTCATTTCTCAGGCTCCAGCCCTGACCCTGTGCCGGGGCAGGGCCGTGTGCTGGTGGCCAGGCAGCTGCTCCTGGAGAACAGGGATAACAGCTGACTCCTTGCTTTCCCCTCAGCGGGGCACTAAAGGCTGCTGCCAATTTTCACTGGGCTCATCAGAGGTCAGTGGCTCTGGTGTTTAACCTCTCCACTACATGTGGTGGAGACTGAGCAGCAGCTGCAAAATGTACTTGTGCATATACAGATCTTTTTTTTGCCCAGGTAACTGTAACAATCATGAAGTAAGACTGAAAATAAAGATTTTCTTTGAATCATTGTCTCATCTCAGATGCCTGGACAGTTCTGTGAGCACTAGGTTTTCTTTATTCCTGCATATAAAAGTTGTGGACATGTTTTTTTTTGCCTTCTTATTTGACTTCTTACCTCAGTTGTGAAGCAGACTATTACTAGAAGGTCTCAGCTGTTTGTCATACATCTCCTCTCAACTTTAGAGAACACCATGCTAACTGCCATCTCCCCAGGTTATCACCACCTCTTTTTATTGTCCAAGTCTAGTGGGATTTCTCTTTCCTGTTCCTGACTTTAATGCTCAGAGGTGCTCTGAAGGTAAAATTTCTTTCCTGCTTCTATACCCTGATATTCAATACAGTTATCATCCTAATCCAAAGTATGTAGCACTTGGATCTTTCTTGAAATATGGTCTTATCTAACATATGAGGGTTTTCCTGCAGTTCTTTGATGAGGGCAGAAGGTAATCTCACACTCCGTACCAAAATCTCAGAATGTATATTGAAATTGAAAGCTGACAAGCTCATTCAAGCTGGTTTAATGTTGCCTCTCTGGCAAGAAATTCTTCTTGAGGAATTTACTTTTTCTTACTTAGAAGGCTTTGCTATCTTCAATTGTTTATATGCTAAAGATGTGGCTGGAGCTGTTTTTTCTCTTACTGTTCCCAGTGCTTGTTCCAATCTCACTCAGGTTTTGATGTCATGGGAAATCTACAAGTATATGGTCTATGCTTGATAAACAAGGTGAAATAACCCCCCAAGTTACTGCAGTAGCAAGGGATGAAACTATACATGGCAAAAATACCTGTGCTATTCTTTCTGAAAGTAGAAATTTGTAATCCCAGACTTTCACTTCACACTCTACCTACTGTAAATTTACACAAAATGTAAAATGAAATGAAATGAAATGTAAAATGTAAATGAAAATGTTACAGGCTGGAAGAAGCAAGAATTGATTCCTTTTCCAGGCTGAACAGAGGCAATTTTCTTAAACACCAGTGATCACCTTGAGAAGAGTGCATTTGGAGTGTAAGTGCCAGCTGCCTGTCTGACTCTGCCCAATGCTGTGTGGCAGAGCAAAGATTAAATCAGATTTGATCTCAGGTAGCTGGCTTGTAACAAGTTCCAGAAATGAGTTTTTGACTAGTTTTTTAACCTAATATTAATAAACAATAATATTTCTCCATGACAATTTCTTTCTGAATTTCCTCATTTACCAGAGACAATATGAATATATAATCCTTTAAAATCCTGGAAAATATAGGTGACACAAGGCTGGATGTTTGTATTTTTCTCTTTAGTGAACCTAGACAGGTGAGGGTCGGTCTCTTGTCTCAGGTAAGTGACAGGACAAGATGAAATGGCCTCAGAGGAGGTTTATACTGGATATTAGGAACAATTTCTTGACTGAAAGGGTTATCAAGCTAGAATAGACTGTTCAGGGAAGTAGTGGAGTGGAGTCACCATCTCTGGAAGTGTTCAAAATATGTGTGGATGTGGCACTTAGGGACATGGTTTAGTGGTGGATCTGTCAGTGCTGGGTTAATGGTTGGACTTGGTGATCTCAGAGGTCTTTTCTAAAATTAGTGATTCTATGAATGACACAAGATCATTTTACTTCAGGGATGAGATGGGAACCAAAGGGCTGAACTTCCCTTTGGATTTCACTTACAAGTTTCACTTGTGATGGATTCAACTTATCCCCCAGGGATAAAACATTATTCCTCTTAATTTATAATTTCCTTCTAGTTTATAAATCTAATTTTCATCCACATGTGCTCAAGTTTACAAACGGGAAATGCTTTAGCGTCTCTTAATGAGCGCCTTATGTGTGGGTGTGAATGTGCAGACTGTGACCAGCGTGTAAACACAGGAGCTTCTGGTCCTCTGCGGCCACGGTCCCCCAGGCTCGTTCTGCCGAGCGCTTCTGGCAGGACGTGGGACACCTGAGCGAAGAGGTGGGGTCTGTGCGTGCCGAAATACGCTGTTCCCTATTGCCTGATGAAAAAATGAGCGCTCGGGGGATGAGCAGCGTCAGCCCCCGCCGCCTCCGCCGCGCCGCCACCGGGTGGCGCTGTGGGAGCGCGGAGCCGCCGTGCCCGGGGCCGCTCCCGGAGNGGAGCTTCTGGTCCTCTGCGGCCACGGTCCCCCAGGCTCGTTCTGCCGAGCGCTTCTGGCAGGACGTGGGACACCTGAGCGAAGAGGTGGGGTCTGTGTGTGCCGAAATACGCTGTTCCCTATTGCCTGATGAAAAAATGAGCGCTCGGGGGATGAGCAGCGTCAGCCCCCGCCGCCTCCGCCGCGCCGCCACCGGGTGGCGCTGTGGGAGCGCGGAGCCGCCGTGCCCGGGGCCGCTCCCGGAGCGGCGATCGGGAATCCAGCGGGAGTCTAGGCGGGAATTANCTAACTGGGAATCCAGTGGGAATCTAGCCAGGAATTTATTGGGAATACAGCCAGGAATCCAGCGGGAATCTAGCCGGGAATTTAGTGGGAATCCAGCGGAGAATCCAGCGGTGCTCAGTGCCTGTAGGCATCGGGGTTCGCTTCCCCAGTCTAAAAATGCCGATTTAAAGGCTCCCTGTTTATGGGGTCAGGAATTTCCTGTATCAAGCACTGGAGCCATGAAACTGGGGGGTTTTTCCACAAATACTCCTTAGAAAATAGGGGATCTCATAAAGTTAAATCCCATGAGGTTTAATGAGAACAAGTTCAAGGTGCTGCACCTGGGCTGGGGCAATCCCCAGTATCAATCCAGGCTGAAGGATGAGCAGATCCAGAGTATCCAGCAGAGAAGGACTTGTGGGTGCTGGTGGATGAGGGGCTGGACGTGCCCTGGCCATGTGCCCTCTCAGCCCAGAGGTCAAGGGTGTGCTGGGCTGTATCCAAAGCACCGTGGGCAGCAGGTGAGGGGAGGATTCTCTCTCTGCTCCACTCCTCTGAGACCCCACTGCAGTGCTGCATCCAGCCCTGGGGTCCCAGGACATGGACCCATTGGAGAGAGTCTAGAGGAGGCACCAAGCTGATTTAGAGGGAAAGAACACCTCTCCTATGGGCAATGGCTTGGAGAATTGGGAAGTTCAGCCTGGAGAAGAAAAGGCTTTGGGGTGACCTAAATGTGGCCTTCAAGCACCTGAAGAGAAAGAAAGGGCAAGAAAAATGGAGAGAGACTATACAAGGGCCTGGAGTGACAGGTCAAGGGGGAATGACTTCACACTGAAAGAGAGTGTGCTGAGATTAGGTAATAAAAAGAAGTTCTGTGCTCTGAGGGTGGTGAGGCACTGGAACAGATTGTCTCAAGAAATCTCAGATGCCCCATCCAGAGCAGGTCCAGAGAAGGGCAACGGAGCTGGGGAAGGGTCTGGACCACAAGTCCTGTCAGGAGTGACTGAGGGAGCTGGGGGTGTTCAGCCTGGAGAAAAGGAGGCTCTGGGGTGGCCTTATCACTCCCTACAACTCTCTGAAAGGAGGCTGGAGCCAGGTGGGGCTCGGGCTCTTCACCCAGGCAACCAGCAACAGGTTGAGAGGACATAGTCTAAAGGTGCTCCAGGGGATGATTAGGTTGGACATTAGGAAGAAATTCATCACAGAAAGGGTGATTACACATGGGAATGGGCTGCCCAGGGAGGCAGTGGAGTCACCACCAGGTTTTAAAGGAAAGCCAGAACGTGGCATTCAGTGCCATGGTCTGATGGACAAGGTGGTGTTTGGACTCAACGATCTCAGATGATTTAATTGATTCTGTGATTCCTGGAGGTGTTCAAGGCCAAGCTGGACGGAGCTCTGAGCAACCCTTCCCCCAAAAAGGGGGTTGGAATGAGGTGATCTTTAAGGTCCCTTCCAGCCCAAACCATTCTATGATTCCATGAGTCACACACATACTCTTTCATGATGAAAATTCCTTTGGAGATTTCTGAATAGTCTTTCTTTGGGCTTGGCCTTTTTGCTTCTGAGTCCCAGAAAGGGCACACATAGTTTTTTATGGAGAAGAATGTTGGTGTGGTTTGGCAAAACTCCTTTTTGATTGATTTAGATGAAAGTATCTGCATTTTCAGTCAGACCATATTCTTCTGAGAGGCAAAGGCTAAAGGAGAACTCATTGTGTTTTCAGGCTGAAGGAGAACTCTGACATTTAAATGCTTGTTTTATTTTTCAACTCACACTACTGTTAAACAAGTCAGATTTTAGGAATGTTGTGCTTTGATCTTCTGATATAGCCATGTTTAAAATATTTGAATCACAAATGTGTTCAGTGTTCCAAGTGACAACAGTTTTGCCATCCTCCTCTATTTTCACGGAAATCCACGCTACAAGTTTAGGTTATCCATCTCTCTTCAGTTCTGGGTAGAAAAGTTAAGTTTTAAAAGAAAAAAAACCTTTATTTCATGTGAATAAAAAACTGTTTATAAACTGTTCTCATATCTCATATCTCTTATATTCCTCTGACCTGAGGCTGACCCTGTGCTGAGCAGGAGACCTCCTGAGGTCCTGTCCAGCCTGAGTTATCCTGGTTCCTGTGGCTCATGTCTTCATTTGCCTCAGATCTGCCCATTTGCTTCCTCCCATATGCAAATTCCTTCTTTTCCTCTCACCCTTTCCATTTTCCATTAACCTCATTTCAGCAGCAGACTGACTCCTCTGGTGAGTTTTTGTGGACACACTGGAAGCTGTCCTGCAGCAGAGGGGCAGTGCAGGGGTGCAACAAGGGGCCAAATGGGACAAGATTTTCACTAAGGGAGGAGTAATGAGAACCAGGAGAGCAGCCCTTTGAGGAGGTACCTCTGTGGAATTGAGTGCAGGTCCCTGACCAGATGTGCCTCTGCTGAGTCAGGACAGCTCCTGCTGTGTACCTGGGATAGTCAGGACCACGAATCACTGCAAGGCAAGACTTGAGTCTGGGGAAAATGAGGAAAACAAAGCTTNAAGCACAGGGCGGGAAACTCATAAGATAGTTATTTACTTAATCATATTGTCTCAAAGGATGAAACTGAAAAATAAATTTAGAATTTTTAATTTACTATTTTATCCCATTTTGAAACTGTATTTGTTTTTCCTTTTGCCTGTGTATCTTAATGATATTTTCCAAACATTTTAAGATTATAGATGAAATCCTGAAACCCTTGAAGAAATAATTTTGCTGTTGGCTCTATGGAGTCTTTTTCTACCCTGTAACAGTAGGAGGGATCCTGGTTTGACTTTGATCAGTGGTCTGTTACAGAAGTAAGCTAATAAGTATTCATATTGGAATTCTACATCCTTGGTAAAATGCCTTTATCACAGCAGTAATAAATAAGTCTTGCTCTCTTTGCTGCAGTGGATTTCACCCCAATTCAGTATAAGACTCCACCACCTCCAGAACCAGAAAAAATTGTTCCTCCTTATAATGGATTTGGTTCTGAAGAAGATTCTTTGCGCTCCTGTAGGGGTGTGGTTGTTGAGCCTGCCCATAAGGACTACAGGCAATTCCTGGTGAAAGACAGGTATTTTGTGTGAAAAATAATTTCAAGTTTTTAAATTATCTATTTTTGTGATGGAGATAAATGTTATGCGGGGCTGTCATTCTTTTCAGCAAATTATACAGCTCATCAGACTTTTAAGGGACAGGCGCATGAGACCTGGGTCAGTGATGTGGTACTCCAATTTTCTGCAAACTGCAACACTTCTCTTTGGAGAAGGCAAATATTATGACCCCTCCATCCTCTACCTCCATCCCTCTGCTGTCTTCAGTGGGAGTTTGACGGAAATCTTAGTCCAGGCATTAGTCAGGAATTTTGGATGATCCAGCAGACCAACACAGATTTGTTTTTGTTTGACTTTCTGATACTTACTTTTTTTTTTTTTTGTCAGCTGAATTTCATGCAGCTTACTGTAGCACTGCTAAAGCTTTAACACTTTTCCATTACAAAATGGTTTATTAGGCTGCAGTTGTTGAAGCCAGAGCAAAAAAGCAAAGTCTTCTGTTAAAGATTCACCTGGAGAACCCTTGTAAAAGAGGAAAGTTGTTAGAAAAGGCTCGGGGATGTTTTGGTAGTGTGTATATAATCACTACAAATTATTTAAAACACAATCACTTAATAAATATCTAGCTAGTAAGATCATCCGGTGGATCTGAATTTGTGGGAGATAATCCTAGTATGAATTCCTACTCAGAATTTGATTTGAAAATATCCATACCAAAATGTGTTCTTTCTTTACAAATTTCCTGGAAAGAATCTTGGGGCTTGATTTGGAACTCAACCTGAATAAAAATTAATTCCAGACCTGTGGCAGAGAAGTAATTTTCCTCTGAAAAATTATTCCTTTCTATCTGACCGACTCTGTTTCTGTCAATTTAAGCTGAAAATTATTTTAGACAAAGTAGTGAATCTTAAGCCATTTTCCTCCTTGGTGCATTAACAACACAATTAATATATGTTGCAAAACTCAGGAGAAGGTGTCTCTTAGGGCTGAAAGCTTTTCTCACCCTGTTTTTGATTTCTTTCCTGGTCCTTTGCTTTTTTAGGTATGGCATGGACAGTAACATACTGCGCTATGCAGCAAGGCTCATCACGGACAGTGCTATCGACAAGGAACGGAAATTCATGGTTTCCTTCTTCCTGAGTGATGACACCATCTTAATTTTTGAATATACAGAAAGAAATTCAGGTAAGAAGTAGCAACGTCTCTAATCTGCCCCAGTTCCCCTGCTCATTTGGCTGGACTTTACTGTAAACATTGTGGCCAGACTCAGCAGTAGCAGAAACAGAGATGTGGATTTTTAAATGCAATGAAAATTACATCAGCAGGCCTGCTGCATTATCTTGCATAGCTGGATGTCACAGTAATTCATGATCTTCCTCACTCAGGATTACATTGTTCATTGCATGATGGTACTTCACAATATCCTTTGGGAACTGCAAGTGTAATGCCTTAGAACTTTTATTACATTTTAATTTGAAAATCTGACCTTTAAACATTTGTTTTTGTTGAGGATAACATACAGGAATAGTATTGTAACTGATGATAAATAGGGACAGGAAATATAAGACGTCAAGAATGAAAGACTAAATCCTTTGTTTTGCAAAATTGTGTTGTGAAACCTATACAGAATCCATTGTACAGAAGCAGCTCATGAAAGCCAGACAGCTGTGACACTTTCTAATGTACTTTACCATTAATCATGGAGTGCTGAGCATTTAAAGAGGGAAAATTGCCTTGTGCTAGAGTCTGGATGTGTGCTTGTGTACAATACTGATCTGTATTCCAAGAGCCAGGCTGACAGTGTTTAAGTGACAAATAAATGCTTTGTTACTTCTCATTGCTTGACCACATGTACCCTATTGCTGGACAGTGGTCGCCAAATTCGTTGTCCTGTTTAAAATCTTTTGGCCTCTGTTGTCTGTTTTAAGCTGTCTCCAGCTGAGTATATGAAAGGTTTTGTGATTTTCAAGCATCTTTTCATTTTCCTTAAGTGTCTTGTGCATGGGTGGAAGGATACAGCAGTGGGGAGGGTGTCAGGAAGTCATTCTGCAGTTCAGAGAGACGGGGGAGCTTTGGCTAAGCATGACCCTGTTGGGCCTCTGTGTGTCTTTCTGTGAAGCCTACTAAACATCTTCAGCAAGTTTCAGAGCAGTTAACATCCAAGAGTGCCTTTTCAATCCAGAGAATCTCTGATGCAATCTCTGCTTGTACCCAACTATGAGTGCATAAATAGGGACCTCAACCCCAACTAGAATCCAAGCAATTCTCTGAGAATTGTTTTGATAAGGTGTAGAGTACCTGCTTAGGACTTCAGTGAGCATTCCCAGTTAATCCTGATCCTCTGCAGCATCAAGATTTTGCACTTTTATGACAGCAGTGTGTTGTTATCAATATTTTACTCACTTCCTGGCATTCAGTGGCCTGAAATTTATTCAACTTCTTTTATTGCAGTTAAACACACTCACACACACACACACACACACACACACACACACACACACACTTATGTATTGATTTAATATGTAATGCTGCTGTGAGGCTCCAGAGCAGCTCAGCTCTCCACCACTGAATGACTTTGATTGGCATTTCTTATGTCCAGAGACATAAAGGGTACTAAAGGTACAGCTGCACTGTTAAATTGAAGAAGTCCAGGGAACAGTTTGAATCTTGGACCCGAGCATGAGTACTGCCTGTTCAGTCACTTCTAGTTCTCCTTTGCACCATTTCAACTAGACAAGGCCCCAGAGAGCCTTGAACACACAGAAATAATAGCTGTGGCCTGAGACTCCAGATTTATCCCACAGCACCCAGAGAAGAGTCAAAGCCATGCACTGCAGAGCAGGTGTGGTCAGCTGGTCAAGCCATCAGCAGCATGAGTGCCAGGCCAGAGATTGCTGCCTGCCTTCCTTTTATTTTGGAATGGGAATATGTGCTGGGACTTCCTCTGGGAGCCCACTGGACACTGCTGGTCAAATAAAATGTGAAACAATAAATGGGCAAATTTGCCCACTAATAGTAACAAATGCTTCAAGGCATATATGAAAGGCATGTGTCTATAAGCGGACTTTTAACTTCCCTGGGCTGTTAAAATGGAGGGAATAGTTGACTTTTAGAGGTGGTAGAAAGGTGAAATGAAAGGATGTAACTGAGAACTGGCCATTGGAGAGTTTAGTGAGAACAGCACTGAAGAAGCAAGGAATGTGGTGGAGGAGGTAGAGCAGCAGTTGGAAAGACACCTGAGTCTGCACAAGTTTGTTCCCACCTTCCTTTTCTATCTATTTCTTTTCTCTCACTATCCCTCCCTCATTTTAGTCATGAGTGAAGGAAAAGTGAGTGAGTTTCTTCAACGTTAAGAATGAGAAGGCTTTGTAGAGGTCAGGTAATAGTGGCTAAGGAAACAGAGTGAGGCATTGAAAATATCAACCTGGCCATCCCTTTTGTGCTCAGGTTCAGAGGGCTAATTTTGCCTTTTTGTTTACATGAACTGGTACAAATTGGCAAGTAATGCTTCAAATCCCAATCCTAAAAGGAACATAATAAGATGCTTTAAGTTTTCTTCGTTCAGCAACCTGAAGGTTTCAGAGAAGTACTTCACTCTAATATTAGTAACACTGAAACTCTATGAAATTCACAGGGCTGGACATCTTGAAGCACTTCTTGAGATGGGGATCAAAGCATGAGAACTTTGGCTCCCCATGAAGAAGATCACAACCCCTTTTTTACTCAGTGTAAGACCCAGCCAGCAGCTGTACAAACACCTGCAAGCTCTGATCTGATCTTAATGGAAGAGGGTCTTTCGTGGTGGTGTTTATTTTGTGCTTTGAGCCTGGCTTTTGTAGATTTCCATCAAAACTCCTTATCAGGTTTCAGTGTAAAACCTCTAACTTAATGAGATATTTTCAGTCATTTTTCTTTATATCACTTGTAATGTATTAACCTGTAACATTTTAAAAACCATTGTGGGACAGAAGTAGGTTTCCAATATAAAGTGCACAATTGCAGGGAAATAGACAGGCAAGAGTGAATTTCCAATCTTACAGAGACATATTAAATATTAAAAACAGTTGCCAGAATTATATAACCTAAAAATTTCTTATTTGTTTTTGTAACTGGGTAAAAGGGAATGTGTTAACATTAGAGTCACGTTAATGATCTGAATTGTTTTTTTGATTCAAGCAAGGTCTGATGATTACCATAGTAGAGGATTTTTTTGTCTTTTATGGTGCTAATAAAGCAATTAAGACAGACATCTGCTCCAAACTCTGGTTTAATAAGTAGTTTGGGTTTCACATTCATTTATAATTTTGACTATAAAAGGCATTTGATTACTCTCTTCATCGGCCTTTTGTTGGACTTGCATCAGTACCTGATATTAAGGCGTCATTAAATGTTACTAAAGTAAGCTTTTGGCTTTTGGCTTTTGGCTTGGAAGCTGAAATATCAACAGGAAGCAAACCCTGGAGTTGTTGTAGGGCACATATCCCAGTGATACTGAACGTGTGACAGAAGGTTTTCCAGAAAGCTCAGTACATGCAATGCAGTCCTGTGGTTCACCAGAAGTTAACACAGCAAAGTGAAATGTTCCTTTTAGCATCTTACCCACCCTTGAGTATCTCGTGCAGTTTCTAGTGACACAAATAAAATCATTGTACTGTGAAAAGGAACCATGTGACATACCCACCTCACAAAGCAAAGAGCAGATCACAGTTACATTGCATTGGCAGAACAATGTGTGGAAGACAGTATCATATCACTCCTAAAAATTTCAAAGCCCTTTAAAAGAAGTTAGAATTATACTGCATCAGAATTCACAATCTTCCAAGGACAGCGCTCTCTAAAGTTGTGACTTTTGTTTTCCTTTTTCTGCTTTTTACAGTTTAGTGATAATTGCCTGCAACTTAGTGTTTGGGTCTTAGGTTTCTCAAGGGCCAGTTCCGAGGCTGGTGACAGGGTTATGGGAACGATTTGAAGAGGCACATTTCTGTCCCATTTTAAAGAAAAGCAAAGCAGGGAAGGTGTTTGGCAGGCATTCAAATGAGACATGTCACAGAATGTGCACAATGTTACTGTTGCTGTGGACACTGGCAGAGACAGTCCTTTTAGCAGTGAGAGGGAGGGGAAGAGAGTGCTCTGAGACAGGAAACTGGAGCACAAAATGTGGTATTTAAATACAAATATCTGGTTCGGGGTACCTTTTTTTTGGTGGCTTGAAGGTTTTTTCTCTGTGGGTTGTTTTATTTTTTTCCAATTACAGCCATAATTAATTATTTTAAATTCTATTCCCACAGGGATAGCTGGTGGGAAGTTCCTGGAAAGAGGTCGCATTAAGAAGCCTGGGCAGGAACTCTTTAAGAGTGAGCCATCTGAATACTACAAGGCTCAGGATCTGTTTGTTGGAGCCAGAGTTTGTTTCCATGGTCACAACTTTCTTTTGGTGGATGCTGATGAATACACGTTCAACTACATGGAGAAGAATGCAAATGAGGTAGAGCAGGCTGTTGTTAATTTCTGTTATCTCTCAGGGCTGTGGTTTATCCATGTATTTTTCAGAATTATTTATACTGTTTCCTCACCTAAAGCTCACAGCCCAGTGCTCTCTGTCTAGCAATGGATTTAGGAGATGCCAGCTGGGAGTACATGCAAATCTGGCCACTCTTTACTGTCCATTCCCTTTCCTTTCTCAGAATCCACTCAGTCTGCAATAGGGGTGGTGACAAGGGGTATCCCTCCCCATTCCTTCTTGAGGCTGTTCAGGAACCTCTTGTCCCAGAGCTGATCTAACCCTTGCTGAACCTACAGATACTGTCAGCTTTTACAACTTTCTGTGGTTGAAAAGTTCACTGCCTGCTATGAAAAATATCTGATAAAAGAAGTATCTTTTAGCTGTTTTAAACCAGCCTCCCACTAGTTTCAAGGCCAATTCTACTGTTCTGAGGTTTGAGGAAGATCCCATTCACCTTGTGCACCACCTTCATAATTTTGTAAATCTAAGACATTCTTCTCCCTCAGGCTAATCCTGTGCAGGTAAGAGTCTCACCCTTTTAAGTCTGTCCTTGCAAATTAACTGTGAGATGTGGAGAATGGAACAGTGTTCAGTATTCAAGATGTGGACACATACAATTCAGTCTTACTGTTGAGGCTATTTTATGTCCTGATTTGATTTTTTGGGTTCTTACGCATTTTAATACCATGACATTTCCCTTGTAATATTAGAAATTCATATCACAGTCAGGAATTCAAGCTTTCAGTGTTTATTGAGTTTTACTGTCTTTTCTTGTTGCCTTCAGATGGGAGAGCAACAATAAATTGCGAGCTGTGGTGCCTCTGCTGCTTTATACTTTAGCATAATGGTGCCATTTTTTGTAAATTAGTGTGGATTAGCACCATCTGCCTTCCCTGGAACAATGAGGAAGATCTGCAAGATGCTTGTGGATGTAAAATGCTTAAAGCAGTAAAATATAAAGCTGAAACCTCAAAAATACAATCCAGTGTGTTTCCTTCCTGCTGGATGGTTTCTCCTCCTGATAGAATCAAAACCAAACCTTTTCTCCAAAATGCAGGGCTCATCTTTAGATTGTAAATGTTCTTGGGAATGTTGTTTGCATTGATTGTTTTGGATCAAATGGGTGAGACTTCAGTTCTCCAGACTGAATGATTGCATAGTATCAAAATAAAATCTGCACAGTGGGAAGAGGCAACATTGAAAATATGTCCTTAAAATGAATTTTGAAAGGTTCTTCGCACAGTTAAGTTTTTAATACTGCTGGTAGGAAAAAAAGGTTAATTCTCCCAGAGGTAGGTGCTTCACTCACATCCTTTGACTCGAGCTCCAGAAGTTTGCCTCAGTTCATCAGGGGATCACACACTCAAATCACAACAACTTCAGCAATTACTAGAGAAGATCAGAGCTGGAAGATTGTTTGGAAAAGGGGGAAACAATGTAACTATTTGTTAGCTGTTTCTAAAATTAGAAAACAAATAATTTTCCTTCTGAATAGACAAGAGATTTCCTTCCAGCAGAACACATCAGTATGTTTTCTAAAAACTGGTGAAAGAAATCTGTATAGATAAATGTTTTTTTTTTTCATGGAAATTGCCATTTTGACCACAGTTCTATAGGCATATGGTGATTTAGATGAAATCTTGATTAGTAATCATAGTACAAGTGAATATTGAAAATTTGTTTGACACCATCTAAGAGAGTTGGAAAGTTTTAATTTTCTGTTTCAAAATTATACTTACTGTATTGTTTTTATGTTAAAGGGAGAGAAAAATCAGAGTCTTGTCATTTTGATTGCCACCTTCACTGAAAGTAACTTCAAGGACCTAGTTCAAAACTTTCCAGCACTTAATCTTTTTTTCAATTTGAGGGAAAAAATATTTATTTAGAAAGTGTAGATTTGCTTGCAAAACAGAACAGGTGTGTTGTGCACAGTCCTACTGGTATTATCCAGTTTGGGGAGGGGTGTTTCAAACAAGGCATCACTGGAAGGGAATTCAGCATCTCTGAGCTGTGTCAATTGTTCTAACTTTACTGTGTGCTGCAGCACAAACATAAAGGGATTTTACTTCCATTCAGCATAATAATCTCTGAGTTAAGCAAGACAATCAAACCAAACTAGACTGTGACTAGAAACACATCAGGAGTTACATGAGAAAGGGGAAAGCTGGTGAAATTATTGCCATGCTGCTCAGATACTCAATGTCTATGTAGGTGTTTGGAATATGTAGTTTAGGAAAAAAGATGTAAAAATAGCTGTTTTGATAATGTAGAGAAGACAGGCTCTTAAATATTCAGAACACTTTGTCCATCCTGAAATACTCTGTTCTCAGAATCCTTCTGCTCAGTCATTTCTCCCTGTTCTTTGCTTGATCAGCAGAAGGCTGTGTGCTTGTCCCCCAAACAGTAACATCTTGGAGAGGGGCCTGGAAAAGCTGCTGCCTCTAAAACTCTTTGATTGCTGGTCCAGCTGCTCCAAGCCACTGCCTTTCAGGGCATTCACTGCCTGCCAGGGCTGCACCTGGGATTTTGGCATAGGCAGAAATTGTCTTCTCCAATTCTGAGAAAAACCTGCAAGAGCTGATGCATTGATTAAACTTGGATCAGTTTGTGCTGCTCTGGCAGTGCCATAGGGACTTTAAATACCCTTTTCTAGATCACTTTTATCTGATACAAAGCTGCAGACACACTTCAGCACAGCTGGGACTGAGGCCCGATTTTTATGTCCTGGTCCTTAACACCAGTCACACAAAATTTCAAATAATTGCTATTGGAAGAAATGGGAGAAAAGTATTTTCTGGCAGTTCATTGTGCTTTTTAAGCTAGATAGAGCATGACAAATATGAGGACATAGCAGACAATCATACTTGAAGTCACCTCCAATTTAATGACTAAATACTTCTGTGTTTTATATTAAAAATGAATATAGTGAATGAATCTTTGGTAGAGCACTAACACAACAATCTGAATATAGATTGAAATTCTTAGTGCTTCAGTTCTGTTTGACCTGAATTCAAATTTATCTTAATGGTCTATTTAGGAAGAAATAAACATTTTAGCATATTTATAAACAACAGGTAAATCTGGTTCCTAAAAAATTTCCAATGTGCAATTTCTGAGTATGTAAGACATAATGTAGTCCAAAATGAATGAGACTATTTGTTGGAACATTTCACTGGAGCCAATGGTGAAAAATTAGCTTTAACTTTTAAGTGGAATTTATGACTTGTGAATTCAGTGATGTGCACCAACACAAAATGAGGACCAAGTTATTAGAACTGTACTTTCAATATTTCTGCCTCTGCTTTAAAAATGCGACATTTCAAGCAAAAGTGGATGTTCTTTTATGTAACTGCACTAAACTTTCTGAGAATGCATGATCTGATGATTTCTATTTAATTGTTTATATTCTTGATAGTCTTACTGAGATTCCCATGGGCCCATTTCTCCAGCCTGGACAGGTCCCTCTGGATGACATCCTATCCTTCAGGTCTTTATAATCTATGTCTTACTTTCCTCTTTTAAGTTCCCCATGGCTGATGTTTCTGTCGTCTTTAACAAACTGAAGAAAATGACTGAATCTCGTGCCAAAGAAATCAGAAAGACATTTGCTATTACTGACCCTGAGCATACCAATGTGATTGGGTATGACACTTTCAGGTAAGGCCATGGGTTTGGGGTTTTAATATTTAATAAAGGCACATTCCCCCAAAATGTATAAAGCATGACTAGGTTTTGATGATTCTGCCCAATAGCTGACAAGTGGCATAGATTTGTTTTGCATTTACTTGGAGATTATGTATAAAAAAGAAAGTAAATCCATGCTCCAGAAAAAAAAAAAAAAAAAGACAAAAAATTGATAGTTTGAAGTAAGCTGAAAATCACAATAGAAATCTGTGTACTTTTTATGAGGCTGACACAGAGTGTTGTGAAGGGCACAAGTCAGCAGTAATACATATGCTGAGAGATAAAGAAAATTCTACCCTGAGAGTCAAACAGTAGTTTTGAAATTCAAGTAGAAATGTTCAAGTTGCCTCCTGAAAACGGTGTTTGGGTTTTGAACCATTGGTAAAGAAGACAGTCTTGACAGAACAAAGGTGTATTGAAATTATAGAAGGCAGTCCTAAGCATGTTTAAAAAAGATTAGAAAGCAGTAGTGAGAACAATAATTAATACTTGGATAGTAATGTAAGCATAGATAAAGGGAGCAGGAATCTGGATTCTGGCAATGATCCAGATATGGCAATGGGCAGATTAGAGATACTTGAAAGAGGAAGTCATGTTCAAATACAAACTGAATTCAGTTTATCCCACAGCCAAAATACTTGAGAGTATGAACTGTTTTGGGCACAGCACTGGTAAGGTTAATGATGTGAAACAGAGGAGAAAACTTTACTTAGAAGCATTTGGTTTTCACAGAAGTAATACACTGTCTCTTTAGAAACTGTCATAATAACTAAGGCATGTAAGTAGATGAATATTGCATGGAATGTCATCTCCATAGGAATGCTAACCAAGGCAGGAATTGCTTTTGAAATATCTCAGAAGAGAAATAGATCAGCAGAAGGTTCTTTCAGCAATTCAAAGTTAAAGTATTGAGAAGTTAAAGCAAGCTGGTATTCAGAAATTAAAAATAAGTGATTTAAAGGTAGGATTTAAACTAAAAGAGGCCACAGTTTTTGGCAGCTTTTAGTCAAAATGTCTCTGAACTCAGATATTTCACTCATCAGAAGAAAGATTTTGAATTGCTAATTGCATTAAGAAGGAAGATGCTATTACTTGAATAAGAAGGGAGAAAATGGAAAGTTCATGTTTAATAGGTGAAAGTTTCTGGAACCTGAAGAAAGGGTTTTAATTTATGGACAAGGTAACTGTTTAAAATAATTTAAAAATATGTTTTTAGTTCAAATTATGGAATAATCATCTGCAAAATTCTATTCAAAATTCAAAATTCATGCACTAAGAGCAACTCAAAAGTTTGGAACATTTGTATGATAGAATTAGGGAAGCAAACTTTTAGAAGGCATGATAGTGCTTTTAAATGGCAGGGAAAGGTTTTTATTTTATCCAGAAGAGGCTTAGTTGGGTGTAAATTTAATCATGGACATAATCTGTGCAGCTGTGAACAGCTCAACTGTTTAATTTAGGGTGGTGCTATTCTGTGACACAGAGAGAGATATGTCTGATCATGTGGTGTTGAGGGACTTGGTTGCAGCCACAAAAAATGCAGGAGCCCTGTCCATGGGCAGGGAATCTGGGGAACCCAAATAATCAGGGTTTGCTGGGCCTCAGTGCTCACCTGGGCCAGTGCCAGCACCCTTTAATGGGGAAGACCTGGGGTCTAACAGGGATGTTCACACTGCCACAGGAAGAATTTGCCTCTGAGGAACCTTGAACATTTGTGCTCTGTAGTGACAGTAGGTTTTGTTTCTGTTAGTTTGTATTGCATCCAGTAACCTAAAGGCTCTCATTATTATAATCTGTGTATCTTATTTTAGAATGAAAGAAGGATTTTTAATGACTAAACCAAGAGCACTTCTTTTCATCTATGAAAACTCCAAGATACTTTTATGTGAATAGAATATTTTTTCTTTCAGTTTCTCATTGTGTATATCTCTGTTTATTTTTAATCTGCCATGACATTTGATGACTATAACTAACAACAAATGATTATTTTTAGTACAGGCAATTATCTGTATGACAGCTTCAATGATAATCCTCTTTCCTTATCTTAAATACAGTTGAGGTTTTACTGTGCTCTGAATTTGACTGTTCAGATGTCTTCCTTTCTATCTATGTAATTTTATATAATCTTCATGTAAAACTCTATCTATAAGTATCATGTAGTGAAGAGAATTGTAATTATACAATTTACTTTAACTGCTTTCAGAACCCAAATCTTCAGTACTTCACCCAGGAAATAAATGTGTGATGTACACTGAAGCTATCCCCTAAGCTACCAAAAGAACTGTTGAAATCTTTGTTAAAAAGAGAATGAAAAAATAACTAAAACTTGATGCCTGTGCATCACACAGCCCTATCCAGTCTGTTTTTTTCTCATAAACTACTGGCAAGACTGTTTTCTGTTAGGGACAAAGAACCATGTGGGCCTAACAAAGATGCCTATCTTCAATTCAGCTGGAGAAGCAGCTCTCTTAAGCAGTTAATTATGACTTCTTCTTTCTGTAATAAATTCAGATTGCAATCTGTCTTATTCTTCTAGAACAAAAAAAAAAAAAGTAAAAGAAGAGATAGCTAAGCTGTGGGAACAATTACTGAAGCTTGTTTGGTTTTTTTTTGTCAGGGAGAGTTTATATGTCATTCTGTTTGTGAGTCTTGGGTCTTGCTCATTAGTCCCTTAGAATCACTACAACAGACCTTAATTCCCAAGTGAAATAATTTTATCTGCGGGTTTTGGTGATTTGATTGTCACTGACTGGAAAAAATGAAAGACTTCTAAAATCCTGACAGTGGAAAAGTCTGTGCCATGTGTGGAAATGGAGACTGTGCAAATGGCTGATGTTACTTACAGCCCCCAGCTCTGCCAGCCCAAGCCCTGGAGTGCCAGGCTTATCAGGCAGCATTGTCCTCTTGGGGTGGGCAGGGGTGTTTATTGCAGGCTGCAGGAGGGAGGCTCCAGCTCTTACTGGATCTCTGAATGCTGCTGCAATATCAATAATAATATCCAGTAAGTGGAAAAGTAATCCTGACAAGATAATGATAATATTAGTGGATGGACCAGGTCTTGGTCATTAAGTTCGTGTAATCTCAAATAAGGTTTGCTACAGTCAACATCTTGTCACTTCCTTGTATTTATTTCCTGCCCCTGCAAATAAAAGATCATTCTGATTTATTTAATGTGAAAAAAGAAGCAGTTGAATCAAAGTAGACACTCTGTAGTATTTAACCTTCCTTTAACAGTTGTGTAAGTGCAGTTATATCACATGAAGTCATCCTTTCATTTGAACAAGACCACACAAGCCTCTGGGAGGAAGCAAGTGAAGAACTATGTTCCTTGTCAAAAGTTTGCAAATTTGGAAGGGTCCTAAGTTTCTGTGCTTTCAGTTCACATGTGGATGTTAAAGAGATCCCTCATCAGATTAATTCAACGATTCAAGTATTCTCCAGGCAGCCATTTAGGTCTTGTGTCAGAACTTTGTGCATCACTACTAATTTCTTCCATTTGTTTTCAAGGATTGGTGTTTAATCACAATGATTCAGTGTCCTCATGGGTATCACAAGGTGCAGTGCTAATTGCACCAGCAATTACAGTGAAGTTTATTCTTAGTGCAGTTTATCCAGAAGTATTATGTATAATTAATCTAATTTTGACTGAGACACATAGGCCTGTGCTGATGCTTGCTTGTTAAAAAGCCTGGTTGAACATGAGTGCACCAGAGGCAGATGTTTGAGATCAGAGAGCCAATGTAGTTACACTAATCCAGATTTGACAAGAGGCCCTGTAACAGCTGAGGGAGCTGACACTGTCCCATCAGATGCATCTCAGGAAAATTTCTTCTTCCTTGGGCTTGGCTGATTTGTCTGAGCAGCGCACACAGGCTTGGGAGAGCACATCCCAGGCTCATCCCTTCATGGGATCTGATTTTCCACTTACAGCATCCAAGTGTGAGCTGCTCTTGCTGCTGCCTCCTGTCTTACATTCCTGCCAGGGGAACTTGTGATTTGGTCTAATTCTCTGTATGGCATCTCTGGTAAAATGCTTCAGTCATGGTTAGGATGTATTTTTGCATGTATAGACAGCTACTGAGGAAATTTGGACATCCTCCCCCAAAATTAGTGATTATTAACTGTTTTTAGCTTATTTACTTAAAACTAATGAGGATGTTGTTTTTGTGAACAGAAATTGGATCATCAGTGTGGCTGGTGGAGAGTTTTCAGAGCACGAAATTATCACTCTTGTGCGTCACTACGGCATGAGGGACGACCGTCAAACAGACCTGCACCTCCTCCTTTCAGTGGCTCAAGAAAAACTGAAGAAAAATACCTTTGAATATTTTGAACAATTGATTGCAGTGTTTTTGTACAATGACCGAGAAAAGTAAGTTCCCTCTCTTTATCCCAAGCTGTTATTTGAGAAGCTCTTCTTGTGAATTTACCTACTTTGTTTGTTGCTGAGCAAATGGTTTATTGTGGCCAAAGAATACTATGTGTAATGTTAAGCCTCTCTCAGAACTTGACAATAGACAAGAAGAAGACATCCTTCTTGTCTATTTTACATTTTGTATTCAAACTTTTTATTGCAGATGCTGCACTGAACTTTCTGTGACATCAGATACCAGTTCATGGGCAAAACACAGGATTTTAAATCAAAGAGGTGAAACAGTGATTTAAGGGGGGGGGAAAGAAATAATTTGGATTCTCTATGTGACTCATTTGCCCTTTTTGTTCTCTGATGTCACAGATAAAAATATCAGAGAGAATCATTGAGGATCTCAGTATGAGAAAGGCTACAACGTGCAGGTTTCTCAGCTTTGTAACAGCAAAATTTCATAAAACTTTGTTGTCTTTTTCTCTATCCTGATATTCCTCACGTGTTTTCCTGTGCACAGAACAATTCACTTGAAGTAAACCTGGAAAATACCTAATGTATATTTTTACCCTTCTCTTTCTGATGGGCAGGTCTGGATTGCTGCCCTATGAGACCTGCAGGACTATTTTCAAATCCTTTAAGTTGCCACTTCCTGATGATCTTCTAGAAACTTTACTGACCAGGTAACTGAAGGGCAGATAGTGTGATCTGTGTACATGGGTACAAATCAATGCTAAATATCTACTGCAGACATAAATCTTCAGAATTTGTCATTTATCTAATAAGAATCATTTCATCATGCAGATTTTGACCCTATACACACACAGACTTTCCTGTTTATAGAATATCTATAATCAACTGAGATGCATCCATCTTAGAAACTTCTCTTCATTTTGCCTGGCATGGTAAATCATCTGGGGTTTGGCAGAATTCTATGGAATTAATCTTTCCAGAGTCAGTAACTGATATTTACCATTTTCAGTGAGGTTCACTTTTTTTGCTTTAGTTGTTCCTGTGTATAGATGCGAGGTAAAAACAATAATCTTCTGAAAGCTCATTGTGTGAGTTCATGTTAGGAACACACTAACATGAATACAGTGAAGTGTCTTTATCAAGTAGACAGCATCAGTAGTAAACAAAATTGGTTTGCTACTCCTGCTAATCTCACCTGAAACATATTGTCATTTTTAAAAAGGAAAACGAGTGTTGACATGGCTTTGGTACTTTTCCACAACACTGTTTTACTTTTCCATAAGCTTTTAGAGACCAATTGCTTTGCTAGTGGTATTAATGGGAATACAAGTGAAAAGAACTACTATTTAGCACTTGTATTAAAGACAAGAGTTCAGAGTAAGCTATGGTGCTCTGAACACTCATGTCTTGTTGAGTTTGGTTTTCCTGGCCAGATTTTCTGGTAATAGGTTTAAATTCATTCTTACTGGTTTCTTCTTTCCCTTGAGGGAAATCCTTAAATCACATGTTTGCTCTGTGCTGTCATACTGTGTTAAAAACAGGAACAGGTCTTGTCTTCTGTCATGTTTAGGTGCTTTCAGGTAAATATACTTCTTGATTTCAGGAAGAGTTGAAAATAAAGTATCTGAGTTTAGTAAATAATGAAAAGACCCTTGTCAGGTAGAAATGTGGAATCCATTTTGATAAAGCTTCTTCCTACTGCTGTTCATCACTTCTGACCCTGAGTTATAAGCATTAGTCTTCAGAAATGTCTGAATTTTAACAGTAATCTACAACTGATATTTTAGAACTCCCACCAAGCAGCTCAGCACAATTGTTGAAGGACAATTGGCATCCCATATTAGACAAGAGCTTCTTACAAATTCCACTTCTTAAGGGCTGAACTTGAATAGATGCACAAGGCACTGGAAGTTTTCCTTTATGAACTAACTCAGTTCTGATAAGAAGCAGTCAAGCCTGACACATCCTGGGCTCTAGGGACATGTTTATTGTTTGTGAATTTATACCAGGGAAAGCTTTTGTGCCCTGAACCCCTTCTTTCCTAAGGAGTGATTGTAGGCAGTTAAAAAGAAAAAGCCCAGTACACGATAATAAAAAATTAGAGATAAGCTTAGAACACAGGGAGGAGATCAAGGGCTGGATTTCACCCAACTTTAGCAAGGTACCCATGACAGCTGGATGAGGTTTCAGCTGCTGTAGGTTCTTTCTGTAGGTGGTGGAGGAGAGAGTCATCTCCTCAGCCTGTGTTAGAGCTGCATTTTCATGGCAAAATGGATTTTCCCATCCATTTTCCTTAGATTCTAAAGGGGCTGAGGCCAGCCTGTGTTACAGATTTCTCTATGAGAAAGGTAAATGAGAATGGTTCAAGGCTGGGCCTCAGAAATCAGGAAGTTTGGGAAGTGCTTCATTGACAGAGAGCCTTGTGTAAGGCACTTCTAAGTTACAGCATTGGCTGCTTCAAAGGTGTCAGTTTAGTTGGTGTCACAGCACTGCAGGTTGTGAGGAAGATTGTCACATTCTTCATCACCTGTACACTTGGCACTGCTTGGGAAGTTTGTTGTTTTATGAGGGTGCAGAGCCAGGGAAATGTGGTTTTGAACTCTATTTATTAGAACTTAATTTCCAGTAGTCAGTAAATTGGAGAGTTGAGTCGTCTTAATGAGCTTTACTTTTCCTTTCTTTCTGCTTCCTGTAATTTTCTTCACCACTGAAGAATCATGAAACAGGCAGGTTTATTGTTAATGAAGAACAGTCTCATTCCTGGGGAGTTTGCAATTCAGTGTGGGCCAAATTTGTCTATAGGATTTTTTCCTTCCTT
>VYXF01001803.1:0-79807 GCA_013397295.1 Polioptila caerulea | reverse complement strand
TTTTTTTTTTTTAATGAGGAACCATGTAGTTCTGTGTCCACTGGTATTTCTAAAACAAGTGATGGTGGTCCTACTCTGTGTATCTGTATTTATGAAGGAAGAAAGTGGTACAATAAAAGTTGCTGGACTGATTCCCACAAAATCAGTATATATAGCTAATGCACTAGCTGGACCCTATTCAGCTATAAAATGATGCTGGACAATGTGATCAGATAATGGTTGAAGGCTGAAGCTCTGTGTTTATTCAGCTTTGCTATCTGAGATTAGGTGGCAAAGACTTTCTCCAGGACTTAATGACTCTGTTTTTCCATTTTGAAAGGTAGTACTCCTAAAGTATTTATTATTTACATTTGTAAATTATACTGCAATGATCTGTCACTTATTAAAAGCATGGGATGGGCCTAGAAATGACTGTCTAATTTTGTGGTCACCTCCAAATGACCCAAGAGTTTGTTTACTGTACCCAAAGACCACTCAGTTGCCATGGAGTGAAGGGAGAGTTAGCACAAAAATTGGGGTTTCATAAGACCTTTTCATATTGTCCATCTAGTGTAAATTTATATTTTTAATTGTGGGATGTTGAAATAGTAGGATTTAGGTACCCAACCATGTGAACGTTTTTCCAATTTACCTGAGCTGGCATGTTAAAAAGTATTTGCTTTCTCCATCAGCATTTTCTCACTTACTTTTTAAATGACAGAACAATACAGAGTTTAATCACATTGTATTAAGCAATGCAGACAGTACACAGTTGTTTCTGCCAGAAAACTACAGTAGTCATTATAAACATGTCTTAAAATTTATGCAGGCATAATTAGCAATTACAGTTTGTTTAATAAATAAATTTTGCGAAGTGCTTAAGTAATGAGTTTAGGGGGTTTTTTTCTGTTATTTTTATTCACTGCAATGCTAAATTGATGCTAACAGGGACTTAAAAAGAAGCAGTCCTTCCCTGGAGGGTTTATAAACAGCTGGTAGATAAGGAAGGAAAAAATTGAGAGAAGAAAGAATGGTTGACAAATTTACAAGCATTACATGTTGATTATTCTGCATTAATTTAGTTGTTAATTGTAGGTCCCTAGCTTTTTAAATTACGCTTTTTAATTTTTATTAAAAGCAGCTGTGTAGTTTTTCTCCTCTCTACATGGCTGGGATGAGTCTGTTTCAAGGGTGCTTGTTGTTTTTGAAGGTGAATCTCCTCAGGTAGCAGTGCCTGATGACAGAGGGTATCCCACATGGTTATCTCAGTTCTCAAATCACTCCCAGGCCAGGTCACTCCTGCCTGCTCAGTTTTTCCCAGGTTTGTGGCTGGGTATTAATTTTTTTCCTGGTTTCCTACCTGTAATGTTTTTTTTAGGGCTGACCTTTTTCTTTCAGGAAGCAAACCCTCTTTTCCTGCTACAGCAAGCGTCCAGTAGCAGGAGCAGCAGTGGAAATGGTCACAAGACCTTTCTCCTGCTGCCTTCTTGTTACCTCTGGTGCCTGAGACTCTCTGTGCCATTTGTGACTAAAAGGCTCTCCAGGATTCGTATTTGAATCTCTGAAGACAAATTATTCCTGTTACTCAGTTTGCTGAGGAGCTGGTGGTTCAATTCATGGTTGTTCAAGACATGAGTAAATGTACTATGAATATAAATTAAAAAAAGGATATGGTAGCCATTAATATTTAATAGTGACTTGTGCTTGCTGATTTAAGTCCTTTAATATGAGCAGTTTATGACAATTTAGGTGTATACAGTGACAATTTAGTCCCTGTAGAACTGTGTTGCACAGAGTGTATCAAACAGGCTGAAGAATCCCAACATTTTCTCTAAGGTTAAAGCAGCGGATGCCTCTGCTCTGTTATGATCAGATTAACTTGTTAATAAATGTTGTTTGAAACAAAAGCATTAAAAAAAAACCTCTACATGTACATTAAACTTTCACATAAAACTTTGGGGTATAGATTTCTTGATGGGAAAGAAAAACTTATTAGTAAGTAACCTTTACTCACCAGAGCATCCTCAGGAATGATCATAAAGTTATTTGACCAGATTTTTCACCTATCTGAAGTATTTAACTATGAAAGTATTTTTAGAAGCAGAAATGTGCTATTATTTCTGTAATGATAAAGAAAATAAAAAGCTCTGCAAACTGTGATAGGGATAGAGAGGTGACTTTCATAGTCTAAAATCCCATGCATTGGGGAAGTAACAGGGCAAAACTGAAGAGAAGGGTGGTTTAAAGCTATCTTTGGCACATCTTCTTGATAAGACAAATCTAATTTCCTTTTCTGAAGAGCACTGTCTGTCTCAGCATTATTAACTCCAGCCACTGAAATGTATGACATCTCTGTCCTAATAATGCACAAATTGATAACATCTCCTCACTCCATCTGGATGCTCTGCCAAATCTCTAGTGTGTGCTTTTAGTAGATTGATACAATAAGTCACAGCAGTAAAAAGATCTAAAGAGTAGGTTTTTTTCCTTGTGGGTTATTCTAGAGTAGTATTTTAAGATGCTTTCTGTAGCTATTTAATTATGGCATTTAGGAATCCCATTTCCTCTGCCTATGTTAAAATTCTTGGTTATAGATAATTTCAAACCCATATTTGTCATCTCAGCTCACTAGTGCTGTCACATCAAAGGACTTTTGTCCTTGTACGTGTTTGTCAAAAGCAGAAACAGTGCTTTCCTCAACTTTGGTGCCTCAACAGAATGTTTAAGTAGTTACACACCTTCACTTGTTCTTTGCTTCAAAATCCTGTTTATACAGCTAGCATCTTGGTGGTAGAATTAATCTTTTCAGAATAAGCAAAAAGTAACTACATAATAGCAGAAAGAAAAATAATTTGTCCTGATTGTTCTGCAATTGCAATCTGTGCCATTATTTTTCCAAGAGATATAAGCTTTTTGATTGTCTTATTACATCTCATGCAGAAATTGTTTCTTTTCCCTATTGCTACCTTCAAAAAAAATACCCCGAAACCCACTGGAAGTGGGAATGGTAATTTTCTTGTATATTGGATGTATTCCCCAAAAGTAAGGCTTTATGGAAATGTTAACTTGCGTGTGAACTATGATAAAGAAGCAGGCTGCCATAGGAGGGTTTCTCATGGCAGTGTTTCAGGCTCCATTTAATTCTGGTAGCAGTAGCATTCTTTTCTGACTTTGCTTTCATCTTCAGCATAACTCACTGTACTTAACATTCCAGTTTATCGCTGCCATCTCTGTTTATGGCTCTCAGTGTATTTTATTATTATCTTTCCTGCTGACTATTAAATGAAAGGTGTGGGGGGAGGAGAAGGAAAGGATGAGTTGCAGTTTGTGCAGTTTATTTTTGTCACCAGATCTATTTCCCCTCCAGAATTGTTTTCCAAGTTTGTGCTGTAAGTTCTCTCTTAAAGTTCCTTCATGCTTAAATTTTGTTAGAACCCTCTGCAGCAATTGAAGGGTTTTGAGGCCTGTGTTTTGTGCATTGCTATTTCATTGAGGACAAGGCAAAATGATTTTGTGAAATACCTGTTTCCTGTGCAGTAGTTTCTGTCTCACCAGATGGCAGGGCAGAATTGTTTAACCTGGTGTCTCCCACCAGATCAGAGATAGTGAGTCTTGCTGGGTGTCTGTGTCTCTCCATGGAGCCCAGTGAAGCACAGACACTCCCAGGCTACATTTCTGTGCCCAAACTGGGTCCCTTTTGCAGGTGGGTGCTGTTGGGTGAGACAGGGGTCCTTCAGAAGCTGCCAGTGCTGTATTTATCACAGAGCATTCCAGCAGTTCTTTCCAAGCTTCAGCCCAAAGGTATCTTTTAGCATTTACTGGTGACACTGAAGGAACAGTGCTTCCCAAGGGCCTGAATCTCCTCAGTGTTCTGCTGAATTGAGGACTTTGATTTCTGAAGCTGCTTCATCCAAATCAATGGCAGAAGGATGAAGGGACTCATAAATCTGTTCCCATGGGGCCTATTAGTGCAGGGTAGGCATTTTAGAAACCTGAGGGAGGGAAATAACATTTTCCACATATACCTGTAGACCTTAGCTGGCAGCATATATATTTTCATGCATTTAGGGGACAGCCACAACTGATATAAATATATCTATTTATGCATAGAAATAAAGAACAATGCCATAGACCTGTTACCAAGTGATTTTAAAACCTAGCTATTATTTGATAGGTTAGCAAGATGTGTGTTTGACAATTGCAAGTTGATCCCAAGGTGTGTGCAAACAGTATTTTTGAAGGATTATTTTCAGGAGATTATTGTCATAATAAAGCAGGTCAGTTGTGTTATAGCACAGGTCTCCAGTATAATTCTGTTTCTTTTCTGCACTAAGGACTCATTCACTGATCATCCCAACTCTATGTTTGTCAAAAGCTGTGAGGTCAGTGTTGGAAAATGTTGAGTAGTGCTTCAAAAACTAAAATGAAAATAGTTGAAATAAGTAAAGTAAAACTTGAAGAAGTTGAATTCCACTATAAGAGGCAATAATAAGGTGTAAGAATATGGAAGAGAATGTATAATAGAGGAGTTCCTGAGATTTTGTACTGTTTTTTCACTCCTGCCAGTGTTTGGCAATAAAGTAGTATAAAAAGTATCATCACAAAGGTAATGATTAGTATGCTGTGGATAACATGATATAACTTTGTTAAAAATTCCCTTTAACCTTGAGTCATCTTATGGATATTCTGCTCAGGTTTGAAGATAACCAAAAGCAAGTAGACTATAGAAAGCTTGTTCATGCACTGAACTGGAGAGAGAATCAAGTCCGTGCTTTTGAGGAGGTAAAGGAGCCAGCCAAGGTAAAACCAGTGTCTCAATGTAATTTCTCCAACTTAAACATGACTGTTTTAGCTAACACATACTACAACGTGTTTTCATATTTGTGTATTTGTACCTGTTTTCTTCAAGTAATTATTTTTTAATAGGTTTAGTAGGGAGGTTTAGGATGAAGCAGAGAAGCTAAACAGGGATGAGGAGGTGCCTAGTAGGTATCACATCTCTGGGACATTTTATAGGAGAAAAAGAAAAAGAGAAGGGGAAGCAGGTGAATTTGCCCATGGACAGTGGCCATGAGTACTGCTTCCCCCACAAATATCATTGTCACATGTCAAATGATCTGTTCACTTGCTGAGGTAGTCAGAAAATACTTTCAACTCCTCTGACACATATGCAGAAAATAGCTCTGCATTTTGTATAACTCCTCAGAAACCTGTTCCTAACACCCCACATCTCTGGTAGGCGTGCACAGAGAGAAGAACTGATGGATCAACTTTGTATATGTTCAGCCTGCTACTTAGGGTAAAGAAAAATGCAGGATCAACAATCTGCAGAGACTAATCTGATCTTGCCATCTTGTGCTGAGTGGAACATTTTAAAATAGAAGGTCCACAAGGCAATTATGCTGAATTTTAAATACTTTGTAACAGAGAAATCCAAAGGCCTTCTGCCAGCACATCATTTGGCTATTCTGGCCTGTCCAATGTATTGTACAGGGCTTGATTGTGTTCAAACCATTTAGAAATGCAGCATTCCCTAAAATTCAAGTTCACTCATGGCATAGTTTAAACCAGAATTCCTCAGGCACTGTATTCCTGACTCCTCACTCCTGCCTGATTTACCAAGACTTTCTTCTGTAGCATCTCAGACTGTTGGTGGTGTCTAACAAGGCCCAGAGCTGTTGGTTTGCTCTGCTTTCCATGGCTGATTATTTTTGCTTTGTCTTTGTGAAGAATTTTTCTGTCTTGTACAGATAAAATCAAAGCCCTTCCACGTGTTTTTTACAGCAGTCCTGAGGATCATGGTGTTTATTAAGCTTTGTTGAGGGAGCATTCTTTGTTTTTCCAGATGAATTTTGTGCTTAAGAGATAAATATTTAATATTTATTATTTAAAGAGCAGTAACTATAAAATGGAAAAAATCTGAGACAGAAAAAGAAAGTTTTAAATCTTGTCCAGCTTTAGAATTCAATTGTCATTCTGTGCATGACTTACCATGAATTAATAGCAGTATTTTGAGGGTACACCACCTGTATTTGACAGATAGATTTCAGCAGCAGGGTTTTCCTTGTTTAGCTGGCTTTCTTTTTTATTCCTTTTCTTTGTTTCATTATTTTGTATGATTTTTGGTGTTGAGACACAGATGACTTTCAAGAATTTGAAGTATAAGCATTTTAATGAAGAAAATGCAGCATTATTTAATTTAAAAATGTCTGCAAAAGGGTTAATGATAGGAAATACTTTTAATAAAATATTTTGCAACATTCATAAGAATGTGCACATTGTAATCTTCTAAGAAGATGTGCTATATAAAGACACAATTTTTCACAGATTTTTGTGTGGAATTGAAGCAGCTCATTCAACCTTATGTGGACCAGCTTGTAATGATTCTTGTTTTCATTATCATACACTAAGATATGTCTCTGGGTTCCTAATTTCAGAGGGAAGCTATCTGGAACCAACTACCACGATCCCCTCCCGTGACTGGGATCAGATATGCTTGTCTTCTGGATGATCTGTTTGGCAAGGAAGAATAATCTCATCTGTGCAAGGCACTGATTTAAGATTGGTGCCTCAGCTCTGAAGATTACTTAGAAAGATACAGAAAACATTTCTTGTGAAATGAGAAAAAATCAGATATAGGTTTTATTGCGTTTGATTTCTTGTTCCAACAGAGATGTATACTGGTGTGTTTTTGGAACTCTCTCTAAATCAACAGCACTGTGTCATACTTGTACAAGCATAAATAAAACTAGATCCTCTAATCTCTGTCTGCTTGCATGGAGAATTTGTGAGTATTGAGAAATCTTTGAGTCAAACAGTGCAAAATCTGACTGACCCTGCTTTGTTCTGCTAACAAAAGTTGTTGGATGACCTCTTAAAATTGGGTCGGGCTGTATTAGCACAATAATGCCATTCCATTCACGTTTCCTCCCTTGCTCCTCAGCTCATATCTGTGGTTTTGCTCTATCCCCGTGGTGATGCTCGAGTGCTGTTCATGTCAAAGTTGGTTATTTTGTGGAGGAAACGCCAGCAAGGTTTTTGCACACTATGAAGCTGCTCTGGTATCAGAGATAATTATGGCCTTGCAAAGTGGAAGCAAATGTTTTGCAGGCACGGCACAGAAGCGGTCAGTTCTTGCTTTTTGTTTTAGATGTGACTCAGGTTAGTCCCACCCAGATTTACTGGGGTGGGACATGTCTGAAGAGAAGGGGCTTCAGTGAAATTTCGCTGTGCAGAATTCTTGCAGCAGAACTGTACATGCCCTTTGAAAATTCATTGGTCTCTTTCTCCATGGCTTAATGGAGTTCCTGTTAGCATTTCTGTATCTTTTTAAGCTTATGCCAGCTCAAAGCCATGATTGGATCTGGATTTACTTTGTGCTTTTGTGATTGGAGTAATTACCCCACTGAAGAATGGAAGAGCTGAGGTGGAGCTGATTCATCCCCGAGATTCCATAGGGGAAGAGCTGTGAGCCAGTGACCCTCTTCTGGTGCCTGGGAAGCCTTAGAACCCTGTTTTTTCTTTAATCTGAACTTACAGTTTTGTGCAGGAATGGTTTGATTTGTTAAGGTGAGAATTCAATGTATCTAAATCCACAAACTGAGGGTAAGACAATAGTAATTTTTTTGAAACTTGGAGATCCCCCTTACAATTATGATTCTATATAGAAATACCTTCCTACACTTTTGTATGATAATGTAAATGAAATCTTTATTCTTTTTGTACTATATGGCAATATGTGAAGCTTTTGACAACCCTTTGCCTTTTTTGCAGCAAAAAAATATCTTGAGACAAGGCATAATCATGTTGCTGCTGCTGAGGAGGGACAGCAAAAAAATGGGCAAGGAGTGTCTGTGTCCAGAGGCTCAAAAGGAAAAAGGTAAAAACCTAAAGTGCTCCAAGTTGTAGACAAGACCATGGATTCCTTTTTGATCCAAAAGAGGAAAATGGTTCCTTATATGACAAGAAATATCTGACCACAGGGACAGTGTCAGGATCCAAAACAACAATTTGTGTTTGAAGCCTATTAGGTGAAAGCTGGATATTTTTATAACATGGCACCAAGACTGAGATTGATACTAAATGAATGCAGTTTTCCTTGTAAATTATTGATGTTCCCAAGACTTCAGAAGGATTTCTTTCAGCTGAGGGTTTCCAAGAAAAGGAGACTGTGAACATTGAGAACCTCTCAAGCAGCTTTTAGAAAAGGTAAATTCACTTTAGTTTGTTTCTCTTTATGTGTATGAGACAAAAGAAGCATTTTTAAAAGAAAAAAATAGTTCAAGAAATACAATATTTTATAGTTTCATGTGGAACCATGTGCATAGGTCTATTCACTCATGGTCTGGTCTTGTCTGGTCATGGTCAAGAAAGGAGACTGTAAACTGGAATCAGTGCAGAGAAGAGCTGGAAAGGTGGCCAAGAGAATGGAGATAAGAAAGGTGACTGAAGTAGCATGGCTTATTTAGTGTAATAAAATGAAGGCTCAGATTGAATGAATATCCCTTCTCTTTGTTGCCAGGTGAGGAAAATTACCTGGTTCAGGTAAGAACATTGATAGTCTTAAGGAAAAAAAAGGGTATAATTTGCTGTGAATAAATTAAACCTGGACAACAAAAGGTGGTTCCTCACCTCTGAAACAATGAGGGTCTCAAACTGCCTTCCAAGACCAATGTACTCAGTTTTAAGGTTGAGATGGGTTCATCTGATGATGGTAATTTTAGGAGGTTTAAAATACCATTCTGAATTATTAATCTCACTTCTGATTTTCCCTTTTTCCCATGCATCTTGCATAACCCTGACAAACACAATACAATCTCCTAGGAGAGGGCAGACAGGGCCTGAAAAATATTTTCATTGCCTGTCATTGTGCTGAGTGTGTCACACGCTGTGGTCTGACATGCTCTAAACACTTTTCACCAGGTTTTCTCTCTCGCAAGCAGCAGCGCTTCCAGAATGGAAAGGCCTGGCCAATGAGCAGCCCAATAATCCTCTTTGTATAATGTGACTTACAGCATGTGCTGCCCAGAATATTTCAACCTCTCCTCTAATCCTGCCACAGCTTCTTCTCTCTTTTCACATTGCTGATGAGGGGCCTGAATGAAGACAATACCACAGGGTTATGTTTCAAGATGGCAGGAGGCCATGGCTTTAAGGCACGCATGGCACAGAGGGGAGGGCAGCCCCCACAGTTGCCATTAATCTCAGCCCTGGATCTCTGCAGGGCAGCCAAGGGTATCTCCTTTCCACAAGTATCTGCTCTGGCCCGGCAGGAGCAGAGGGATTCACGTTACAGCCCCGGCTCCCCGGCCCGCGGCGGGGCTCCGCTGCGTGCTCAGTGTTAATGTTTGCTTCCTCAGCCTGGCATTTGGGAAGAAGAGGCTCCAAGTTCTCTGGAATAGCTGCTGCTGCTGGCAAGGAAATGGCTGCAAAGAGGTTGGCTCAGAATGCCTGTCACCTGCAGTTGGGCCCCTTTGCACGTGGGCAGCCATGGACATCTGCTGTGGGCAAAAAATGGATGTTCCTCACCAGGAAACATTTTCTTCATCATACAACCAGCTACTGTATTTTTCCAGGCAGAGCCATTTGCACCAACATCAGGCAGATGTTCATCTGCATAAATGAAAGGATGAAAGTCATCCTGTATTTGTTCCTCATGTGCTGGTGTGAGTTCATCCTACTTTGTGGAAAAAGTTTGGGCTCAGTTGGCTCCTGCGTCTGCTCTCTCTGTTTTGTCCTTTTAGCCCAGGAGACATCACTGCCTCCCGAAGGAAAACTTGCTGTGGGAAATTCTGCAATAACCAAAATACTGGACCTTTTCAGTCACTTGACTGCATTCAGAGAACAACAGTCTGTGTACCATTAGCAGTAATTCACCAGGTGTGTGCTTGCTGGGCCCTTCTGAGTGTTCCTGTGGTTTGAGACATGGAACTAAGAGAAGAATTTCCCAGTTTTTAACATTTTGTAGCTCAATGTCATGGAGGGAAGCATTAGCTCTTAAAGCAATAATGTCCTATACCCTCAGTAACTGAACTATTGCATGTTTACTTGCAGAATTTCTTCCTCTTCAAGGTTGTTTAACTATCAAGCTGCAGTACAAAAGACAGAATAGTGGCTTGTTTGTGGAGAATTTACAATATCAGGGGGAAAAAACTACCACAATCTGGGCTCAGTCAGATTTTTAAAATTATTTTTAGATTTTAGAGAGCAGTAGAGATAACATTTGAGAGAATACTATCTGGAAAGACTTTTTAAAAGTTACTGTTTGCTGTAAATCAATTTCTTCTGGTAGTTTGTTTGGGGGAGTGACTCAGACCCAGTCAAAAGCAACACTCCTGATTTGGGAAATGGTCAAAGAAGCCAGAGAGAGGTGTGGGGAGGCTCCATGTCCTTGCCAGTTCTCAATGCAAAGTTTAAAACTAGGAAGCATAACCAAGATTAGGAAGTTAATATAGCTATAATATATCAAGGTTTTGGATTGATTAAATGAACATTTAATCTGCACATTTCTCTGGCCATTTCTGAATCATCTGGAAGTTTCTTCTGGTATGTATTACACACAAATGAACAAGCTATCCTCATCTGCCCTTCACCCCAGCCATCTGTCCTCTCTGCTCTCCTCTTTCATCAGGATAGTTTCATATTTAGAACTATGAACAAAGAGAAGTAAAGGAGCTGATTCACAAACCTTCCCGAAATCTGATGCAGGTCCCTGGCAAGCGGCATGGCGGGATGATCTGTAACAGCACAGAATTCACTGACAGCACTTGAGAGAGCTCCCATTTCCAAAGCAAATCTGTCAGGATGGCATTGCCTTGGAGGACAAGAGGAAGACCCTTTGCAGAGCTGCTGTGCTGCAGGTGGGACAAGGCCACCTCCAAATTAGAGTGTCTCTGGGTGACACTCCTGTCCCCTGCTCTCAGATGTCGGCAGTGCAGGTGTCTGCACCTGCCCTTGCTCTCAGGATCCCTCACTGCTGCTGGAAGGGTGAGCAGCACCTCTAGGGAGTGGCCAGCCCCCAGGAATATTTAAAGGATGCCAGATATCCCTGCCCATCCCTCTGCACTGGCTGAAGGGTTTGGAAGCAGCCAGCTAAGTGTAGATATTTACATTGCTGCTGGGGGAGATGGGTCCCCCCCTTGGGGTCCCCTGGCATTGTGAGAGGAGCTCTGAGGCCGAGCAGGGTGACCTTGGCTGCCCGTGGGCAGGCTGTGGCTGATGTGTAGGATGGGCCAGCTGTGGATGGTCTGGGCTGAGCTGGGTGGCACAGGCAGAGTCCATGAGACCACAAGTCCATGAGACCAGGAGCCCACGCTGAATGTGCACAGGATCCCTCTCCTGGGATATTCTGGAGCTCAGGAAGAGCAGATTTAGCACCACGTTTATCAGGTGGACCTGACTGTGCTTGAGCTTGACTCTGCCTGGTGGGTCTTGCTCAAACTTCACTCCAGCTGGGTAAACAGGAATATCTGGGCTGACTTAAATGGAACTACGATTTCTTTTGTTAGAGCTCGCTGAGAATCTAATTTAGCAAAGTATTTAAGCGTGTGCAGAAGGCTGTCCTGTTTGTTCAAAGCCACCCGAGTGTGTGCAGGCAGCTCGCTAAAAGCTGTCAAACAAAGCACTGCTGGGAATGCTTTCCTAACAAAGAGAAATCCCTAATTTGAGGCATTTAGGAATTAAATCATTGTAATAGCCCCCCTCCCCCCAAACCATATTAGAAGGTAGCAGTGAAAGGAGGTGATATAGAACTGTCTGGACATGTTTATAGGCTATATATTGTGTGTTGTTATTGCAGTTCTTCTACAATATAAGCCAGCAATTAGCAATTAAATTCCCATTATGGGATCATGTTGGTAATTGAGATAAACTCTAAGTGTGTAACACTTTTAAACCTTTTTTTAAACTAACCCAGATACTATAGTACTTTTATAATTTAGAGATAATATTCCCATTAGTAGAGTTTATGACTCAATAAACAGCTCCCACAAGTTCATAAAAGCCAAAACTGTAAACACCAGGACAATTAATGCCATAGAAATTCTGTGCCTCCCTCTTCTCTTGGTGGTCTGGATAGAGCAAAGGGAAATGCTATCGCAGAAAAAAACCACAACATTTATTTTGGCTATATAAATATAAATGAATTGTCTTAAAACCCATCTGGAAATTTTCTCTCCTCCCCATGTCCCAGGTGGTCTGGCAACAGTGATGCGTTCTGCTTTTGTCTGCAGCAAGGGCAGGAGCTCCCATTGGAAATCATTTACTTGAAGGGATTTCATGTGAAAGCCTGGTGGTATCCTCACCCTGCCTCTCCCTCGGGAGAAAAAGGAACAAAATCTTCTCTAGAGTTGGGTTTCAGTGTACTTTTCTATTATTATTGTTATTACATTTATTATTGTTTTAAAGGAAAATCCTCACTGAAGTGCATAGAGGCCACAGTTTTTTAACCTCTACTGCTGGCATTTTTTAATTTTTTTTTTTTTTGACAGCTAGATGGATTTTAGGGAAGTGCATCTGCTTGCCTGGACATTAATACAAGCAGAGCTTTTGTAGCTCAAGCATTTTTTCATTTGGGGCTGGAGGTAGTGATTAATTTAACTATTTTCAATAAAATACGAGCACTTTCCTTCATCCCGAAGAACTTCATTTTGTAGTGTGGTAAGGCTCTGCTCTGCTAGCAAATCCTTGTGTGAGGAACCACCTCTATCTGATGCCTTGCTTTGCTGCTGCAGGACATTTCTTGCTGTGTTGTTAAAATCATATTGCTCAAGTTCATCAAAATGCGGGAAATTTTTTTTTCTCTGTTGCCATCTGGGTTCAAGTGGTTGTGAAAAGCTGGAGGAACACAGAGAGCCGCTGCTCCCACACTCCCTCTCCCAGTAGGTAACTCAGCCTGGGGTGGAACACAGGGTTTTCATCTGTTTTGCCATTGCATCAGGTCTCCTGTTCTTGCCACTTGTGTTGTGAGAGTTTGTTTCCAGAGTAAGCATCTCAAGTGACTGCCGGGATTCGTGTCCGTCACCTCGCTGCTGCTGGATTCCTGACCTTTCCGCCTACGAGGGAGTTTGGCTTTCAGGACCCCGGGAAACTCACACAAGGCAGAAACTCAGACATTTAGCTCTGCAGAAGCCTGGTAAAGAGTAACCGAATGGTCTTTCTTCGGCTTCCTGGCGTTTCCATTTCACTGGCCTTCCTGAAGTTTCGAGTTTCCATAACAATGGTATCAAACAGAGAGGTCCCTCCATCGGGAATGTGCCTGCCACTTCCTCTCACCCCACACGGAACACTCTCCAGTGAAGTTTCACGGCCTCTCAGCAGGTTCAGAGATGCCCCCTTTTGACTCCCTGTTGGCCCCTTTTGACTCCCTGTTGGCCCCTTTTGATTCCCTGTTGTCAGGGAGGGAATGAAGACAACACAAGACCCGAAGCAAATCAAATATGTGAATTAGAAAGACTTAGCATCCTAATGAAGCAAAATTCCTTTTTGAAGGCAAACAATCATGAAGGACCTGAGCTGCCACTCCTGAGGCCCCAACAGTTTAACCATTGATTTCTGTGAAATGGGGAAACAGGGTTTCCTGTGGGAACAGGCTTTGTCTTTACTTTCCAGGAAAGGGAGATTGCTTTTCTGCATTCCCACCCTTGCACACAAAATCCCTGACTTGTCTCAGGAGAGTTCACATGCGTCAGCTGCAACAGCCAGGTCCCAGGACTGGGTCAGATCCTGGCAGATCCCACCTCAAAATTCAGTATTACAGATATTTGGGTGTGGGGGGTTGTGACAGATGCCCCTTAACCAAACAAATGTTGGTTTGGTGCAGGCTCTAAAGGAGGTAAAGCCCTAAACAATAACTGGACCAAGAATCCTCCAGTTCCAGCCTGTCCTCTGAAAACCCACAAAGGAGCAGGGTTAGAAGTTTGTCCTTTGAAGCCTGCAGGTGACTGTGGGTCTCTGGGCTGCTCAGGTCCCTCTGTGCAGCCAGGATCCAATGGGGGACTGTTCCCAAAGCAAGCCCAGCAGCTGTAGGATTGCTTCCTCACCAAGGAGAGGCCTCAGCTTTTTGATCCTTCTTTTCCCTCCTGGGTTGCTCCTCTCCCAAAAGGGAAAGGGGGTGGCACAAACCTCCCCCTTTCCCTGGGTGAGAGGCAGCACTGCCTTTCCTGGGGGTGAGGCTGAGTGCACAGTCTTCCTCCTGCTTCATCAGCCGAGGGTTCAGATGCTCTGTGCCTGTTGAGCCCTGCCCTGCAAAGCCCCAGGCCGAGCTTTTCCTGGCACACAGCACTGGTGGCACATGGAGCATTGACACCAGGCAAGCCGGGGGAAGAGCTGCACCAGTGACGTGTGGATGCTGATGAACACTTCCCTCCCCTCAAATTCTTTTTTATAAAATTGCACCACTGGTGGCATTTGAGGCATCTCTGGCTCAGTGTGCCAAAGGCCTCTCCTCTCACAGGAGGTAAGCTATAAATCATAGCGCCAGAGACATATTTTTGGATTTAATATTGCTAATTTAATACATGTTAGTAATGCTGACCATGCATCAACTAAAGAAAGCAATCAGCTGGCCACCTCTGGGGAGCATTTTCAGAATCTTTAAGGTCCAAAAGCTGGATCCCAAGCTTGTGGAACAGAAGATTTTCAGCACAGGTGAGCAAAAATAATTTTCAGAATGATACAGTATAAATTTACATTTATCTCAGGAGCATGACTAATAAATAATGTACCATTGCCAATAGATTTAAAGTATGATATCACAGCAGCCTTTCATCTGTGTGCCTAAATGTTCAAACCATCCTTGAGTGAAATGGTCACTGTCTTTCTGAAGGGTGATAATGCAGGGTTCAGCACAAAAAGTTGGCCTTGTTCTGGACTACATCAGTTAAAGTGATGGTGGTAAACAGAAGAGAGGTGGGTTTATTAAGGTAGTAATGGGATTGTTGCCTCTTCCCTCCTCCTGCTTGCATCACTTCTGTATCTGCTATGGCTGATGCAGGGAAAATGGGGACCTCTGAGTCTGCCAGGAAAGCAAGGGTGGGTTGCAGCAGGACATGTTGTTTCCAAGAGTCGGTTTAGGAATGATGAGCAAGAAGGACTGGGAAGGACTCACTGCACAAAGATAATTACAGTTGAGTGAGTAAGCCTTGGATCACCCTCTGGGAACTCAGGGCCACTGCTTCAAGAAAATCAGATGGCCAAAGGTGACTCATTAAACAGCTTGTGCTGGAATTGCACTGATGTAGTGGTGAGAAGGGGCAGGAATAGAAAGTGAAAGAGACAATCAACAGTTATTTTAACAAGACTGAAATGAAGTTTTTTGTTTGTTTTTTTTTTAATTTATTTTCATGAAGTTGCTACGCTCCTTGAACCTCTGTTCACAGCTGTTGCTGTTCCTTATCCAGAGTAGTTTTCAACAAAATGTGAAAGGCACATTATGAGTTGGGCACTGCCTGGTGTGACCAAGGAAGGCTCAGTCTCTGCCAGGCTGCACTTGCCATTCAAGTGGTAAAGATTTCAGTCTGGCTTTTTTTGCAGTTTGTGAGTGTAATGCTGTAATGCTGGCCTGGTGGAAACACTGCTGCACACAGTTGCTAGGGAAACATCTTCAAGTTCATTTTTCTTTGAGTTTTGTCATTCAACTCACAGCATTGCTGTAATTATTCTTTTAAAAGTGGGACGTGGGAGCCATGAAGGGGTGCCAGTCACTGATGTAAGAGCTGGCATTGACCAAACACTCTGGCTTGAATCTCACCAAGGGTCTCAGGGTCAGCAGAGAGGTTCCTGCAGGTGCTGGAGGGGTGTGGGAAGCAAAACAGCTCCAACAAGAATTTGAATAATGTGTTGAGAAACCCCCCCAACTATGCCTGCAGCAATGAGTCAAGTTCAAGCTTATATGAGTGAGATGTTTGGCTAGACTTTGTATTTACATTTCAGTAGCCTTTTATTCTGACAGTGATGCCCCTTGTCTTGTTAATGAGTCTGCTAACAGTGTATTGGTGGGCTCTGTAATGAAAGGAAATGTGACAGCATTTATTGACACAATGCCCAAAACTGATCAGAAAATTCTCTTCTAAAGAGGAAAGGAAATGACAAGCCTTTTTCAATTATTCTACTTTGAGGGTTATTAAAATCACCCCTCATTAGATGCCACGGAGGTGGTGATAGATGTTGTAAACACAAACCTTTGTGGAAGAAGAGGCTTCTCAAAATAGGTGCATGTCCCAAACATTTGTATGTCTAAACTCTACCCGGAAGAGATAATCAGGCACAAAATCATTCTTTCCTTTGTGGGTACTGAGCTGGGGACTAATCTCCTGATGGACAGTCCTAGGAATTGCTTTATGAGCAGAGGCAAAGCAGAGATTTTGGAAAAACAGCCACACTTTTGTCATCACCCCTCTGCAATGCCTGTTTGTCAGCAAAGCTGCTCCCCAGCCTCGTTGTCTCTGCACAGACACAGCAGGAGCTTGGTTGTGATCCACAGGTGCTGCCCTGGAAGTAAATCCAACAACACTGAGGAAGGAGTCCTGAGCTGTGAGATGGAGTGGCTCATCTGAGATCAGCAAAGCTAACCAAAGCAAAGTCCTGACTCTCTGAAGCCCTGAACAGCTCCTTCTCCACTGTCTTCCTCTTCACCTTTTTCCTTTTGGGTCTAAAGCTCAGGTGATGTCTCCAGAGGCCAACTGCTCTTCCCCAGGGCTTGCCAGCTGAACCAGCTGGGCTCTTCTGTGGGTTTTGTCTTCCCTGGGAGCCCAGTGTCCTGCCCTGGGTGAGGATGTGCAGGGAGGGGACACAAGGAAGGCCCCCACATCTCCCAGGTCTGCACAGGACAGTGACAAACTCTGAGCTGCTCCTGGCAGGCTTGACCACTTCTGCTCCTGTCCTTGGTATCCTGCACAGCTACAGGCTGCCAAGCCTAGGGAGGAATTTTGGAGTGAGATGGGATCCTGGGCTTCAGGAGAGAAGAAGAATGATCCCATACCAGCTCTCTCATCCCCCACCCCCGCTTTGATGGAAAGTTGGGTCAGTGTTGTTTTTGTTTCTGCTTCTTTCTCCCTTGCCAAGGAAATCATTGTGACTAACTCCTCATCATACGTGTTCAACAGCGTTTCTGGGATCAGGTCCTCCTCATGAAAACAAAAATAATCCCTCTTGTTTCTCCTCCCAGCTATCCCGTAACATACATAAGTGTTCAGGGAAGCCAGGAATGTATTTTAATTCAGATCATTATTAATAAGTTCAGGAGCTATGAGTTTTCCTCTCTTCATTCAAAATGAATTATGGCTTGGAGAAAAATATATCCATCTTACAAAGTTTTAATCCAAAGGGACACCTCTTAATTAAATTAACCAGCAAAAAGGA
Source organism: Polioptila caerulea (assembly GCA_013397295.1). Classification (NCBI taxonomy): domain Eukaryota; kingdom Metazoa; phylum Chordata; class Aves; order Passeriformes; family Certhiidae; genus Polioptila; species Polioptila caerulea. The sequence goes on along the minus strand of VYXF01001803.1, from coordinate 62,470 downwards.
AATACTTGTAATAAGGGTGCAAGATAAATATTAGTATCATGCACATTCTAATTTATCACAGCCTTAAAAGAGTCCATAAGGTTTGTTTTTCTTCACTGAAATGTGCTGCATTCAGATATCATTCTCATTTATAAATCAGTGTGTGTCACACAGGACACCCCCCCGTGGTTGGGGTATTGGCCTGCCAGTGATAAATTGCAGCTGGGAGAGCTGAGAAGTGAAGATGAGTCGTCCTCAAACTCAGGCCCTAAATTTAACATTACCCAGAGACAAACAGAGCCCTGAACTGAGTCAGGGCTAGAGGCAAAGCTGCACAGCCCTGATGTGTTATCTCGTGGGATTGCACAGTGCAGTGGTGCTGCCAATTTTGGGGGAGCGAGGGGAAAGCACATACACTTCCTCCATTAATCAGCTTTTATTTACCTGGGTGGTACCATGCTGATACTCACTGAAGCCCTGGGTGGGCAAAATATTTAAGTGGGAGCCTATTTTTAAGGCAGCTGATAGGTTGCATTAATTTCACAGGCAGTGCTCTCATATTAATAGTTTGTTCATGATTAAATATTTGATGCCTTTGCTGCTATAGGTAACTTCTCCATATTTGGGTTTTATTTAGTAGTTTCAGGGAAAAAAACAACCCCTAACCACAACTCCTGTACATATGCTTTTGTTTGTACATTTATTCTCTCCAATGTCTGCATGAATGCTCGTGGAGTATTTTGCATACTCACACATGTGCTGGGGTGTACAGGACACACAGACATGTCTAATATAGACTTCCAAATTTTTACCCAATGTTATACATCTGGCTACATTTTAAAAGTATGCAAATTTATGGTTTGTAAAACTTGGAATAATCAGGCTGAAGGAAAATATTCTAAAATATCAATAAATGTGCACAATTATTCCAGGAATTGAATGTGCACAGGGGAAGCTCTCAGTTAGACTAGACTAGATTGGACTAGACTGGAATAATTTCAATTGGAAGGGGCCTACAAAGATCCTCTAGTCCAACTGCCTGACCAGCTCAGGGCTGACCAAAAGTTAAATCATGTTGTTAAGGGCATTGTCCAAATGGACACTTGCCCATTGGGGCATCAACCACTGCACCAATACATGTGAAATTTTAGAGGTAAGACAAAACTAGTGCATTTCTCAGTGTTGGAGGGCTGAAATTATGAACTCAGATCACAGCATTAATTGCAGGTGTCAAACAATGTGACAATGTCTGGATGTTCAGCTGGTGTCTTAGGTTGTGTTTGACCCATGAGAGATCATAGGAGTGAAAATTGTCAATACAAAATTGGAGTGTACAGGGGGAAATTTTCCATGCATTTTGCAGAAAACAATGCTTGATTCAAGGGAAAAGGAAAATGTTTGAAGTATTTTAATTGTGGATATACTTTGGCCCAGTGGAAGAAGCTACAATTTAACAGGAAAATTAGTACAGATAACTGAATTTGTCTACAGGCAATATTTGTTGACCCTTTAATTATTAATGAAGCCTCACATTTGAACATTTTATTCCGGATATATTAACTATAACTAAAAATAATTCAAGAATGAACCTAAATCTGCAAACTAATGTGCTGACCTTCTACACCAGTCAGGAAATTGAAAATTCTATCACATAGTGGAACTGACAGACATGGATGGATCCTGTGTGCATGAGAGAGATGGTGGGAAGAAAAAAATGTTGCTTTTATTGAGGAGATCCAGGCTTTTCAAATCTGTTGACAGGCTTTGCAGGGGTCAGTGAGGATGTGCCTCAGCAAGGCATCACTGATAAAGCACATCCAGCTTTCCAAAAATGGCACTTTGCCCCAGGCACTCTGGGGAGCCAAACTGTGGATAGAAAAGGGCTGAAGTTCTCTCATGGATCTGCTCCAGCCTAGAAAACAATGTCGATGTGTGCAGTATCCTCCAATGGCTAATCAAAGGTCTGTAAGATGGGATAAGCAGCAAGTTAAGCACATTTGTGGATGGTGCAGAACTCTTCAGAACTGCCAGCAGCAAAGAATTGCAGGAGGATCTCACTCACTCCCAGCTGAGTGACTGGGAGATCAAATGCCAGTAGAAAGCCAGTGCTGGGAAGAGCAAAGCAATGAAACCGAGGGGAAGTGACAAATTGACCACAGCAGCACACTGCTGCCTTTTAGAAAATAATTTGGAATATTGATGGCAAATTCTATGAAGGCAGAGTTCTGATAATAAACAATGGAAGGAAAAAATAGTCAAATTAAGTACTGGATACTACCAGGAGAGGAACCAGCCATATGAATCATAAGCTCGAGCCATGCCATGCTTCAACCACCCTAAAATGGATGTGGGGGAGCCAGAGGCAGAGGGAGAATTAAAACAAGAGCAAGGAGCCTGTGACCAAGCTTGCACGAGAGAGGTGATGGAACAGCTTATGAAAAAGGCCTGTTCAGGGGAAAAAAAGCCTATTCAGTGTTTCTCATAATGTAAGAACAAAGAGTCTCCCAAGGACATGACCAGGTTTAAAAGGAGGGTGAGGATTTGCTGATTTCACAGCGTAGCTGCCTCATGCCAGTGCCCTCATCACAAGATTCTGCAAAAGCCAAGGGGGTAGAGGGGCTCCAAATTAGACAGATTTGGAGAGGACCAGGCTGTTGGTGACTGTCAAACACAGCATTCCAGCTCCAGCTCAGGAATCCTGGTGATCATGGAGTGGTGGGAGCACAGCAGGGACACCAGGAAGGGCCCCATGGCACTGGGCTTGTTTCCTCTTTGCTGTGTTCTGAGCATCTGCTGCCAGCCATGGTCAGAAACAGGATCCAGGGTTGGACCAACCCTTGTTCTGACCTCACAGAGCAGCTCTTGTGTCCCTCTGTCTCACCAAGAAGTACAGATGCGCTGTGCTGATTTCTGAATAAAATAAAATAAAAATAAAACAGTCTAACTCTAAATAAACGGAATGTTCTCCTTGAACTTAAAAAACAAAACAACGAAAAGCCCCAAAATAAAACCAAGACAATGTTTATACTGGGAAATGTGCATTTTCTTCTTCCTGGATAACTCAAAAACAGCTGTAGGGGTTTTATTCAGACTCCCCCTCTCCAAAGTTCACTTTTAGGTTGAGACAAATGTTTTCAGTGCCAAAGAAGACATTTGAAGAAGATCGTAAATGAGAGAAAACAGAATTAAGATGCAAATGGAGTTTTGCTGCAACCTTAACCAGAAATCTCATGATTTACAGTCATTTTGCTAACATTTGCTTATCTTCAAGGAGAGAAGAGCTCTGGTTTAGCGGAAGCTGTGTTTTACCAGGAGGATAAACAATGGTCTTACTGACTAACCAGCATTTCCCAATGTTGTCTCATGAAGATTTCAGGAAAAATCTCCTCAGAATAATGCTCTTGATGCTAGGGCAGAGAGATTTGAAAGAGCACATTAGACCTGATAGCACTGCAGCACTGCTGGGGCAGGCCCTGTGCATGTCACAAGAACCTGAGGAAATCTGGAACTAATCTTGGTGGCGGCCCAGTGGGGGATTTTGCCTTCAGTAAAGACAGGATTGCCCAACATTTCCCATTATAATCTCTTGCTTATGCTTTCTCATAACATTGGCAAGCCTTAGCTCTTCAAGCTAGTATTATGTGTGCTGGATATCTTTCCCTCGCTTACATTTGGGAAAATGTCAGTGCAAATGGAAACTTCTGAGGAGGAGGAGAGAAAGGAAGCAGAAATGGGGGTTTACAACCCACCTGCCAGCTTGTTCCTGTAAAAGTTCTGAAGCCCTTGTGGAGGGGTGACAGTGACTTGAAACTTGGGAAGAGTTTTCTTGCTGTCACCACAAAACCTAGTTGTCATTTAGGCACATGATCCTCTAAACCCCCACTTTGACATGCTCAGAGATGAGCTGAGAGGCTGCCAATGCGTCAGCAGAACCAGCAATGCTCCTATTCCATTATTCCATTCCTGGGTGGTGAGCACTGTGCGAGAGAAGAGGAATTATCCTGAGCAGTGTTTGGGGGGTAGGATGAACCATGAGTTCTTGGTTTGGCTCTTCCCCTTGCAGGTAACTGGAGGATGAATTTGTAAGAGCAACAGTGTTGTGATTTCAGGCTCTGCTGCATGAGGGAGTGCTGGAACAGAATGTGCAACCTTGGCAAGGCTGGACTTCAAGGACAAGCTCCCAGATCTTCAAGAAGTCCCAACACTCTTCCATCTTCCAGGTGGGGTCAGTCTGATTTTCCAGTGTCAGAAGCAAGATTTTGTGTTAGCAAGCATGGTCCTCCCCCTCTGAAGGGGAGATGAGAAATGACCAAGGGTGATAAGTACCAATAAGCTGTTGACATGCTTTCAGGACTCTGGGGGAGAACGTAGGAAATTTGAGTTTCCTGTTCTGCCAGAGACACATTTGATGAAACAACCATAATATATATGTGCAGAAGGTTTGAATGAAGGGTCATTATATGTTAAATTAACTGTATTGCAAGAACATTAAAGAAAACAAGAACAGGAGAAACTCTTCAATCCATGAGAGGATTTGTGTGATGCCTCAAAAAAAACAGATCCTTGTGTTAGCAGGAGGCCTATCATTCTTGCGGGGTCATTGGAAGAGACCCAGGGCCTTTTGCACTCTGCATGTGCAGCGTAAAATAGCTTTGCATTTGCTTGATCTTTTCCATTATGTTATACAACCTTGAAGAAAGAAAAGCAAGCATCGGATTTGTGATTTATGGCTTGATATTTACTTGCTGTATCCGGGTGCGAGACCTAGTCCAAGAAACAAAAAGAGACCGTGAGCCCAGAACGAAAAATACACGCTTAAGGACTAAATGTATTTTTCTTGGAGCGCAGTCCCAGCGAGCTCTGCTTGGAAAGCCGACCGCCTGCTCACCCTGCGAGGGTTTCCAAGTTCAGCTGCCACGCTGAAGCCTCTCTCTCTCAACACTCTTTGCACTTGGCTCAGCAGACCTTAACCCCCATCCTCACTGTCCTTGTGGAGGAGATCCCTGCACCCCTCGGCTGGGCTGAGAAAACCCCTTTTTAATAAATTAACACAGTGCGATGGGATGCGGGAGCATCTGGTGCTCCCAGTCCTGATTTATTTCTGCAGGAGCACACAAAGCATCGAGTGATAAATTATTGAGAGTCAATGGGCCCTTGGAGAACAGGGCTGTGATGAATAGTGAGCAGTTGGCATCCCACATAACCGTGGGTCCCAGAGGGCTACCTAGGGAGAGGGGAAGGGGAAAGAAAAGGCCAAAGCCTTTGAAGGATACAGCTGTTGGGAAAGTCTTCCTTTCAGTGAGACATTACTTTTATTTTTGACGCCTTTTTCAGCAGTGGGAAATGGGGTTAGGAATCCTCTGGGGATAAACAGTAACCACTAAACCCAGGCTACCTGCAGCCTGGTCTGAAATAGGACAACAATGAAGCTGAGTATTGATGTACCTAAGTGAATTTTTCATTAAGAACACCAGGGGCTCATTTAAAAGATGTTGCAGTTAGCAGAACTGTCTTTTGCAACTTCCAAGGCAGAGAAATCCACAGTCCATGTCTCACCAGCAAAGAGGCCACAATGTGCTTTAGTCTGGTATGGAAAACAGAGTAATTTTGGAGTCAGCATTTAAAGAAACAAGAACAAAAGCCAGATAATGTAAACACTACCTGATTGCCCTGCTTGTGTGGCACTTTCACAAGGAGCAGTGGAAAAACCACTGAGAAATACCTTTCCTTAATGACCCTGGATATTGTGGTCATAGGGAAAAGTTTCCCCAGGCGTGGAGAAGTGGTGACTGGGATCACTGGAGGGGATTGCTGGGTGGCACTGGGGCAGGAAATCACTCCCTGTGCCTCCATCCCATCACTTGGAAGCTGGGTGCAGAAAAAAACATCACTGATCATGCAAGGCCAGTTGGCAGAAGGTTTGTTGTACATCAGGTTGTGAGAGCAGCCTTTTCCAAGCCTGCACTTATCATGAGCTTCACAAGCCCTCTGAAGCAAAATACACCCATATCTGGCATGCAGGGGTGTGAGAGTTAAAATGAGCCTTGTGCCCAGAAGTGAGAGGATTGATCCAGAACAAGGGTTAAAAAGGGCAGTGCACTGGACACTGACCTCGCCTGCCTGACTCCAACTTTTCACACTGGATTTCCCTTCAGGAGAGCATGAAGGAACCTGTTCATTGACATTGGGGGCATCCTTGTGCAAGCACTTTGAAAAGCTAATTCAACCTGTCACACTTTCTGAGTTACCTGTTTTATATCTGGCAGACAGGTAATATCCCATACTCACCTGGCCATTAGTGATAACTTCACTTTGGCTCAAAAATTTTCATTTTAGTTGCCACAGAAGCCATCAAATGTTACATCTTCCTGGCTGTTTCTACTTCAGACAGCTCTGCTTTCACATACTTGAATTTGGGAGCGTTTTTCACATGCACAGCTAACACATTGAGAAAAAAAATGAGTACAACATTTTGGTGTTTGTTTTCTCTTGTTTGCATCTGCAGCTGGTCACATATGACAGCGTGTTGGCTGATTAAATTTAGCTTTGACTGTCCTAACCTAAGAGTCAGTGGGTCTGCTGGGCAGTCTGGAGTAGACAAACTTGTACAACTCTGGAGGCCTTCACAGCCCAGGCTGGGCTCTGGGCTGGTAGGGGTCAGTTCAGGCTGCCTCCAATGTTTCAGGCTTTATCCATTTCTATTTACACCCTTAGCACTATTTTACTGCAGCTGTCACAAGGGAGTGGTTTCTGAGCTGCCCCTAGAAAGGTGTTTATAATACACCTATGCTGGGACATTTTGGTGCCCATTTAAAACCTTCCTCGTTGCCTGTCATTCTCCTTAATTTTCACAGTTCCTGGAGTATGAAAGGACACTAAAGTCTGAATAATTTCTGGCAGTCTACTCCCTTTGCCAGCCCTCTGAATGCACTGACTGCCTCCTGGGCTGGGAGACACCATCAGGGTGCCCACCAGGAGGTATCTACTCTGCTCAATCAGGCCTTCATTTTTATCAGAAACCAGTGGTTTTCATTAGTGGACTGCATGAAAGAAAAACAAAGCAATGTTGTTTAATGTATTAATAAGAAAAAAATTCACCCCTGTTACCAATAGTGTCCTTTTTAGAGCATGAAAACAAAACATTTGTTCTTTTTAATGGAACATTTTTTCCCCCTCTGCTTCCCTAGTGAGCAGGGGTTTATTATCATCGTTCCCACTCCTGTATTCCATATGTGACTCCAAATCAAACCCTGAGGTATTTCATCTCTTACCTGGCGGGGTCAGTTTAATGTATTGAAATCAGCTTGACTTACATCTGCTTTGCAGATCATCACTGGCATACTTTAAAAATTGTTATAAGTCTATAACGATGCTTTTCTCCCCTCCCCCAGTGCTCCAGTAATGTCAAGATTTATTGGATCTGAAGGTCCAGTTGTGACCTTGGCTCCCACTCACTAAATCTGAACCTCTGGGGTCTATAAATCTTTGTGTGCTGTTCAATTTATAGAAGTGAACATCTGCTTATCATACAATATTTAAGTTGCAGGTGTATTCCACCAGTAAAATAAACACATGGGTTCAGTTGCCTGGGCTGTAGGACATTAGACAGATGTTGAGGGGATGGTGATGGTTCTGCCTGTTGGGAGAGCCCTCACGGTTGGCAGAGCTGCTGTGTGTCTCAAGACTTTGTATTCCTGAGAAGTGAGGATGGCACAGCTTTAACCCCAAAACTCAGCCTAATCCTGCTTGAGAGCAATGCCTGAGATGCACACAAATCACACAGGAGAAAAAGTCCAGTCTTCCTGCCCCTCCTACGACTGGTGGGAAAGGCATCAGCCCACGTAAGGATGGTTCTGCACAACCTGGGGAATGAGGCAGAGCTGTGGCTCTGTTTCTTCATTCAAGTGATGAAAAATACGGTGCACAGGAGAACCCTATCTCAGAGACAGCACCGAGAGGGAGGGGCCTACAAACACCTGAATATGATGGGAAAGGCTGAAAACTCCTGCTCCACAGGGTAAGCAAAGCACTGCTGACCCCAAATCATTGGAAAGAGAGAGCAAAAGGAGCAGAAAATATCTACTGTGAGTGAAAAGGAGGAAAGAGGTTACCAAGCAAATATAATTAGAGGGTCAGTGGTGGCTGAGCTGGGAAACAGAAAGGCAGCAGAAAACCAAGATGCCTTTGTATGACCCATAGGATATGACAGGACATAGGATTTTTGACAACAACTGAAGAAGTCAGAGGAGACAGCAGTTCCACAACAAAAAGAGGGAGATGGAACAGTGAGATCACCCAGCTCCTCTTCAACTCAGTGTGAGTTGTACATTGGTCAATGAAGTGCCACTCCAAGCAGTGCCTGGCAAGTAACTGAGCTCAGAGTGTTGTGGGCATACACAGAGGCTGAGGCAACATTTCTGGTTGCCTTCCATCCCAACAGCTGGCAGGGAGAGAGCCTTTCTCCTGTTTTGCCCAAGAGACTGCTCCTAAAGGGCTTTGGCCCAGTGCAGGGTAAAATGCCAATTGCAAGGAGGCAGTAAAAGCGCCTTTGGGCATGAAGCATTTTAAAAAGCAGATTTGCATTTTAAAAAGTGTTCATGCTCCCTTGGTGAAAGAAAGAGCCTCCCTGCCAGAAGCCCAACTCCCACACTGGAGAGTGGGGCTCTCTCCTCCCTGTGAGCAGCTGCCCAGGGAAGAAACTGCTGGAATGGAAGCAGCTCCTCAACACAGCATGTGCTGGGTGGGGAACTGGGCAGGGGGTCCCACAGGCCACGGGGCTGTCAGCAGTGAGCTCAGTGGCCCTGTTTTGCAGGAGGACAAAGGAGGAGCAGCGCTGCAATATTTCCAAGGCAGACCCTATTCCATCCAGGCATGTGGTTGGACGCTGTCCTTCTTCCTGCTCACTCCTCTTGATGCTCCAGGGTGTCCACGTGGCCCTGGAGCAGCCTGAGACACTGCTGGAGATACCACCTTGCACTGAAAATGGGAATTCACTAACTGGACATGAGTTGCAGTGGTGCAAGATATATTTTCCATCAGTTTTGTCCCTGTCCCTGCTGCCAGAGGCGTCCTCATGAGCCCATTGACCAGCTCAGATCGTTGTTGCCCACAAAGAAAGGCAAGAGGGCCTCTAGTTAACAACAACAAAGCACCTGAAGAAAAAATATTATGAAATATTGCAGCTCTACTTCAATAAAAACATCTATTAATATATTTCAAGACCTTCCACAGTTGTTTTCTCCTCCCTCCTGGGTAGTCTAACCCCAGCCATAATTTAGCATGAGGCATGAATATCTTCACTTATTGTACCCATAAAAGAAGAAAATCGGGAATTTGCTCAGACTGCCAGGAATCTGGAATTTGTTGATGAATGGACATTTGGCTGAACATAGTGAATTCCCAGCTAATTGAAAGCAGATAATGAAATAATGCATTTACCTTGAAAAACATAATTTTCTTAATAAATAATTGAAATGGCATTCTTCTGACAGATGAAATAAGAAAAAAAATTATAAATAAATTCAGGCTTAATTCCTGTCCTATATATTATAGCGTACTTCAGTCATACCTTATGAGGAGATTAAAAACCATAAATCTTTTTTCAGCACAGTGCCAGAGAGTGCTTTGGTCTAGAAAATGCAAGGGCCATCCTATTCAGGGGAGTGTGGTTTCAGTCATCATCAACCTGTGCTTCTGTCTCCAAATACCATACCTAGGGAGAAGAATGCAGAGGGCAAGGGAATAAAACAACCTTGGAAAAATGTAGGGGGACCTTCAGCATAATCACAACTACTTTAATTAGCATATCTGTAGGTGTTCACCCTTCTCATCTCCTTCTCATCCCAGCAAACCTGTTTCTCATTGGACTGGTGGGAATCCATGGCTAGGAGTTACCCTTCAGTCAAGGAGCAATGATTTTCAGCTGAAGGGAGGCTAATGGCTGAAAACATGTCAGCTTGAAACACTTGCAGATGATCTGATCACACCCTCCATTTTAAGGAAAAGATTAGCAAAGGATCCAAATAAGAGCATATGGGTCCAAATACCCCAATCTGGGTAGGGCTCTGACTTGGAAACCCTCCTGGATCTAGAAGCAGGTTCCTCCCATATTTATGCAACAGGATAAAATTAAACTGCAGAACTGAACCCTAAAGTGTGGAGCTTACAAAATGCTAAGGTGGATTTTTTAAAAATAGCTTTAGTTTGACAGCAATAATTTCTTGTCAGATTGTGGTTTGAGTGGAACACAATGTTCCCAAAGAGACACGAAACCTGACAAATTTTAATCTGCTAAACTGCAAAACTTGGCTATCCTAATTGGAAGCGTTATTAATCTGGGTTAAGTTCGGAATTATTTTTCAATGAATTTGCAGCAGGTTGTGGTTTTGGGCAAAAGCCATGGAAAACTTGGTAGTTACACAGATTTTTAATGGGAATAAGGGGAAAACCACAGTGATTTTGCTTGAGTTGTGATTTGGAACTTTAGACTTGGTCAAATTGATGGGCTGTGAGGCCATGTGAAATAAAAGAACAAGTCTTGTAAATGGAAACTTCCCCAACAAGTGCAGCAGATCTGCTCACAGAGGTGCTTCCTCTCAGATCAGTTCCTGAGTTTTAGGCACAAAGACATGTCCAGTTTCTTCCTAAAAGCAGTGGGCAGGAAGTCCTACAAGGCCACAAAAGGAGCTGAGGGGTATGAAGAAATGGGATGAATGGTTTTGAACCTCTACTTTCCTTGCTACTAAATGTTCACTGATTTGCAAGTCCTGTTAAATCCTCTGCCTTGAGGAATTTCTGTGTGGTCAAGACAAAATTAAAAGAACAACTGCTGAAAAGCTTGACATTGACTGAACATGGTGGTTGCCCTAGCTAAGACATCTGATTTTGTTTGTCTCTAAGTGCATGTCTGGTAAAAGCAAAGAGTAACTTTGGGAATGTTTGAGCACTCTAAGGTGTAGAACAGGGTCTTCCCAGTTGTCTCAGTGGTGAGACAGTCTGATGGTTGAAAGACTCACTGAAAGAAAGCACGTGTCACTATTGCCACTCTATTTTCTCGGATTTTTTGGGGGTTAGAATAGACCTTAGGATCTTCTTAAATGATCTGCATTGTAATTTCAGTTTCTTCAAAGTCTGCTTTAAATTCCCAATATCAATGTTTTAGCATGCTTTTTTAATTGGTTTGGTTTCTTGGTTTTTTTTTAATTAGGGAGTACTTCAGGCTTTATTAGAAACTGATTAATAACAAGTATTCTTAAGTACTTCTGGCAGTTAATTATTTTCCCCGTCTGAAGAACAATGTCTTATTTCCATCAGAATGAATCTATCCATCATCAGACCATGAGATTTGTTAAACCTTTGTTCAAGAAGTGAAGGACTTTGTCTCTGGGCAAGTTCTGCTGTCTGTGCAGCCGTAACTCATTAGCACCATGTCATCCCTAAGCCTTTCTTTGGACATGTCACATAAATTGAGCTCTTGAATCTCTCAGAATAAGGCATGTTTTCCTATCCTTAATCAAGTGAGTGTGTTTTTTTGTCTGAATCCCCTCCTTTTTTTTTTTTTTTTCTGAACACCAAAACAACTGGTGGAGCCATCACACCATTGTGAGGCACGGTGGATACTTGCTCCATGGTGGATCCTGCTTTGCACAGCCAAAAGATGTCTTGGCCCCTTCAGATCCTGAGCTGAAGTTTGCCTGAGATCTCTGCAGAACCACCAATCTACACACTCAGAAAGTCTGGGCTGCTTTGCTCTCCCTGATTGTGCTCTGCCACAGTAAAGGAGCAAACAGGCTCTGCCATTCACCAGTGCCTCAGTCTTGCTCTTATTTGCCATCAGCAGGGAACAGCTCAACAGTGATGAGCCAAGAACCCTGCTCATGAAATTGGACAATTCCCCAAAGACAGTTTTATCTGACGTAAAATAGTCCAGTTGGTAAAATAGTCCAACAGTATCATTTATATCAGCTCCATCACCTTTACTGATTAAACATGTTCATGTTCCAGCATTATAAAATTATTTTGATAGGGTCTGGTTTTGATAAGCTCATGATAATTTCAATGTAGTTCTATTTTCCCCCTGTAATTCTTAAGAGAGTTACCAAATAACCATTCTATTATTTTGTTCAGATTGGTGTCAGGATGACAAGTCTATATTTATTCACATCATCCTGGTTACTGTGTTTAAGCGCTGGCACAGCTTTATCTTTGCTTCACATCTGTGACTTCTCTAGTGTTCCAAGACTTATTCAAAATCAGCAGCAGGGGTTCAGTGAATATCTTTCCCTTTTGGATGCAAATTATTCAGGAACTGCCAATTAAAAATTTCCAAGTTTAGAAAGCATTGTTATAAAAGAAGGGCTTGTTTTTCTTACATAAGATGCAGTGCATTATCTGGCTTTTTCCCAAACAGAAGTGGGAAATATTTACTCATCATTTTTACTGCTTTGAGCTTATTATTGGCAGTTTTAGCCAATAGACTTTGTCCATTTAGAAGCAATCTGATGATTTTCTAGATTAGGATCCCACTTGTAGCTAAGATACTTTTAAAACTCCTGCTGACCATAGATGTCTACATTTGTCCTTCTTGTACCATGACTATAATTTACAGCCTGTAATTCATAGTCATTACTACCAATTTACTCAGTTTTTTTTATTAGTGACTTCTCTGGACTTAGTTCTTTAGCACAGGTTCTCAACTGACTAGACATCAGAGATCCCATTCCAGAATGTTTGTTCCTAAGCTGCTAGAAATCTGGAAGCAAGCCAAAACCCTTCTCACCAGCAGGGCAAGTCCTCCTCAGATGGTGCTCAGCCGGTTCTCCTGAAATACTCAATAAAGATTGACTGAAGCATTCCAGCCATGGGAATGTTCCAGCCAGATTTCAGCCATGGTGACCAGGTCAAACTCATGTTTCTATAGGAGTGAAAATTGTTTCCATTTCACCCTATGAGCAATTACAGATTATTTTTTTGCTGGACTTTCTGATTTGATGCTAAATGAATGCTGGATCTTCTCTTTCTTGTCACCCCTCTGCTCCAGTGAGCCTTTCCTGAGACAGGCTCTCCATCCCACCACAGGCCCTGCACCAGAGAACAGAACCAGCCAAACCACAATGTCATGACAGCTGCTCTTGGTATTTTAAAATGGCCAGTGGTAGTTTTGCTTGTGAAATAAAGTTTCTAGCTGTTTCTCACGTAACACAGGAGACAGCCTGTCTCAGTGCAGATTGAATTATTATAATGAAGCAATCATTCTTTTACTGCAAGTCTGCCCAAGTGATAAACAGAAACAATACACAGCTAAAGTATTGGCTGGCTCCCTCCAAAAAGTCCCCTAAGGTCTTTACAGAGATGTGGAAAAATAGTCTAGGTTAGGCCAATGTTCTGCAATAATTAGGATTAAAAAAGGAAACATGAAGTGATTCCTCTTCGAATGTCTCATTCATCCTACTTATTAGGATTATCTGGCTGGTTTTCATGATGATTTAATGGGAATGTATCACTTCTTTAAATTCTTTATTTTCTTGTTGACACTCAGCATTGGGTGAAAAACACAAAGAATAATTCAACTTGAAACAAAGTGGTCACCTATTAGCAAATGCTTATTCTGCATTTTGTACATACAAAAGTTGGATGGTAGTGGTGATGCTGAGCCTGGTCATCTGAAGACTCATTTTCTAGAATAAATCCACTTGGGGTTCATGGCTGGCTCAGGTAGATTCGGGTGGAATCTCCCTGAAGCAGGTAGGCACTCAAGGCTCAAATAAACCCAGAGCAGGATTCATCTCACCTGATTTAGGAAGCTGGAAGGACATTTTTGTCATGAGTGGAGAATGGCAGGTTTGTCAAGGGTCTCAGTTTTCCTTTCCTGTAACAGGTGCCCACACAGGTGACTGCAGAGCTTTCAGTTTTAATTAACCATTACTGTTTATTCTCAACGACCCCAAACTCTGTGGGCAGTGCTGGTCCCCTCAACAGGACTGTCCCAGGAGCAGAGTCCTGCCCAAGCTGGGTGAGGTGGGCAGAGAGCAGGTCTCAGCCAGCTCATCATTGTGTGCTGAAAATGTGATTTGATCCTCTTTCATTCTGGAGTTTGAGAGACAACAATGGAATTCCCACAGCTCTTCCCTTCCAACTGTCCTGCCAGACTTGGAATGCTCTTCAGCAAATTGGGAAGGTATTAGACTTGCAAATCAATTTATTACTTTGACTTTGGCATCCTCATTAGGGCCCTGGCTGTACTTATGAACTGTTAGCCCGTCTCAGTTTACCTTCTTGTAAACTTTGCTGTTATGTGAAGTGTTGGATGGATCCTTTCTAAAACATATTGTCCTATTAAAACACATTTAAAGAGTCTTGTAAACCCTGGAGATTAACCCCAATGTTTATGGAGAGTTATAGATGCTAATTCTTGCATATTTGTCATTCCAAAGCATGGCCTGGTGGCAAACACTCTTCCTACACCACAGCATTTGCGTCAGTGGGATTTGTCCATGCTCTGATTCCTTAGGACAGAGAAAAGAAATGTTTGGAAAGTGAGGAATATGGGCATTTACCATCTTAGAGTACATTAGCTGGTCATAAAATCTTAGTGCTAGCTCATAACAGGAGACTTGGAAATAGAAGGATCATTCCCAGAGGATGGTTTTGATTAAAAACATAGTGATAAGAGATGGTCTGACCCTGAAGAAGAAGCAGAATTTTCTCTTTCAGGTTTTGTTAATGTTCCTGTATTGGAACACCTTTATGCATGATCTCTCCCCCTTGTCTTGCCAAACACACTGAGTTGGCAGCAGCAACCCCACAAACCTTCAGCTTCCTCACCAGCTGTGGGTGTCTTAACCTGCCCTGAACTCATCAGTTTCTTCTCTTCTAAGGATGGAAGATTTTTAACGTCTGCAGGCTTCTGTCTGGTGGCATAATAGTAGATAAAACAGTGACAGACTCAACTGTTTGGGGTATATGGGTGTAACTGTAGGGAAATAGACCCTGTGTGATCATAAAAGTATGTATGTGTATTGGTTTTGTGTGTATATATACATACACCTATATAAATACACATGTGCATACACACATGAAAAATCTGTATGGCCAACACAAATCTGAGCAAGTTCAATTTGTCTGAGTTAAACCTTTACTATAACTCCATAAAGCTAATCCTGGCAACTTTTTTTGAGGAATAGAAAGCACATTTTGGGTGGTATAATTTCTTTAGGAGACAGCAGATGTATCAGTTATGACACTCAAAGGATTCACAACTAGCTCAACAATTTCAACCTTACGGATAGATGGGCTTTTTGGGAAGAACTGAGACCAGTATGGAAGGAGACATGATGATGATGATGATGATGATGATGATGATGATGATAGAAAGGCAATGCAGCTCTGACCAAGCACTTTGTGAACAGCTGCTGTGCAGAAATGTTGTGAGGGGTACCTGCAAAGAGCTCTGTTCCTGATATTTATTATCCCTACCTTGAGGAGAACTGGCCTTTATAGCTTTGGTGGGTTTTTTTCTTCATGCTAATTTGTTAGATAAACAGATGCCTTCAATAAGTCAACTGGAATTATTATCTGTTTAATTTGACAGTCTTCTGGATCCCAAATTTTGGCTGACCACTGTGACTAAGATGAGCAAAGTAGATGGAAATTAATCATCCTCAGGCTAGCCAACTCAAATCCAATTTTTTCTTTTTGATGGAAGATTCTTTTAAGCTCAAACAAAGAGAAAAACTTCTCTATACAACTGGGAAACCAAGAGGCAATTACAGGACAATTAAAGAACAGTAGCTCACACAGTCCCTTGTTGCTAATTTAAAAAACTGTGTTAGTAATTTGTCAGCAAAAAAGAATCTGATTAATTTCATATCTTTTTTTTTCCTTTTAATGTATTTCCACGAGAGCTCATTATTTTTAAAACATTCAATAATCAACAATATTTTCTGGATAACTTTTCAAAAATATTTCTGACTCTCTTGGCCTACAGCAGGCCACATTGAGTAGTAGATACTTAAAATGCCTTGGTTGTGTGTTTCACTATGTTTCGTATTTCTGCTCTCTGCCTAAAGAAGTGCAGCTCACAAAATCAGATTTCTAGTGACCATATCTCTTATCCAGCTGTATCTGTGATGTAATACAGAGAGAGGTGCACTCACCTGTCTAAAAAACAAATTATGTGCAACATAGATGGTAAAAAAGACACTCTCCTTTTGATTTTGGAGTGTGCTGGGACTCTGGGTTTCTAGTAACAGTTAAACCTTTGGAAGCTCTTTCCCTTAATCCCTTTGCTGTGTCCAGCCTCAACAAACAGATATGACCAAGAGAGGACAGCCTGTGAGCTACAATGCAAACCCCAGCATGCTCTTCTATCTGTTTATTTGGTTGTACTTTACAATAATTAAGTTCTCCTGTTAACAGTTATGTGGGCACTGCATGGAAATTTTACTGGTAATGCTTGAATTTCATCTCTTGCTCTTCCTCAACATCTCATTCAGGAAACTTGCCTCATGTGGGAGCAGCTTCTGTGTCCTGCTAATCCAAGAGCACAGGCCAGAGTGAAAATGAAGCCATAACATAAAGACAGTTTGGCCTTAGGATGACTAAGGAATTTGAGTTTGTTATCTCAAATAGCTAAAACTCAGGAAGCCAAAATTACTTCATCTTGGAGCAGTGTAGAGTTGGATGAAGACGGCAGAGAAGACGGAAGGCTCTCCTTCCCAATAATTTATTAATTTCATGCCTGACATGGGGTGGGTGAGAGCTTCAAATAACAAATCCAGTCACTGCATCTCCTTATGGGAGCAGATTGCAGCAGCTGATCCTGTGGCAGGGTGTGCACCAGGGAGGTGCCTGCCTTACCCAGGGCTGTGCAGGATCCTTCCAGGCATCACAGCCTGCCAAAAGAGAGCCAAGGGTGTGCTGAGTGTGCTGCACCCTGACCAGGTACAGTCTCTCCACCCAAAGAGAGGAAAGCTATTCAACTGGTAAAGGGGTCAGTAACAAAAGCAAGTTTTTCTCATATTCTGGGAGACATGGGGGCCCCCTCAGGGTTTGTGTCTCCACTGTTTCTCTCAGTAGAGTAAATTTAGACCTTTATTTTGCAACACATGTTATGTGCAGGTTCCTTATGCTCTTCCTGAGCTGGAATTCCTTCCACGGTCACAGCAGGTCTTTGTGTGGGCAAAGGTGGTCATGGAAGTGATTTGAGTCTCTCTCCCTGAACATGTCCAGAGGGAGGGGAAAAGCCTCCAGGCTGCTTTGTGGCCTCCCTCTGCAAAGGCCTTGGGACAAGGTGTTGGGCAGCAGGAATCAGGCTTTGAGCATTACAGGGAGAATCTGAAACTTTAGGATTTCCCAGTTGCTTACTAATGTACCCTGCCTGTGTCTGGTTTCTTTCTTCCTTAGTGGTGAAAGGAGAAGATGTTGCTAATTGTGTCTACAATGAACACTAATTGGGGAGACACCAGAACACTGAGTGTGTCACAAGCTGAAGCAACTTCCAGTTACTGAGTTTGGTCTGGTGAACGAGCCCTTGACTGTGCAGCTACCTTGAAACACGGTGTGAGTGCCAGTGCAGTTTGTCATGAAGCCTTGGGAGACACTGCACTCCCAATAACCAGAGGCTCCCTCTCCTCTGCTGTTAGGGAGGGATCCTCTGGAAGGGCGTTCAGTCCCATGGGAGAGGGTGGCAAGAGATGCAGACCTCGAGAATTCTGCCTGTCCTTGAGACCACCAGGAGTCAGGAAAGCCAGATGAGGATCCTCTTGGGACTACAGGCTCTTTGTGGAATCCAAGACTGCGGCACCACCAAGGGAATAAAAAGTGGCAGCCTCAAGTGAAAACAAGCCTCTGTGCCTTTCTGCTTGTGAGGGCATTGAGGCAACATCACCACCCCAGAGACAACCACCAGCTCATTGTTTGCAAGGAGTGGCCTGTGTTAACTACTTGCTGTCCCAAGCAATTGCTTGTCACAATTCATCTGTGGCTCTTCCTCCCTTGCTGGAGCTTGTGGTGCAGGGCTTTAGCTGGTTGGGCTGCAATTTGGCTTCAGCATTTGCACCACCTTCAGCCTCCCAGGGCTTGGGTTAGCCCTGGATGGCTTAGCCAGGGCTGCCCACTGCTGCTTCTCTGCTTCAGCTCCACTCGGGAACTCCTTGGGATGAGCAGGGCTGGAGATGTGAGTTAGTCAGCTTGTCTGGGCTGACCCCTGGATGGTGTTTCCCTGCTTGGATGAGCACAGGGAGAGAAAGAAGGTGCAGATCATGGGAAAGTGGTGAGAACCACCCTCGACGAGCCAATTACTCAAACTTTCCCCCTTGGATTGTGTCAGGTGCCTCTTTCAAAAACCTTAACTCACACTGTTAGGAGTTTAATTTTAGGTTCTTGCCTCCCACATATGGCTTTTATACTGTGGGAAGCCTTCAGACATATCACACTTAATCACTGTTTATCCTTACTCATTTTCTTGCCATGCTGGATATTTGTTTTTAATCAAGAACAACTTTTCTGTGTCATGCAGTCATCCAGCTAGATGATAATGTGCAGCTCTGCTCCAAGAAGCCACTCTATCTTGCTGTATCATTTCAAAGCAGGGCATGCTGAGTTGGGTAACAATATGGCTTTTTCTTCTGCCACTCTGGGGCAGCAATTCTGAGGCAATAAAATATATTATTCCTTATTTTTTGCCTTGTACAAAGAAATAGAACATAAATTTCCTAACTCTTGCCAGCTGTGTGGCATTTTGGGGATGCTGGATTTTTCCTAGGAGAGGAGTAAGGACAGAAAGACTCTTGTTTCAGTGGCACTGTCTGTCTATTAATTAGAAAAACCACAGTGAGTGAAAGCTTGGCCTTTAGTAGACAGCAAGAGCTTTGCTGCAGACTTTCATAAAACCAGGATAAACTCACCTACTTTTAACAGTAATATAGAAAATTTTGCATCCAACACATCTGACACATTTCTCACTGAATTTACAAGTAGCCCAAGTGGGACATTTGGTCTGAGAGATAGTAAACTCAGAGCCACAACCATATTGCACTGGGGAGCCAGTGCTCTCATACCACAGCTGACGTTGCCAAGGCAGAAGTACGTGGAAGACAAATGCAGTTTTATCTCTGTAAACTTTGGATTCAAATTGGAGGAAGAACTGGATTAAGGGAAAATATGCTCTTGTGTCCCATACAGTCATTGAAACCATGATGGAGAGAAAGGAAAATAACATGCTTGTCCTCAGTATGTGTTAATACAAACATGAGTTTGCAGGGTGTTAGGGGAAATAACTTCTATGGAAACAGCTTTGTAGAAGATAAGGAAAATATATTTTTTGTTGGAAGTGGGGTGTTCTTGGTGTTTTGTGGTGGATTGTTTTTGTGGGTTTTTTTTTTGTTGGTTGGTTGGTTGGTTGGTTGGTTGGTTGGTTGGTTGGTTGGTTGGTTGGTTGGTTTTTTTCAACCATCACATTTTTATCTACTTCTCTACTTCCACTGGCTATTTCCAGGAACGTGAGTTGTTTGGGAAAACCTGACACACACATCACATATTTTTCATGTCAGAATCACCAGTAGGAGATACCATTATGTTGTTGAGCATTCACTTTTATCTCTTAGTGAAAGAGATGAGTGGATCAATCAGTGTTCCCAGCAGAGCTGCCTGGGTGGGATGGACATCCTGTACACAGACCAGCACTTTAAAACTGCTTATCTTTCACCTTCTTTTTGGCCTATAAAATACTCTGCAAAAAGTGCATGTTCTGGAGAGATCAAGGGTTGGGTGAGACACAGCCATGTCTAATTACTGTTGAACCCTTCCCCTCGCACAGACAACACCCTCCAAGCCTCAGCTTTTAACATTAACCTCGCTCTGGTTTATAAAGGGTTTATTTTTTCTGCATGGCCAAGTTTTACAGCACCTGCACTGATGTTGGGCAATTCCTTCTCAGCTTCTGGGAGCATCAGCTTGGACATGAGTGGCCAAGAGGGCAAAGGTGGGGGGACACTGCTGTGGACAGGGGAGGACAGGGCACACGGGGGCTGCTGCTTCTCTCAGCCATAGGTACAAGGACAAGTTTTACCTGATCTGGGTGTAACCCTTGGGAGAGCAAAGCCCTGGCCTGAGGCTTTTTATCTTCTTGGGGCCCAAAGCCTTGGCACTGCTTCAGTTCTCCTGCGGTTTCTGGAGCTGACAAATCAAAAAATCACCTGCATCTTGCATTCCTGGGAGGTGCTGTGTTCGTGGGACAGCTGGGAAAATGGTGGCATTACAAAAACCAGAGTGACCACAGGACAGCTCTAAGGGAAGAGGTGCTCAGTCAGATGATTTGCCCTTCATTGGGCCAGAAATGCTCCCCTGCTGAAGGGATATCCCAGTGTCAATTCAATCTGTCTCCTGTTCTGGTGACAGACAGTTGTGATTTTGGTTTCTGTCAGCGCTCACAGAAGTCAGTGACTACTTCCTTATGGAAATAACCATTAAGGACTCAAACCATCTGACACTTCACAGGCATGTGTGAATGACAAATAAAAAAGTTAATAATATCATCAAATCTTCTAGAACAAAGATGAGATCTGATTTTATTTTTTTTTTTTGGACAGACAGAAAGCACATCTTTAGACTCTGATCTTTTTATGCATCATTAGCTAAAGTGACTATAATCCTAGGGTAAAATAAAACATCCTCCTCAAGTCCTCTTTAAGTTAGTCTTACTTTTCAGTCAGGTACCGAAGAAGCAAAACAAAGCAAAGCAGCTCATAAATCCAAAAGCTTTTCCCATCTTGCTAAAGTTTTGTGCCAGAATTTATTTTATAGATAAATGTACACACATGCTCAGTCTGAAACACTCATGATTGCTAGAAAACAGAGAGGCACTGAAGGATTAAAACGGAGCATGGGACCTGCAAATAAAGATTGGATAATTAGGGTGAATTTTTCTATTCACTGACAGCACTGAAAGAATTCAACCACTGTTTGTTTCAGGTTGCCCCGAAATGAGAATTTTCGAATTGTTTTGGATGAAGCAAAGAGTGAAAAAAAAAAAAAATTTGACTGGAAAAAAAAGACTTTTTGTGCCTGAAATCAAACACTACATGTACTTAATTGAAACTGGAACTGTGTTTTCAGACATGAAAGCATTTCATCCTTAAAATATGAACATTTAATTATTTTTCACTTTGCCAGGGTTTTTTAGGGTCTTATTTATCTGACCACTCCAAGGCAACATTGGGCATAAATTAGAACTTATTGTTGTCAATCTGTGCCAGCATTTTCCAGGAAAAAAGCTATAGCTGTAAACAACATTCCCCTGTCCAGCCAGAAACCATGATGTTACCTGCTTCTAATTTGTATGGCAAGTGTGATTCACCAATGACATGCAACTGTTTGGAAATGATCATAAGTTCTCAGCCTTACAGCAGATCTCTAGTTTTTCATCCTCCTCCAGTAATATTGTACTGAAGAGAAGATGGATGACACTGGTCTCTGCTACCTCCTTGGGAGATGGGTTTTCCCTGAAGTCCATCCCCTATGCAGTTACATGAAACATGGAATTTGCATGAATTACTTTACAGACTTCAAGTGAACAGGTTCTTGGATATTGTAATCAACCAGCATTTTTTAACGCTGGGGAATCTTCCATCTCACAATGGGTTCTTATCTAAAATTCTATATATGACAGATTTTACCAACCAGTCCTGAGGTTAAACAGAAAGCTTTTGAAAATGTGTGATACATGTTCTTTTGCACACTAATGTTTCATGTGCAGCACATATTCCATGTTATTTTCTGTGCAAAGACCTGTGGTAACACTGCACTGACTTCAGCAAGGTTTCCTTAGACCAATGTCCACGGCTGCTGAAGAGCCAGACCTTCCCTATCCATGACAGCTGCCTTGCATTTGAGAGCCAGTATGGGAACAGAAGGCTCATATAATGGAGAATGGAGATATCTATCAACTTCATAACTCTTTATGACATATTAATGCACCTCGGGGGGGTAGAGCCTCAGTTTCTGAATATTTGGCCCCAACATTGAGCAATTCTTTTGTTTTGTGTTTCTTCTGTACAGCGTACTGTGAAGTCCAAACAACAAAGCAAACCCACTGAGCCTGGAGCCACTGCAGAGTTTCATAACCCAGAACATGAACACAGTGGGATGCTGCCAGGACTGTCAAAGCAGCTGTCCAGACTCACAGTTCCTGGTGAGCTAAAGGCTGCACCTCCATCAATGGAAAGGAGGACTTTGTGAGAGCCAGCATTTTTGTTAATTAGAATAACTGAGATGCTTCTCTGTTTTTTCATTTGATCTCTACCTTCCATGGATACATGTGCTCAAGCTGAAGAGCATTGCTTGGCCTAGGAAGCCCACAATGCTTTTTGTTTCTTGGTATTGTCTCACAGGACCATCTCCCTGGACACAGTGGAGGAGGATTTTCACCGGGTTGCTCAAAAATCTTTTCTTTGCTGGAAACTGTGTACAACCCCAGGAAACAAACTCAGGGAGGGATGGGAAAAGCAGCAGACATTAAAAGCACTGTCACATGCTTCTCTTCTGTTCTCAGAAAGCCTGGTTGTATACACTGCTTGCTCCCTATGAGGAAGAAGTCATGGGGGTGAGGGCAGGGAGGGTATCTAGGAGGAGGTTCCCTGAGGAACTGAACTTTCTCCTGCCCTTCTCCAAGCTGGAATGGGACCCCTCCAAGAGAATCCTAAGGGATCCACAGTCCCAGAAGATGTGCTAGCAGTAAAATACAAGGCTTTGCACAACTTAGCAGACATGCATTAAATCATGTGCTTTGATGGGAAAGACATTTCTGCCCTGGGTAAGATCACAGTGCTGCAGATTTACTGCTTGGTTGAGGAGGGCTCATGGAAAGCCCTGAGTATTCTGGTATGAGCTGTGCTGTGGAGGTGGGGAAGGTTTACACCTGCCTGGGGCTGGACCACTCTCAGAGGATAGTGGAACTCTCTAATGTGATCCATTCCTGGACCACAGAGGACAGCTACTCAGAAAATTAGTCTGAAAACAGCAAGTTGGTGAAAAATCCAGAAATCAATAAAAAAACTCCTCAGTTCCAGAACTGGTCTTGAATCATTTATCACAAACCTTCTTTCACCTGGAGACATGTATGGGTGAGGGAAGACTAAAGGGCAGTGTGAGAGCAGCCAAGGTGCAGCCTGTGAGTAAGAAAATCCCTGAACATCTTGGTCTGTACAGTGCAGCACCAGCAAAATAGTGACACCATGCTCTTATTGTCATGATCTGCAAAGCAAACAAAGTTCCTGGTCACCTTGTGATTTCTCAAAAAAGACCCAGGCAGAGAGGGCTGTCATGTGAAGCATAGGAAAGGTGAGTGAGATTTTGGTTTTCCAAAGGCAAGCAAGCGTGAATTTGGCAACTGCCCAGAGACACACGTGATCTGCCCACAATGAGTGGTACTTGGCAGAGATAACCCCAGACTGTATTGCTGGAGGGAGATACCCTGCCCTCACCCTCCAGACTGATGTTTGTCCATAGGAAGACAGTCCTGGGCAAGAGCAATAACCTCCAGCCCAACCTCTCCCAGCTGACTGGTTCACTCTTTTCATGGAGCTAACTCACCTGCAGATGTCCTTTGCTTCACATTCAGAAATTATTTGCTGTTGTCTTCTTTGTTGGTTTTTTGTTGGTGGTGGTTTGGTTTGGTTCAGCTTTTTGAGGGTTTGGGGATTTTTTTTTGCTTGGTTGTTTTTTGTTGTTGTTTTTTTTGTTTGTTTGTCTTTTTGATTTTGATTCTGGTGCTTTTTTGTTTGCTTGTTTGTTGATTCATTGGTTGGTTTGGGTTTTTGTTTGTTTTGGGGTTTTTTTTGCAGGAGAGTGTTCTTGCTGCACTCCTGCCCAGCCACCACAGGGTGCCAGAAGTGACAGAAGACAGACTGACAGCAGTGTCCTGTCCTTCCCACCCTGCAGGACCAAAGCCCATCATGGCATCCCCAGGGGCTCAGCATTTCAAGGAAGTCATACATTGAAATGTACAGCATGGGACTCAGTTCCCTTTGCTTCTTTCACCAGAAAAGCTCAGATCAGGGTTTCACAGAAGGTGGTAGCTCTGGTGGGTTTGGATCTTGGGCAGGAAGAGGGTTGGACTATGAAGCAGTGGTCTGGGAGGTCAGCAAGCCCCAGTGTATCTGCCTTGTTCTTGGCAGCCTGTTTGTTCCCAAGCATTTTGGATCAGTTCCCCACTTCTGTGTCTGATGTATCTCACAGATCACCAGCGTAGCTGCCCCATGCCAGCAACCCCATGAATTTCCCCATTTAAAATTGTTCTGTGTATTATTTGTGGCAGAACGCTTTCTCAAGCCTAAACAAATTACTCCTTCATCCCTTTCCCATAAATAATGCATTTCAGTCCCTCACAGCTCCTCTTGCTCCTCTTCCCTATGTGTTCCCATCTGCCTAAATCCTCTGCAGAGCCTGGTGCCAAGGTCTGGGCACAGGGCTGCTCCTCAGGGTTCTTCAAAGCAGAGCAGAGTGGAGTAATTGTATACAGCACTTGCTGGCATGTCCCAGAATGACATTTGCCTTTTTTCCAACAATATCATGTTGTCAATTCATGCTCGATCCCTGCTTTTCTCTGGCACGCAGACTGGTTTGTGCAGCAGCCAAATCCATCTGCCCAGCTTGGCCTTCTTCTGGGCACCTGAGTTTTCCTTCCTGAAAGCTGCCCTCTCACTGAGTTTCACCCTGCTGATTTTAGATCAGTTTTGTTTTACCAGGGCTGCTTTGAATTCCAGTTTTATCTCTAAAAGTGCTGCTCAGACCTCTCCAGCCTCATGCTGTTGGGAATCTCTCTGAAGCCAAGATATACCACATCCACAGCATACCTTACCCATCAGCCCTGTGACCCTGCCAGAGAAGGAAATTCAATTGGTTTCACACAATTTGCTCTTCACAAATCCATGCTGGCTGTTTTCCTTCCCTTTATGCCCTCAGAGTCACTGACTGATTGTCAATAATTCAGCTGAGTATTTTTCATGGTGTTGAGCTCCTGCTGACTGCTTTATCATTGTCCATGTGGTCTTTCTCTTCCTTTCTAAAGTCAGGTACAGTGCTTTTCCCCTTGGTTAGTGAATCCTGCATCTCAAAACTCATTCATACCTGACTTCTTGGAAGCACTCCTCCTGGGATTGCCAGGAGTGCTGGCAATACTCAAGGGTATGGCCAGTCCTGTAGGTAGATCAACATGTCCTTACTAACCAGCTTTGAATGAGCTATGTGCTCCTAAAAAGCAGTTTACTGCTTTCCAAAACACTGCAAAAAGCATGTAATAGGAAGAAACAATACTGCAAGTTAGTGAAGTCAAAAACCTCTGAGTAATTTCGTGAACTGAATTTGTCTCACAAGAGGTGGGTCTCTGTGAATGAGTCTGGGAGTGATCCTTGAGCTGACCAACAGAATCACTGTCTGTCTTGCTGTATTTTTTGAAAGTCTCCTGGGAAGAAACCTCAAAAAGCCCCCCAAAACCCATAAAAACCCCCACCAACCAAAAAAAGTGCAACACCTTCTCATTCACCTTTGTCTTAAAGAATTTTCTATTGGAGTTCTCCCCATTCCTTTGAGATTCACTCCTGAGTTTTCTGAATTTGGGAATGACGTAACTTCCTTAATCTTCACCTGGTCCTCCAGCCACCTAATCCTGTGCTACTTGCACCTATCCATGTGACTTAAATCCCTGTGCAATACCTTTCACAGGCGCCTTCTTTAAAGATAAACATATGTTACAATAACAGTAAAATAACACATTACTCTCGCAGCCCTTCGCACTCGTTAACACTCATCTGGATCTATGCAACCTCAGTTTTATGTTTATAATTTGATTTCCATAAATTTTAAATCCATACCTGGGATTTAATCACAGGTAACTAATGGCTTTCTTTATGAATCTTATTGTTGGTGCACTTCAGTGTAGTGCAGGGTACAAAGTGTAAGAGAAAATTTCTTTCCTGAGGACCATATGGTAAAAGAATAAAGCTCTGACTTAATGCCCTTGCTTTGCAGAGTAGCACAGTCAACAAACCCCTATTAGATCACGGGATAAATATCGACAAGTTCCAGAGTGTTGTTTCAGCCTGTTGCTATAGTAATTTGAAATTTTGCTCCATGACCCATATAAAAAAGGGGATGAAAGAACACATTAGTATTTAATTATTCCCAAATTTGCTGCACTGGTACCACTCAAACCAGAATCACCTGCATTTAAGAGAAAAGTGGGATGTGGGCATTTCTAGGCCAAATTGCTCTGTGTAGGCTTTCATCCTGGAAATTATTTATTCATATTAATGGAGAAGAGCAGGCTTTTCCCTGGTCTTTAAGCCAATGATTTAAGGTTCACAACTCCAAACCAGATGACACTGCCTATTTTTGGAGCCACATGAGTTTATAATTCCATGTGAAGGAAAAGTGCTTTATTGGGTAGTCACAGAAGGGCAAGGGGTCATGGAGTGAGCCTTCCTGAGCGGCGAGTGCCGAGGCACTCAGGCACAGTGCAGGAAGGCATGTATCATCCATAATGCATGGACTGCCCCTGAGCAGGCTTTCTGTGGTGTGAAAAGCTGCTGTGAGGGCATCAGGGAACAGCAGAGACAAAGGTCAAGAACCAGGTCAAGCCTGAAGGGACGAGATCAGTTGTAGGATGTGACATGGGATCAAGCGACTCTTATCCAAGTTACTTCTTCATAGCTGTAGCAACTTGTGATGCTCATGTCCCATAGCAGGACCTGACAAACTCACCAGAAATATTTTTAACTTATGCATTTCCTTCTAGACCCATAGTAAATCACAGTGGAATCTTCTGAGACTGCTCCAGTCCCCTCCTGCTCATACCAGTTACTGCAAAGTGTGTGTAATTTGAGAAGAGCCTTCTTTTGCATTTTCTCTGAAGTAGGCAATATTCTTTAGCCCTTCTGTATTTCAACTGCTACCTTTATAACAGGTTACAGGTGTCCTGCTAGGTTGTTTCTAAGGATTTTATTGTTGCTCCTTCTTAACATAAAGCTGTAGTTTAGCTCAGCATTTTGTAATGCCAAGGCTCTGGAAGGGAAAGGAAAGTGCTTTTCAGTCTGTGGTACACACTGTGCTGGTCTGTGAGGCAGCAGATGGGTGGTCTGTGGATGGATAAAAAAGTAAGAAAATCAAAGAATGCCCTTACACATCTGACAAATAAACTGGGGGTGGGAGTGCAGGGGAAACAGGCTGAAAGTTTAGCATGAAGACCAGCTGCATTTGGCTGCAGAGGAAAAGCAAACTGGCAGCACTACACAAGCTGTCCTTACCTTCTTTTTTGCAAGATGATGCATATTTTTTGGAATGTGGAATGCTGAGCAGCACTGTTGAGCAGTGTGGGGCACACAGCTGCTTAGAGTTATGGAGACTGCAAGCCCACCATGTGAAATATGGTAAGTGTCTAAATGTCTGGGGACAGTACAATTGCTGTCATGCCTTTGATTCGGCCCCACACTGCAAATTATTAAATAGATGTCTGTCTGCTCTGGAGGTGCTGCATAAGGGCTTTTGATGCCCAACACTTGTAAAAGTGAGTTTCATCAGCTTGTGCTAGACAGTAGTTGTCACTGGTGAGTTTTGGTACTCTGGGCACACCAGCTGCCCCTGTGACATTCTGCAAAACCAGCCAACCCTGGAAGGGTTAAATCTTTCCAGTGCCTGGATCCAGCCTTTCTCCAAGGAGAGCCTTTCCCCCTTCAGGAGCAGGCAGCTGGCACCCTGCCCACAGCTGGTTTGGCAGAAAAGGGGATCCTTTCTTTGCAGAGGGCATGGCCCAGGAGTGGTGAGTGAGCCTGGCCTGGCCTGGCACGGCCCTGCCTGGCTGGGCTGCACCGAGGTTCTCACGGCTCTGGGGACTCGCTGCTGCTGTGGTGACAGCTCCGGAGAGCCGCTGGATGACTTTTTCTTTTTTTTCCCTTCTCTTTCTTTTTTTTCCTTCCTTGCAGTCCTCCTGGCAGGTACAAGCCCTCTATTCACGTCTCTTTAAAGCCTGATTTTTTACAAGGAAGGGTTTTGTCCCCTCTTGTGCACCGGTCTTACAGGGATCACCAAGAAATGAGGGAGTGGAAGGAAAGGGGAGCAAACACTCTGCTCTCACCCCGAGGACTCCTCATGAAGACCCCTGAGGTCTTCCCCACAAGCTGATTTTAATGCAAAGTGGGTAAAGAGAACTGAAATGGACTTATTTGCATCTGCAACTCATTTTTAAAGTGCCACGTTTCAGGTGCAGCTGAAAGGTTCGGGACTGGTTTTTTAAATGATCTGCCCTGAAGCACTGCTTGGGCTGCTGGCAAAATCACTGGGTTGGTGATGGGGCCAAAAAATGCTCTTGTACACTCATTAGCTTTCATAAATGCAGGACTCCACACACAGCACTCATCTGGATCCTGGCACAAAGTTAAAAAATGTCCAAAAGTTGACAATCTAGGGGGTTTTTGCATAAGTAAGTTGTGTGAGCAGTAATAGTGCTACTCTAGCCTGGAACTGGGGCAATTTGTGTCTCTGTCTCCTTTTTGCACAGGAAGCAATCACCAACAATTCCATTCAGCATCACCTACAATGTCCAGCCCCACATGCTCTTGACCATCTCTTCTGCAAAACACATCCAGGGAGTTTTCCTGTAGCTACACGTGGTGATGTGCAAATTTTCCACTTGCCTACACCACACAGCCACCCTGAAGCTCTCCATGGCTGAAGAGGAGCTGTCTCTGAACCCTCCACATAATTTCCCAAGGTACATAACCTATCCACAGCCATTTTTAAGAGCTGCCTGTGCTTTTTGTTATAATGTGAACTCTATGGGCCAAACTGTTGGCATAAAACAAGAGAGTGTTGAGGACCTGGTTAACCAAAACTAGTTGTGCACATCAAAGGGCTCAGACCACTGAGGACAGTTGTGGTTTTTCTCTCACTCAGCATAAGTTGGACAGAGTTCAGTTCTGCTTTGCTGTACTGGGTGCTGTTGCCCCCTTGAAGCTTAAAGCTTCAAGTACCATCACTCTTGGCTGTAAGGAGGAATCTCTTGGGGGTGAAACCACCTGCTCAGTGTTTTTTGCCAACAAAACTGAAGTGTAAGACCCCTCATTTTGGAGCCACAATTCCTGTGCTTGCCTTGCAGCTTGCTAAAGTGGGCTGGCAAAGAGAGACATTGCAGGTCCCCATCTCTCCAGGTGTGTGAGTTGGCCTTTTCCCTTAAGTCCAACAGGAGTTTTCTCATCTCCAGAAAACCAGAAGTTGTCATAGCTTCAAATTTTGGGTGCAGGAGGAGGAAGAACATTGTCCACTAAAAATTAGCAGTGTTGGGCAGGTAGAGCTCTGGGGCAGCACTTTGCAGATATCACTGACAGCATCAGTGAGAATTGGCAGAAAACCTGGACCACTTTGTGAAGCAGTAGCTTGAATATTGAGCAAGAAAAGTGATATTTAATGAAGCTGTTCTTTATGAATGAGAGGAAAATATGTTCAAAAAATGTGCTTCAATAAAAGGTTTGAAATAAGTCATTAATAAGACAGTTCACATACGTCCCACAGGAAAACATATTTAGACACCCTTAGGTCACTAGCACACCCAAAGAAGTCTTGCAGGTGTTAGTATTCTTCTGCTGTGACTTTTTTTTTTTTTTTTTAAGCATGAATTCTTTGTAATGGAGGGATAGTCTTTGCAGTGCCTCTGTAGGGAAGTGTAACTCTATATCTGATATCTGTGGGTTTAGGGAGGGAACAGAAGCAGGTAACTGACTTCTAGAGAAAAGGCTCTTGAAAAGTGACCATGTAAAACTGAGATGCTCTCTAATAACTAGGAGCTGTTGGTCTAAGCATTGGACAGGGCTGGAGGCAGGTATGCATAAGCAAACATGAAAACATGACATGGAACCAGATAATATTTATTTTGCTTAATCCCTGGTAGGGGCACATTCCTGAGAGTAACTGGAGCACCAGGGCTCACGTGCATTTCAGGAAAGCTGTTTCTGCAGCAGAGACTGTGCCAAAGAGGCACAGAGCCTCAGGATTGCAGCTGGCCTGTCCCTGCATGGGAAACATGGACGTGGGAATGGGCAGGGTAGGAAGAGCAACCACTGCCATGGGTGTCATAAGGCACAGCCAGTGCAGCAAAGCTCCTGGAGGAGGGATGAGGTTCCCTATGGTACAAAGGGTGGGAGCAGGGAGCTTGTCCTAGCTCTCAGAGTCACAATTTGCTTTCCATTCTGATTTTTTTTGTTAGGATGTCTATCACCTTCTACCTGATTTGAGTGTATCTTTCATTTCTCACACAGCACAGGCTGGTGAAGCACCTGAACTCTGTTCCTTGTGGCCTAAGGAAGAAGATGTGTGGCACTCTGTGACATCTTTTTCCCCAGCAGTATTCCCTAGACACTTCATTGTGGGGTGAAGGGCTCAAGAGCATTGTGAAATCTTTCATTAGACCAGCTGAAATACAAAAAAGAAAAAAACCCCAAAACTGACAGTTATATTGGTGGACACACAACTCTCACCTCGTGACTCAGAAACCAGTAGCAGCATCTTCCAAACAGGAAGCCAAAACACAGGTGAGAGACAATAGCTCTTTGTTCAACACGGTTGTGCCAGATGACCAGTCAACCTGAGAGAAAAAGGGTGGTTACAGTCTTTGACCAGATGAGGTTTTAGCAAGAGGAAGTTGATAACATGTTCATTTCT
Source organism: Polioptila caerulea (assembly GCA_013397295.1). Classification (NCBI taxonomy): domain Eukaryota; kingdom Metazoa; phylum Chordata; class Aves; order Passeriformes; family Certhiidae; genus Polioptila; species Polioptila caerulea. Next base: position 31,786 of record VYXF01001803.1, on the reverse strand, counting down.
TCAGAGAAAAGCAGGGGGAAATATGCTGGCAGGCAGCCCATGTGGAATGAGCTTCATTCAGCCGGACAGAAGGAAGATCAAAGTAGGTCTTAAGTAGATGGACTTTGTTGAGTCCATAATTTTTCTTTTTTTTTTTTTTTTTCCCCTCTAGTAGATTTGGGCATTTTCCTTTTCAGTGTTGCCTTTTGGAGTTGTATCAGGAGCCACTTTTCAGGATGGTCCTTTGAGATGTTGGTGGGAACAGTTAGTGAAAAATATCCTCTAAGAGGTAACTGGATGACCTGGTCCTTTATTGACTGTCCAGCAGAGTTCACTCCAGCACATACCTGTTGTCCAACTGCAGAGTTTCCATCAGTCCTGTAGTGCACAGGTGTGGTGTGTGTCAGGTTCCATGGGGAGCATGTGAAGGCTCCCTGGATTGCAGTGGGGCTGCTTGGAGGGCACTCCTGGCAGTGGCTGCAGAAATGGGTTAACAGACTATTTATTTTCTGCTTGTTGCTGTTCATTGTTTTGAGGGTGGGTTCAGTTTGTTTTGTTTCTGGTTGTGAGTTTGTTGAGGGTGGCAGTTATTTAGAAGTTAGAAAATAAGATGGTGGGGGAAGCTTCTTTCAAAACACACGGCATTCTGTTGCTAGTTTTAGTTACTTGATGATTTTCCATTTGGATCCCATTAGGGTTTAGTATGTGAAACCTGAGGGATGGAGGCAGTCGGCTGGCTTGGATTTCTGCATCGAAGCAAGTTTCTGGTTCCACATAGAATAATCTGAGTTGGAAGAGACCCATCAGAATCATTGAGTCCAGCTCCTGGCCCAACACAGGACACTCCAAGAGCCACACCCTGTGCCTGAGAGCATTGTCCAAACACTTCTTGAACTCTGCCAGGCTGGTGCTGTGACCACTGCCCTGGGGAGCTGTTCCAGGGCCCAGCCACCCTCTGGGGGAAGAACTTTTCCTAATATTCAACCTAAACCTGCCCTGACTCAGATCCATGCCATTTCCTCGAGTCCTGTCACCAGAGAGAGGAGATCAGTGCCTGCCCCTCCTCTTCCCCTCATGAAGATGCTGAGGACACAATGAAGTCCCTGTAAAGTAAGGGCAGTTCTTTTGATCAGGCAGATCCCAGTCTTACACCAGCAAAGCAAGTGCCTTCATTGCTCTCCTCCAAGTGACTAGTGGTCCCTGAGAGTCTCCTTTAAGGCACAGCAGTGTGATATCTTTGGAATGCATTTGGTTGCAAGTTCAGTGGCAATATGTGTGTTGATCTGCAGGTATGCTTATGCATGGAAGATTTAGGGTCTCACTTCACTAATGATAGTGCCCCTGAAGCTGATGGAGGTGTAAGAATATTTCAGAGACAGCTCGATGGCATTGTTGATGACTGAATTTACGATGGGAACTGAAAATAAAATACAGGCTCCAAATCCAGCTGGTGAGCATGTGATTTCTGAATGTTGGTTAAAGCATAGGCTTTGTGACATAGTTATTTAATAAGAAAAATCTTCTGTGAAGCTGGTTTATAAAGAAGTTGGACTCTTTTGGGGTTAACTGGGTTCCTGTGGCCTAAATTTATTGAAAGAAAATTGGTGGAGTCAGAGATGCAGCAGCTGAGTTTGGTGGTGTGTTTGAGTTGGGAATCTGTGGGTTTTAAAATTTTACAAAATTTAATTTTGTAAGTTCTTGAGAGAGGCTGCATCACTCTTACTGGGAATGTAGTTGAACAGGCAGTTCTTGGCTGTGGCAGCATGAATGGTGCTAATCTGGGGTCCTTCATTTTACACAGACCACAGGAAAAATCCTCAGCTTTCTGAGTGAGGAAGAGCTGAGGATAATTTCTCTTCCTTGTGATAATTCATCAGGAAATCTAGAAGCAGTTATCTGCCAAAGCTGGGGGGAGAATGGATTTTTTTGTTGGCTCAAGAGAGCAAAAGCACTGAATTTAGGATTGTTGTCTCAGTGCAATCTTTATGTGCCACGGGGCTTCCCAAACTCTGCAGCCAGGCAGCCTCTGCAGGCAGCCAGGATCCCGACAGCCAGAGCTACGTGTGCCTGCATGCAAAGAGCTCCTGCTCTGCCCACTGCTGAGCCCCCAAATCTGCCTCTCTTTTCCACTCAAATCCTCCCACTGAGGAAGAAGTCTCTGCACGGCTGAGGAGTCACACAGGCAGGGAGCCCGGGGGATGTACTGGGATTTTCGGTCATGTTATTCTGACTCGGGGAGCTGTTTGTCCTCCTTCAGTATTCCAGGCAGCCAGCCTGAAAGGAAGTCGTGATCCTGTGCTGCAGGCCAATCGTGGTCACAAAGATCTCTTTGTTACACCCGTGTCTGTGGCATTGTTCCTCTCCAACAAACTCCCCTGCCAAAGCCCTGATGCGCTTGGCTCTGAAAGTGCCAGGCTGGTAATGCAAGGGGTCAGTTCCTGCTCATCCACCCCATCCTGCCTCCTGCATCCTTCTGCCCTGCAGCTTTCTGCCTTCTAAGGCTCTGATGGGTGGGAGAATACAGGCAAGACATGGTGGGTTATGCTCCTTGCAGCCCGTGTGTTACACAGGCCTCACATTATTAGGTGTGCAAAAGTCCTGCTCTCCAGTCAGGGCTGCACAGAACCAGAGAATCATTAAGGTTGGAAAAGACCTCTGGGGTCATCAAGTCCAGCTGTCAACCTAGAGCCACCACCATGTTGGCCACTGAACCATATCCTCAGTGCTGTATCCACACGTTTGGAATACTTCCAGTGATTCTACCACTTCCCTTGGGCAGCTGTTCCAATGCCTGACAACACTTTCTGTGGAGAAATTTTTCATAATATCTAACACAAACCTCCCTCAGATCAACTTGAGGCCTCCTTTCAGGTAGTTGTAGAATGCATTAAGGTCTCTCCTCAGCCTCTATGTTTGCCCTCTGTCAGACCCAGCACTTGGTTTCTGATGATGGTGAAAGGGCTTTCAGAACCAGGGCTGGCCCCTCAGCCTGTGGAGAACAGGAGCACTGAGCTCTGCATCATATAGAGGTTTTTAATGCCCACATGGAGAGATCCTTGGTGTGTGCCAAAATCTGTACCCTGAGTTCCTGTTGCTGGAAGCTTTACCTGGATTGCCAAGGAATACAATTTCTTCAAGTCAACTTGCCCTGTACTCCTTCATGTATTCACTACTACACTTTTCACTACCTTAGAGGAAAATCTGGAGCCTTTTCCAATCAGTATTTCCATGCAAGCTGACTTTTATTTCATAATAGGAGGTGTAATAGGGAGGGAACACAGGTAGGGAACACTAAAGACCCTCAGCTTCTCCTCCTCTCTGTCTCTGCCCTGAAAGGTTCCTCTAGGGCATCCATCTGCTCCTGGCAAACACCAGTTGCACACCTGTGAGCCAGATGTAAACAGCTGCATGCTAGGTGTCATTTGTGATCCTGACTTAATACAAACCATGCTAGGGATTGGTTACAAATGACTCGATTAGAAAGAAAAAAAAAAAAAAAAAAAGATAAAATGCATAGCACAGGTAAGGAGCACCTCTTTTCTTATTTTACCTTTCCTTTTATCTTATTTGCTTTCATATCTATTCTGTAGAGGACACTTGTGTGGTGGGATGAATAGCAGCTGAATTTCATTAGTCTGGCCTGGGTGTATCAAATTGCTTAAATAAACACTTAAGCAAAATGCACAGTCCAAACATTTGTTTAAATTCTTACCTGAGCAAGGATATTTCACAGCTATTACTTACCTGCACCAACACCAGTGACTAACCAGGCAAGCTGGCTAGTTCTCTCTTTGATATTTCACTTGGAGCATGTAAAATTTCCTAATCCAAGAGTTTCTAACAACAAATCCCTTTAAATATTGCAAGGGCATTGCCTTATAGCAAAGCACCTTCTGAAAACCCCTCCAGGTAAGGGTAATGTGCCTGTTGTTTTTGAGATATCAGTGCTCCAGTTGCCTTTGTTCACCCCTCCACTCTGGATTTTCACTACTTGCTTCCTATTAAACTTTCTATTTTGGAATACTTTGGATTGATATAAGAACCCTTTAGTTTATTTTTACTTGCAACTTCTCGCCTTATCCAAAAAATGCTGGTAGCAGCTGTAGGGAATGTACTGACTGTTTTCCAATAGTCTGTGTTCCTTTGTTGGCAACTTTAACAAATACATTGATATTCAATCAGGATCATGATATTTTATCATCTCACATTTTATAATCTCACATTCCAGACAGTAACAGTTTGATTCTCCTGTCATTCTGAGCTATTCTTATTTTCACTAGGCTGCTGAATGGTTCATGCTGTGTCAGATCATGCTGGTTTCTCTGTAGTAGTTGCATTATAAACCCCCAAGGAAACATATTCTGTATAACAGGTCTGGCTCAGACTGGGTGTTAAATCAAGGTTATAAAACAGTTTGCACTTTCTTTTCTGCATTTTTCTTCCTTGCATTCCTTCCTTCTTTCTTTCTTTCTTTCTTTCTTTCTTTCTTTCTTTCTTTCTTTCTTTCTTTCTTTCTTTCTTTCTTTCTTTCTTTCTTCCTTTCTTTCTTTCTTTCTTTCTTTCTTTCTTTCTTTCTTTCTTTCTTTCTTTCTTTCTTTCTTTCTTTCTTTCTTTCTTTCTTTCTTTCTTTCTTTCTTTCTTTCTTTCTTTCTTTCTTTCTTTCTTTCTTTCTTTCTTTCTTTCTTTCTTTCTCTTTCTTTCTCTCTCTCTTTCTTTTTTTTTCTTTCTCTCTCTTCTTTCCTTCATTCATTCCTCTCTTCATCCCTATCTGACTCAGCTGTTTTCATTCTCCATACAGAATGGGAATCCTCAGGAAAAAGAACTCCTGGAGTCTGTTCTCACCCTCAGCAAAAGTTGCTGAAATGAACTTGTAGCCACATGAAGCAGGATCAGAAGTAAATGACAATAAAGGCAAGGTAAATACTCTGCTTTTGCAAGCCAACCTCAGATACCTTTCAGAAACCTTTAGAAAGTGAAGTGCCTTAAAGGAGATTTTAGTGGTTTTCTAATCAGACCTCAGAAAACCACTGCAGACTCAACACTTAAGTACTGCTTCATGTTTATTTTATAAAACAAACAGCAGCCAAGAACTGATATCCTTAATTGCACCCTTACTAAAAATTGAAGAGGTAAATAAACACAAATCTAGAGATAACAAGCACATGCCTCTCAGGTAGATTTGCACATGAACATAGACCTGTAGTCACTGCACAGCACAGAGGGGAAGCAGAGCTGGAGATTTTGACAATCTTCCCTTTAATCAGGAGATTAATTAGTTGTGGTGGTCTCCTGCATGGGTGTGTATCCCTGGCCATCTCCACCTGATGCTGTTTCCAAAACATCCCTTTGGTGACAGGTCCTGCAGAGGTGGGGAGAGATTGGAGTCAAGTGTGTGCTGGTACTATCACACATGAACATGATTTCCTTAATCTTCAAATGTCAGAAGAAAATGTATAAACATCAGGCTTGGCTGGCAATAGCAGCTGTAGGTTGGACACTCGAAAATTAGACATTCAGTAAATACAAGACTGTTTTTTAGCCTTGTTTGCTCTTTTCCCACCAAGCACTTCTCTTTCCAACCCAGCAATAATTTAAACCATTTTTGTTTTGGTTTCAGGAAGAACAAACTTCAAAATTTAGTAGAAAGCAAGAAATGGGGCTTGGAATTTTTTTCCTGAAAACAAATGTGTAGAACAGTAGCAGGGTAATCTAATTTATAAGGACATAACAGAAAATGGAAGATGACATTTAAACATGTTTAGTGTCTGGGCGAATTCATAACATGAAAAAATCACTTTGGCTTCCTTTGAAGTTCTTGCATTAAGACAGGTTTACTACTGAGGGAATAAAAAAAATGTGGAAGGGGCAATAGATATGTTGGTTTTCCCCATCAAAAACATGACTGAAAAATATTTTTCATTTGGAAAGCAAACAAGGAAAAAACTCCACTTTGCAGGGTTGAGTAACCCTTGCTACCAGTTTCTGGCACTGTACTTGAATCTAAATGAGAAGTGAATGTTACATTGGTCTGTGTGTTCACCCTCTGCAGCTGCATAGCAAAGGGGGAAAACAAAACTGTGCCATCTCTGTAATTGATCTAAAAGCCCTGGTTTGTTTTGAGAAAAGGAGTGATAGAGTAGTACAGATGGAACAAGTTTAAAAAAATAATCATGAAATGATTCCTGAAAAATTCCAATCTTATATGCTCCTTTCCAGACCTCCATGTGTAAAAATGACCTTCTGTTTCAGAACTGCAAGGCCCCATAGATCCCAAAGGCAGTCACTCTCTGGTCCTTCAAATTGGGTGCCTGGAGGGTGGCTGGACAGTGCAAGCATCCCATGGATGTGTTAAGAGATTGCAAAAGTCCTTTTTCTCCCCTCCCTTCTGGGCTGTGGGAAAAGTGCCCTCCTGAGAAAGCCCATGGCTGCCTAATTCAAGTCAGAGCTGCTCCAACCATCCCCTTTGAGTTTTGCTTCCTCACAAAGGGTTTCAGTTTCCAGATGCCAAGCCTTCCCCATGGCTTTGTGGGTGGCAGTGCCCCACTGCTTATTCCTGGTGAGGGCACTGGGTACAAAGATTGAAGTTGGGAAGTAAATTTTGGGGGAGAAATGCTCTCAGCTGGCCCTGCCACCCCTCTGTAAGGGTAAAGTAGCATGCCAGACTGTGCTTCAGGCAGACTTTTCTGCATGAGGGCTGAAGGGGCTGTTCATCCTCCCCAGACTTGGTGTGAATTGAAGACCAGAATGAAAACTTTCAAATGAGGTTCACAAGTCTCTGTAGTGTCTTACTTCTGAGTGTTGCAGCATGCATCATGGCAAATAGGGATTTGTTGTTTTTCACCCTGGATATGAAGTTAAATGCTTTGAGTGACACAGCAGAAATGACAATGAAATACCCAAAGTCATTGCAGTAATATCTCCTTGGCCTGCCTGAAAAACAGTGCCCCACAAACTTGCCTTGTCTATAAAGGAATGGAAGTGCAGGATCCTGATGCCCTGCATCTCATGAGGGGCTGTGTCTGGACCCTCCCAGAGCAGTGACTGCCAAGTGCTGCTGGGTCTGCCCCATCCCTGACACTGCAGCCCCCAAGCCCATCCCACCAGATTCCTCGGGCTGCAAACACTTGTTTTACCTCTGCCCATTTTTAAGGTGACCCCTGCCCACCTAGAATCTGTTAATGAACAGAAGGATTTTGGTTTCCCTTTGGGAGCTGGATGGCACCTCTGGATCACCTGAGGGACCTGGACATGGTGGTGTCTGTTGGTGGGAACTGGAACTCATCTTTCCAGACAAAGCTCCTGCTCATTCCAGTGCAAATGGGAGAGTGCTGGAGCATTGCTGCTAATGGAGTTCTACCATCTGAAGATCTGAAGATTAATGACATGTTGTCTTGTGGATTTAGCTCTTATCTTTAGATTTCTGGTCCTTTGAACACATGAGACTGACCAGACAGGTTTATCAGATCTTCTGGATCTTTTTATTTTTCATTTGGATGCACTATATTGACTACAGGCATTCTTTTCATTTAAGACCATATAAATGAAGTCACTGCACAGCTCCTGGAAAGAGTCATGTACTTGGGAGAAAACCTATTTTATTAAGCCTGTCATAAATTAAAGATATTTGTGCTTGTGACTACAGTTACAAAATTTTTTTGCTTCTTGTTCTCTCATGTGATTCTTTTATGTCAGACAAGATGGTAATGTACATAAATTATATTTTATATAGTCTGTCATAGCAGGTGGTGCTTTGTCTTACTACACCATAGAAAGAATATTTTGAGATCAAAGCATATCTCACTGCACAGGAGGATGCCAAGAGACTCTCTCCTTCATGACAGGTGATAAATGATTTCAACATTTGAGCAAGGTGGCTGCCTTTACCTGGAAAATCAGAATTGGCAATGGTAATTAAAGAAACTGTTCATATAGAGACATCAATGCTTGAGTGTTATGAGCAGTCTGAGACTGCTGTGGGGAACAGGGATGTTCATCAATTCATTACAATCTGGAAGGATAGAGCTGGTCTCTCCAGCACTGCAGACCAGGCCATTAAAATAAGTGTGTTTGATTTACAACTACAGACAATCTGAATTGCAGTTTTACTATTGCAAAACTCCAGGAGAGATAAATTATCTTTTCTAATGACATCATTTTCTACAGGAAAGTACAGCACAAATGCGAATGAAATGTTCTGTGAAAGTGTAATAATCTCAGAAAAAAACACAACCCAAGTCCTAGAAAAACAAAGTCATCAAACCATGATATTGCATTTCTGTATCAGAAGGCTTGATTTTAACTATTTTGAGAATTTCTGCTCTGAAGAAGCAAAACCATTTCATCTGGACTTCACTGTTTGATTCTCTTAATTCAGTAAACTATTGTGCCATGATACAGCACATCTTACTGCGTCAGCCACAGAGCCCAAAGTGTGGCTGTGCTGCACCAGGCACACGTCCCCCCAGCCAGAATCCTGCTCCACTCTGACCAGAAGTGGATGCAAAGTTCTCCTGCCCTCAGCCTTCTCTGAGGGGCTTGGGACTATGACTTTTCATTGCTGAGGAAGCTGCAGTCTGGATGTGGATGCTACAATTCACCCCCAGTAACAACAGGAGAGAGATTTGGGTGAAGAAAGGAGAACAGGGATTTCTCCTGCCTGTGAGCAGCTTTAGAAGGCAAAGTTCCACAGATACTGGTGCCTCATGTACACTACAGCTCCCTGTGCTCCACGTAGTTGAACGGGCTTGATCTACTTCCAGTGTGGCCCTACAGCCTTAACTCTCCCTTCAGAAGCACCAGAAAGGTGAGTTTGCTGGGCTATTTGGAGGTGGCAGATCTGAGGACAGGCAGCTCAGGCACACAGGAACTGCAGCTGTGGTAGCAGGGACCCACAGTCTGCTCTGTGGCATTAAAATGATTGGTCTTGTTGGTTATGAGTGTATCTCTCTTTGGACAACTAGTTTTGAAGACCTCTCATTTTTTAAGGGAGAACATCAACAACAAAAGAAAAAAAGTAACAATTCCTCGAGATTAATCATCCCTTTTCTGTGTTCAACAACAGTACAGCAAACTGGAGGTACAAGCAGGTATCATATTCCCAATCTCCAGATGGTTTTAGGAAGCTCAGAGCACAGCCACCATTCCTTCCCAAATTACCATGAGAAATCAGCATCCTATGTTTTAAGCACTGAAACAATGCAATTGCACCATCGCATTAATTTGGTTTGTTAGATCAATAAATATTGAAAATACCAAGGTAGGTACTATCACTGTATGACTGGAAGGGGAAATTTAGCGCTGGTGTGAATTTTGGAGACTCACTGATGGAATTCATATTAGGCTTCCTGTTTTGCAGACAAGGGATACAGCCTGGCTGCTTACTTTCCAGAGTGGCCTTTTGAAATGGAAGGGGTGAGCTTAGGTTGAGTCCATCCAGTTCCAAAGCACCACTGCAGTCATTCCAAAGAGATGTTCCAGGCTGGGAGAAGATTGTGACCTCAACCAAGTCTTACAGAAGCTGTAGCTACCCAGGGTCTCAGTGCAGCCAAGGGAAATAGGGTAGAGGATAAAGCATCCATAACTCCTTTGGGAAATATATTCCAATGCCTCACCACCCTCACAGCAAAGAATTTCTTCCTAATATATAATCTAAGCCCAACCTATTTTCGTTTAAAGCTGTCATCCCTTGTCCTATCCCTATATGCCCTTTTGGAAGTTTCTTTCTAGTTAAATCTTTCTTCAGGTACTGAAAGGCTGCAATAAGGTTGCCTTGGAGCCTTCTCTTCTCTAAGCTAAACAATTCTCTCAGCCTTCTCTCCCGTGAGAGGTTCCATTCCTCTAATTTGCTTCATGTCCCTCCTCTGGACTCTCGATGCCAGAGCACTCCCTTTCATCTTTTATCTCCCCCCACAGCATTTTTCATGGCTCCTGTAAATAAGCTCCTTGCCTCTAATGGTGCTGTCACTGTCCTGCTATCCCATGCTGTGCCCCACAGGTGCATGTTGATTCTTTCCCAGAAGAGAATTGTTGTTACTCTTTTACTAAATGCTGACTCAGCTGTGGCTTGCCAAGGTTTGTACACGATATGTGGTTTTTGGTGTTTCCCACTGCAGCAGACTGGGCTTTGCCTTCCATTCCAGGGCTCTTTTCAGCCTCTCTGCATCCTTACATCAGCCTCAGCCTGTTCTGATTGACTTCCTTTGCTTGGGAAATCTTAGTTCCTTGCTCCAGAGTTAATTCTGCTTCTTGTAGCAGCCTCCAAGCTCTAACCCAGACAGTAATTCCAAGAGAGGCCCTTGCCAGGGGTGTGTTCCTGAAGCTCCTGGATCTGTGCTGTAGCTTTGGCTTGGCTAAGTGAGGGCAAACTTTCCTGTTTCTAGCCTCTGTTTGATAACCTCTTATTTATCTTTTTAGCTTTCAGATGAAGTACAGGACTCATATTTCTACAATGATTCCTTTGCACAGCAGAACTGAAGATTATTTGGAACCACCAATGAGTGGCTCTTTCTCCTGCCTTCTCTCCTGCCTTTGTCTTGCAAGCCCTCTCACCCTTTATCATGATCACTCTCAGTACACCACAGCTGATACTCTTTCCTGGTATCCTTTTTGACTCCAGCATCCTTCAGCTCTACCAGGACTTTTTGCAGCTCTGGTCTCACAAAAAGAATGTTTTCTCAGTCTGTTTTCCTCCTGAGGCTAGGCACTGATGCTCTTACTACCCTCCCAATAAAATCCCTCTGTTATCCCACTTATCACAGGCCAAGTAACAGCTCAAGTGAATTCACAGTGAATGCTTTGGCTTCCCATGACCTGTCACCTCTCTGGGCATCCACTGGAGTCGTAGGGCCCCAGGAACTTGACCAGCTGTGAAGAGTGACTGGCTTTTCTTCTGAGTTCCTGGTCATGCACAGCACTGGGGCTGCAGAGCATCTCTCCTTGTTGAGAGGAATCCAAATCCCTATTTACTAAAGGTAATAATGAGGCAGTGGTTTAAAATGCTTTTCTCAAGCTCAAAGGTACTTAAATTTATAACTGCATGAGTCTTTGATCTCTTTCTTTACCTGAAGCCTGCCTCTGACTTACATTTGCAGTTTAAGGCATATTCTATATTAGATAGATATTTCTGTTTCTATTCAGTAAAAACTGAAATCACAAAAAATTGCATAAGGTGCCAGCTTTACTCACACCGAAATCCATTGCAAGCTCTATTTAATTCCTTATTTTAGGCTAATGTTCTGATGGAATAATTAAGTTCATATGTCCTTTTGGACTGAATAAAAGGCAGTACTCTGAGGAACTTCAGTGAGTTTCACCTCTGCTATGGAGACCAAGTGGCAAAGCATCCAGCTGCCAAGAACCAGGCAGTGGTGGCACCAGATTTGTCCCTTGTGCAAGGTCACAGCTTACAGCAAAACCCACAGAGCATTGCTGGCTTTCATTAGGTGAGGACCCAGCCCGTGGGCTGTCTCATTCCATTGTCTGAATTGCATCATTCTGTAATTTTGGCATCTGCCAGTACGGGCCCAATATTGCCTCGAGGCCAGGTCCTCCTGCAGCTTCCCGTGGGCACGTCCTTGTGGCTCTGCTCCTGTGGGAACCCAGGGCTCGTCTTTGACTGCCCTGGGAGCTCAAGGACCTGTGCAGGGGGCCCAGAGGGCTCAGAAGCCCTGGCACCAAGCCCAAGACACCTGCAGTTTGGATTTTAGCCCGTGGGAACCTTTGCCAGCTTGAAAGAAAAACTACAAGTCTCACAAATTTAAATGGAGTAATAATAAGTTTGTCACAGGGTGGAAAAGTAGATTTTGGGTTTTAGTACATGGGGGTGGGTGAAGCCAAGATGGAGGAACCGCATGGTTTTTAGGCTTCTTCCTTCTTCTTCATCTCCTCCATGATTCTGCTGTGGTCGTGGCACTGGTGATTGGTTTAGAGAGAATGCACACTGTCTAATGTAGGGGATAGGTATTGGAAAATAATTGTAAATAAAGTATACTTAGTTTTTAGTATAAAAGATAACCACAGCCTCTCGGGTGGGGATCCCCTCGGACTGTCGTGCTGTGAGGACCTCGGCAGGACAGAGAGAACAGTGTTCTAGATAAGGTACAATAAACAATAATAAAAAAATCTGAAGACTGAAGATTCTACCTCTTTTTTTCATCTCTTGCAAAGAAAAGTTCTTTTAACACCTTGGGGACATTTCTGCAAAAGCAGAAAACCCCACATGCTCCCACCTCCTCCAGGGATCTTCCAGGATCACAGGGACCTGTGTGTGTAAAACTGGACACCAGCATGCATTCCAGTGCTCAAAGAGGACTTGTTTCTGGCTCTGCCCAGTAGGTGGGAGATTTGACTGGGACACTGGTGAAGCCAGAATTTCACTGAATTGGCCAAAAAGACCAAATGTCTGAGGAGCTACCTGCAAAGAGGTATTAAAATGCACAGGCTTTGCAGCTGAAGGTGCAGTCTGAGCATCTGACCCTTCCACTGTAATGACTTTTGTCCTAATAATAACTTAAATGGTTTCCTAAACATTAACTTGAACTTGCTCAAGGGAATGGCCTTTTTTTCATTATAATAATTTCACATGAAGTACAGCATGAACATTGGAGGGTAACTGGAGTTAATGTCAATTATGAATCACCAATTTCCTGCTCTAAATAGCATTTCTTCTCAGCAACTTCCCATATGATGAGCTGCCCTGCAGATTTAACCCAAACTGGTTAGCTGAGACTGAATTTCATTTAGTGCTTCCTTTTAAAACATGAGGTGCTGCACAGGGAGTAGCCACACAAACCTGAGTCATAGACAAATGAATTCTCTTTAATTTTTCATAGTACATATCATAGAAAAACATCTTCTCCGCTTTGCTTATTGCATTTTCACTGCAAGAAATTAATATTGTGTGGGTATTGGCAGGAGACTGCAATAAAAGAAGGTTGCTATTGTTAGTAGCTGGCTGTTTCTTGCCAGGTCAGTTTTACAGCTCTAAGCAAATTTATGGGTAGTTTTCTGTCATTATGGAAATGTTGTTCAAACCACATTCATAACTTGGCATTATCCTGAGGAAGGCAATGATGCTTTTCTCAACTGAGTGGAGATATTCCTGCAACCATAGAGTTTTCTCCATCTTGTGCAAGCCATCCTAGTAATGAAGCTGCAGTTTGATGCTCAATGACATGTAAGCTTCAAAGGAGCCCTCAGGATCTGACCCCTGCTGAAGGAAGCTTCTTCAAGCCACATTTAGAATCCTTAACTCCCAGTCTGTATTCATGCAAAACTTCCAGCTGTGCCACTGGGTGCTGCTCAGGACTTTCTGACAAACTCTGACTTCTTGAGAAACACTGGGGACAGGAACCAGCAGAAATGTTATTGTCTGTGGTTTGGGATAGTGGGGTAGAGAGATCAGTGTTGATGCCCAAGGTGCACCACACATCACCCATGTGGAGACGTGGAGATACAACTGCTGGAGAAATTTCCACATATAAATTTCCACATTCTTTGTCACTCAGATAAACATCTGACATATTACAAGTTTTCACAGAGAGATCCCTTCTCTCTCTATCAGATGGAAGACACATGCAGCAAATTGCACACTGCACATCAGGTGTCATTATCACACAGTGCTTGATGCAAAACTTTCTCTGCAGTCTTGGAAAAAAGAGTGATATTTAACACTGACCTATGTGCAGCTGTAGATTGTTAGCTGGTATGTAAAGCATCTACTGCATATGCTTATATGAAAATTTGAAACAACCTTAAAGGTGGAATTCATCTGCCCTAACAAAGGCATTCAACAGCTGAATGACTAAATGAAGCTGACTCTTGGCTCCTTTTGTTATTAATGAACAGATACTGCCAAGAGGCAGTTCCAACTCATCCCATCACAGCAAAAGGAGCAGCCCTTCAGGCAGTACCTGTGAGTTGTTTGCACTGACAGGGAGAGGAGCCCAGCTGAAACTGAGACAGCTGCCCTCAGGAAGGGTGGATAAACCTCACAAGTGTCTGCAGAACTGTTGATCCACGTTGTTGAAATTCAGGGAAACACAGTAGTTTTCCTCTTTCTCCATTAGGCATTAAGTGGTGGCAAAGGACACCAGAGGGAATGGCCTAGTCGCTCCAAAGGGGATGGGGACAGGGATCAGGGTGACTACAGTCTATTTTGGGAAAAGGCACTCCATCTTCCAGCAGCCTGAAGGTAGAACAGAGATATTTTTACTCTCTTATTGACAAGTTTCTTGAGGAATTGAGTTGCTTTTTGTCTCTCTGATGTTAGCGTCTCCCTGCAGGTTTTCATCCACCTGCTCAAATTCAATCAATCTTAACAGCAAGATAACAGAGAAAACTAAGTTTCTGGACAATTTCTTGGACATTTGAGGAGGTGTGGTGCTTGGGCAGGAATGTTGCATCCTATTGCTGTCCTGCAGAGGGAAACCAAAGCACCCACAATTTGCAGCCTGAGGAGGCAAGAAGCCCCAGGATGTGTTTGCTAATCAGTGAGGGTGTGCTGCCCCTTGCTCAGCCAGCAGTCTTGTAGGGGCTTTAAAAGCAGTTGAAAAGATTTGTGAGAGTGAGCAAAGGGCAAAGAGTTTTAAATCCATTTCATCAAGAGATGTGGGGATCAAGGAGCTGATGGTTATGTAGGGGAAAAACCTGAGTGGATAATCATGAGGGAAAAAATATGTAGGAATGCAGGTTTCTTCATTTGTCCTGTACAGACTGCATTGGGGCTCTTGGTGAGTGCAGGGCAGGCTGGCTGGGGCTTTGTATGCCCAAATCACTCCTGAAAACCTTCCCATGCCACAGCATTGCCCACCTCTCCTCCAGACATGGCCAAGTCATTGTTCATCCAGGGTCTCCCCTTGGCACACTTTTTGCCTTGTCAGGCTCCTCAGCTTGTCCTGTCCAGGCACTGACAGTCCACAGCCACTTGTGCCTTGTGGGCAGCACACCTCAGAGGAGATCACCCCACCTGGCCAGCTGCCTCTTCCTGCTGGAGGAGCAAGGGAACACCAACTTCTGATCCTTCTGCAGCTGCATTTTCAAGTCAGCCCAAAGGCTAAGTATTGTCCACAGGCAATGTGTCTTTCTGTCTTAAAATTAATAAGCATATAATTTAGACCTAATTTTCACAGACTTCTCCATAGCAGCCTTATCCCCAGATGACAGGAGCTTTGCTGTAATAACAGTATTTGTGTAAATTACTGAACAAACATTTCCATTTACTGTTTCTTAACAACACACATTCATTAATACACATAAGCACTGAAAGAAGAGACCCATTCAGCTTACAGAAGATTATGTGTGTTTAGGTATTTAAATATTCTTTCATAACAAATCTGAGATAAAGCACCATGGGGAGAAAGATAAAAGGTATTGAGTGTCTAAACAGACTTCTGTGCCACCTGCTCCTTCATTGCTATATGTGATTATGCAGTTTTATTTATTGGGAATATTATTTGCCTAATATTTATTTTTATTATTAAAATGGGAGAAAACCCTTCCGCTAAGAATTCTGATTACCTCTTATGTATACAAAGTATAAAATCATTATATAAGTATTACATTTTTGTTGCTGTAGATTGCCATTACAATGCTTTCAGTTCCTCCTACATTCCCAACTATGAGAGGAATACTGATGGCCAATCCCCAAATATAAACCCTCCTCCATCCATTCAATAATGGAACAAAGCATGGCCTTTCCCTGAACTGCATTCCTGTGCATCCCACTCCCTGCAACTGCTTCCAGCAAAAGGGTGCAATGTTTATGTCTGTGCAGGAGTGTGTGTATCTGCATTTAAAGATTGTCCTTGCATTTGTGCTCCTTTCCTGGTCTTTGCAGACACAACCAGCACAGACACCAAGCAATGCCTGTTCTGACAGCGTATTTGATGATTTTGAGGTCTATTACCTTCTGTCTCAGAATGTAAAAATTGCCTGGGGGAGACTACAAAGTGGCAGCACTGGGAAATCCTTAAGATGAAAATGAAATATTGAGTTTTCTGCACAAGTCTGAATGCATTTCGTAACACATGCATGATGGAGAGGTGAAATCCTGCTCCTTTGAAGGAGGAACATGGGGTTGATGATGCCAACAGGGCAAACATTTGGGTCCCACTGAACTGCATGGTAGTCCAATGCTTTTCTGAGGACAAACATGAGTCTTGTAGGTCATATGGTGATAGAATAAAAAATCGGGCTGCAGGTCTCCAATGCACTTTATGTGCATTAAATTAGGGAAGTGGGTAGAACTCCATGAAGCAGGGGATCTCCATCTCTGGAGAATTACATCCTGAGACTACAAGGAAGGGATTTATCTCACCTGATTGTCTCTTTTTAAAAAATATATACATATATTTAGTTCAACTGAGTCAGCAGAATATCTATGGTTGTTCACAGAGAGAAAAACTCCTATTGATGTCAATCTGAATTGGGCCTATACTGGAAGTAATTTGGAATGGAAACTCTACATTTGCTTCTGGAAGAGCCCAAATTTAGTTTTCAGGCCAACACTTCTAAGTGAGATAAGCCCTTTTTGAAGGGAACTCAGATCAGAACTGATGGGAGCAGAATACCTTAAATCTTCTGGAAATATTATCTTATATCTGGGGTCATCTCAGATGTCTAGTGGTCTTTGAAAACTGAGCTCTGGGCTCCTGTTCTTTCTGCTTTTATTTGTTTCTTCAAAATGTCTGGTTTTATGGGTGGGATTAAGTCACAGCATTTGAGAGAGGCTAAGGATTTATGAACAGCTATGAAAAAGTTATGGGCCACAGTGTTCCACTGAGTTGGGGGGAGGCTACATTGGATGTTTCTACTTTCATGCTTGTGATTGTGTGCAAGTTCATTCAGAAGGCCACAAATGAGAGCGTCAGTTTATAATTCACCAGGCTGTGCAGTCAATTAATTGCTGATTAACTTCCACTGGCTGCCAAACAGTGTCTGGAAGCTGAAGATAAAAAAATTTAAAGTCACTTTTGCTGATTTTCCTGTACTAAGAATTTATGTTGTGGTAGCAAACTGCTGAGCACTGCATCTCAAATAGCACTGTTTGAGGAATTGTTGATAATTGCTGGGTATGCTTAGCACCCAACAAAAAATAATACAAATATTGTCATCTGCAGATGACACAAAGAGAAGAAGCCTAAGCAGGGCCAGTAAAAAAATCCTAAAACACCATTTTCAGTGAGGACCAGGAGTAAGATATCTACTGTCTCCTGGAGGATTTCCTTTGTCTTGCATGCAGGAGGTTCTTAGGGAAAGTAGTATTTCCAACCAGAGTATTTACATCGCTTTCTTGCCAGTGGAAAAAGAAAGACAACACAGCAGTGCAATGACCAAAGGGCCAATAGCCTTCACTTTAAAGGAGGGTGTTGGCTAAATTAAAAAAAGGTTGCTGTGTGTAGTCTCTCTGTTTAAGGTGAGTGCTGTGCCAGAGCAGCAGTCTCACTGTGGTTACAGCAAGGTGAAGGTACTGATGAGCTTTGCCACCACCCACCCTGGGTGACCTGAGTGCCATCTGCTAGGAAACAGAGAGCTGGGATGCATTTGGTCAGGGAGAGAAACACAAGGTTGACTCGAGGCAAAACAATGTGAACACTGAATAGGAAGGGAAAAATGTGCATCAAAACTCACATCCTAAGAATTTTGGTCCTAAGTGGGTTGTTTGTTTATCCCACCAGTCAAACCTGGCTGTGCAGCAAAGCAAGCCAAAGAAAGTCTCCTTTATTGTTTCCATGATGTTTACTCACCTAAAGGCCCTTTTAGATTATTCTATTTTTAAGGCATAATTCCCATCTGTTCTTTGATCTTATACCACATAAGACATTTAGCTAATAACACCATCCATCAAATACCAACTTTCCTTTAGAGCTCAAACACAGTCGACACAGAACCCAGTCCATCTGCTGGCCAGTGCCTCTGAACAGATCCAGCTTGTGAATGGCCAGCTATGCTGCCTATTTTTTAATTAACCAGCTTAGTTCTGTGCTTCCCATAATCCTGCAGGATGACTAGAGGGCACTCCCCAGGGAAGTGAAACACTCTCCTCTGAGGAGAAGAGGGTTTGGTGCATCCAGAGCTGTGATGTGCTTGTTGTAAGTTGGGTTTGCCAGTGGATGGACACTGTCTTCAGCCTGTCAGGACATTTTTTTCTTTTTTTTTGCATACACCCATATTATTTAATAAAGTATTTTAAGGGTAACTTCTTTCAAACTTGGCCTTCTTCAGAAAAAGGTGTGTAAACTAGAAAGACAATGTTTTCTTCTCTGAGCAAAATTCTGAGTTTATTTGACAGAAATTTCAGAATTTCAGGACAGGTTGTCTGAAGCAGGGGAATTACAGATTTGCAGACAAATATTTATACAGAAAATACTCTCATGCTTACCCAGCTGGAGAGCCAGGGAATGTCAGATGATTTAGTTGACCAATTGTAGAGAAGCAGCACAGATTGAATTAAGGATATCAGAGATTATTCACAGTTAAAAGAAGCCTAAGAAAAACTGGTCAGAAATAAAAAAAAAAGGAGATTAATGAGTAATCCAGGGAGCAGGTAGTTTTTCTATGGATATTTTCCAAGTACAAACAGTTATCAAATTCTTTAAATCATTACTGTCAGATTCTTCACTTAGCTCCATTACCTTGCTTCTCAGTGGTTTGCTTTATCTTGCACATGGTGCATTTGTTTAGGAAGGAATTTGATTCAGGATTTATATTCCACTGGCTTACACATGCCACAGCGTCCTTATCTCCAGATCTGAAACAATAACAGCAATTAAAAAAGCGCCTACATTTCCTTCTATTTCCTGGCTTGCCAATAATAATAAGTCCCAGCAGAGGGGAGCTTGGCTGGTGGTGTTTTGTGATTTCTCAGATAACAAGAGCTTCACATTTCTGTGGAATTCCCATTTGCCAGCGAGCTGCTGCTGCTGCTGCCCTGATTGATATATGACTGCAATGGCACTTTTCCATTTGACATTCCCCCTCTCTCCCTCTCTCTCCCTCTCTCTCTTAAACAACAGCCCTAACTTTTGTGTGTTGCAAATATAAAAGGCAAGCCATGTGACGGAGGGACAGAAGAACAAAAGCATTTGGAAGTAACAGGACCTCATTAAGCTCTCCGAAGTGTTCAAGGGAAGGAAGGAGTGGTGCATTTTCCAAAGGTAAGCCTGCAAGTAAGAGATTCCTACAGATTTTGAGTATTACACGGACTTAAAGTGCGTGCTTAATCTCTTTATCTGAAAAAAACATGTTCTTCTTGTACCTTTTTTTAAAAATTAAACTGCATTTAAATGGAATCAACACAGCTCTAGTCCCTGTGTCTCCTTATCCCTGTGTTGTTGTCTGAAAGTTGCGTGTATGCGGTCAAGTAGGTAGCCCAGGGTGCTCTGAGCAGCTTGGTCAAAGCCCTGTTCCTGTGAGCATGCTGAGCTCCAGCCTGCAGCTCTGTGCTGGCCATAGCTGTGTGGCTTCGGAGTGAATGGACATGCAGGACTCTGCCCTGAACTCACCGAGAGAGCGCTGGGATGGCCAGCGCCTCTTTGTCCCGCTACAATGGGGCTCCACAAACACGGGCAAGCCTGCTGCTTTAAAGTTGGACTGTTTACTTTTATCACTACTTACGCCTGCTGTTCTCTTGCCAGTAATCCGCTGGAGCGCTCAGAATAATTTCAAACAACAGGCAATATTTATTTCTAGCCTTGTGTCTCACGCTTCGCGGGAGCACTCATAATTCGCACGTTATTATTTATCCGAACTTCCGCAAGGCTTCCCGACGGACCGGGCAGCGCTGGTTGTGGATCAGGACAGATTTCACACACACTCTCCATTGGCTGGGAGCTGTGGGGAAAGCCGCCGTGCTTGGCTTTGCCCGGGGGTGTTTGGCCGTGGCCGGCGTGGCTGTGCCGCCCGGAGCTGACACGGAGGATGCTGCGCGACCCCAGACCGCCCGCTGAAGGAGAGAGGGAGGCTCTCCTCCGTTCCCGGCAGATCATTTCCCTGTGTGTCAGCGCCAGAGGCACCAGCATGAGTGTTCTCTGCTTGTCTGGGACGAAGGAAGAGTGTCGCTGCTGCGAGCGCGGTGACCGAGTGCCAGTGTAGAGAACTGCGGGGGGAGCGGACCCTGCCCCGGGAGAGCGCGGCTGAGCAAGAGACAGAGCCCCGGCTCCCCGCCGGGATTCAGGTGAGTGAACCCGTCCCGTAAAAGTCCAGGGGAATGGGTCCAGCAGCAAACAACAGAGCAGACCAGTCTCAGTACCGGGTTAGCTACTGCTGCAGTGTCACACACAGTGTGTGCTTTTTTGGTGACAAATCTGGATTTGCAAGATGGGATGTGCATGTGTGTGTGTGTGTGTGTGTGTGTGTGTGTGCACTGACTGTCATGGGACTGCCAGGCAGATTTCTTGTCCTACCCTGCAAGTTCATTGAAATTTCTTTCATAGCCTCCCCATAACATATCTTATTTGTTTCTGCCTGGGAGAGATGGCATGGCAAGTAAATCCTTAAGGTTTCTGCAGCTCTTTAGAGATGAAAAATGTATTTCCTATATGCTACATGTTACTTACAGTTCCTAAAGCTTTATAACCATGGCTGAGAGGAAGGAACTCTGCCTGTTGAAAAAGGACTGGCAAAAGGTTCTTTAAAACCAGTAATGGGACAAACTCACTTGAAATCAGAACTTTATTGCAAAGTTATTTTCTAATAGAAGGAACCCAGCTGCCTGCTGTGGCAGTAAGTGTGGCTGTAATAATCACAGTACTGTTATTTGTCCCTCCTTTAAATATAATATCTGTATTTGATTGAGGACCTGTACCTATTATTTTTTCCCCTTCCTTTTGAATTACTAACAATGCTCACTTTTGCTCTTGCTGTGGGACTTATATTTGTGAGTAGTTATACACATGAATAATTTCCTGGACCTTAATAGAACTATTTGGTGAGTAACTACTCAAATCAAGGATTCCCAGTGTGACTTATATATACACTGATATGCTCTTGCTGTTAATGAAACCTTATTTTGTATTATAAAACAATGCTTTAAGATTTTCCAGTTAAAAATGAATGTGGAAGGAATAGATATTTCAAACTTACAAAGTAAAATGCAATTTGATTTAGGAACAGGGTATTATTAGGGGCTGATGATGATTAGTTACAGGCTCATTTCTCTACCTGAAGGTGTCCCATGTAGGTTTCCTGAGCAGTGCCTGGTTTGGATCATATTAATGTGTGCTGATGACAGGCCTTTGCAGAGCAGGATATTTGTAATGGACAGTCTTGGGTACAGTTTGCAGTAGCAGTACTCCAGGTAGCTCCTTAGGCATGGTTGATTTCCACAAAAAATTTCCATCTGCCCCCCTGGAACCATCCCTCACGCACCACTGAGGCTTGTGGTAGCATCTGCCTTCTTGCCTGGCCAGGACTGCAGTCTCTCTTGCCCAGGTGGGAGGGAAACAAGCCACCTCCCTGGGAGCTCACACTGATGCCTGCTGTGACTCATTTGACAGGTTAACTCCATTCCCCATTTCTCCTGGGCCTGACTTCTTCCCCTTCCTGGCTTGTCTGCTCTCAGATGCACTAGGAAGTGCTCAAGGTTGCCCTTGGAAGTGTGAGAAAATTGACTATCTATGGCAAAAGCTTGCATGAAACCAATGAGACATTCATTTTTGCAACTTGTCTGGTGGATTATTTGATTAACTGAAAGAAAACAAAATCCTCTTTTTCCCCCTCCCCGCCTCCCAATCACTATTGTAATTACAATTATAAATATTTGGTAGTTGTATTATAAGTATTACAAATTTCTCTGTCTCATGCCCCTTCTGAGTATGGGGAGAGACTTGTCCCTGTGAGTTCTGGGAAGGTTTTGCTACATGAGACTGTAGCCCCCTGTTATTTGAGCAATCCTCTGGAAACAGCCACATCAAAGAAAGACACAAAGACCCTGTGGCAGCAGCCACGGGGTAACTTGCTGGGGCAAAGGATTTTTCCCTAACCCTATCCACTGAACTCTCAGAGTCCTGAGGGTTTATAACCCTTCCAAGAACTCTTCAGAAATGAAACCCCTGTGACTGTAACCCCCCCATACACAACAGGTCCTTTGGCTGAGCCCAGCTAAACTCTTGCCCTCTGTGATATCTTGTTCCCCCGGATCATTGTCGGTTCTGTAAACACGTGTTTCTTTTCATCAGTGTTAAGAGTTCTGCCTCTCAGCTCCCCTGCCCCTCTCCATGTCCTGGTATCTCGGGATGGGGTGAATAGCCATGTCCAGATCACCTTTTTTTCTGCTGTCTGACTTCACACTTGACAGTCCTTTTGCTGAAACTCAGTTGCAGGAGAAAGTTTTAGTTGGGTCAGGTTAGCTCAGGTGTCTGAGCCAAGAGCACCCCACTTTTACCACACTTCTGTGAATGCATATGAAGAGATGTTGCAGTCTCTGCTGGCTGTGATCAGCTGTTATTTCCTTTTTATATGTGTCAGTGTGGAACATATTAAAATTTCTCAGTAGTGGTATGTTAGGAATCCCTCTGATGCCCCACCTCTAACTTAGCAGAACAATAAAAGCAAGGTTGTAGTAAGCCTTTGAGCAGCTGGTCGTCTATATATTCCTCCATTTCTCACATAATCTAATTCAAACTATTATCTGGGTAGCAGTGGCACTGCCACTTCCAGACACCATCAGTCCTTGTCCTGATTGCTGGAATGTCATTGTGTGGCATGGAGATCCTTTCTACTACAGGCGAGTGTGGCCCCTCTTCTGGTGTGAGAGTAGGGGGCTGCTGGTGCCATGGAGACACTGGTCCCAGGAATTCCTCCTCCTCATTGCTATTTTTCAGCGTCTCTTTGTTATTTTTCTGGTTGCATCAATCATTTTTACAGCTCACGCTTGTCACATTTTCATGCTTGTTATTACTGAGCTGCAGACTGTGTCGGGCTAAGGCAGCACAGGTTACATTGCCCTCTAAGACATGTGGGTTGAGGATCTGAGTTAATGCCTCAGCTCTGCTTTGGCAAAGGTTAAGCATACCATGGCAGTGACAATCACATTGCTGTCATAGCAGCACAGCTCAAAGGGAGTGGGACCTAGGGGAACGCTGCTCTCCTTGTTAGAAAACATAGAATTGTTACCATGAGCCAAATATTTAAGTTCCCTAATTATCAGAGGATGAGGTATATGGATGGAGGTCTGAATATTGCCTGTGTATAAAAGAGGAAAGGATTTTGCCCCTGGGGTCAGAAGAGAGGGAACATCCCCTTCAATCATGTGCTATCTCCAGCATGCATAACACTCTCTGCTGGTCCCAGTGGCAGGGATGTGTTTGCTTAGTGTTAAAGAATAAAAAGATCCATTCCTACTCCTGCATCTATTGAAAACTACAAGCCTTTGAGTTTGCTGGAAAATACGTGAAAGACAGAGAACAAAAACTGCCCACCTGCTTGTAACACACTCCAACAGGTAGAGGACACATGCCTGAATGCCCTAGACCTCTCAGCAACTTGTAATTTGGCCAAGAGTAATTTTGCCTCATGTTGGGTCATAAGACTGAAGTAGAGGTAATTACTGAAGCAAATCTTATAGCTAATGCTTGGCTGGGAACTCTTGCACTGTAGCCAGCAGCCACCCTTGCTGGTTTGCCTCTCAAGAGGGATGGGCAGCCCCAGACTGCTGAGCTCTGCACCTGGTGCTTCACCAAGGAGTAATCCCATCCAGCACCCTCTGGGTGGATGACCAAGTGGAAAATTGTATTCCTCTGCTGTCTGAGACTCCAGACCATGACTACTCTGATATTCAGCGAGACACAAGAATAAAGAAGGCTGGCATCACCTCACCATTAAAAAGTTCTACTCCCTCATTAGAGAGATATCCCATGCATGCCCCTAATCAATCTATTTAAAGCTTCCTGGAAGCAAGAAAAGGAAAGAATAAAAATACAAGCACTCTTTTGTCCCCCAGTAGTTATTCTTTGTGAGTGTATTAAACCCTTTTCTCCGTGTTGGCCTGTGCCTGTCTGCTGGCTGGGTGCCAGCCTGCAGTACCCACTGGAGTTTGTTATTTCAACCACAGAGCAGGAAGGCACCTCCTGCTCCCCCTCTCCTACTACCTGAAGGGCTGGAAATATTCTTGGGAACTTCAAAAGCAGAGGGAAGTTCAGACAGCTCAAGTGCCATTCAGCTGGATTTGTTCCACCTCGTGCACCAGGTCCCCACAGTGGGAACAGTTTCGGGGCCTTAAATGAGCCCAGGGAATCAATCCCATGTGTGCTCATCCCATGTGTGCTGAGGCTCCCAGGGTGCTTCCATTATGTTTGCCACAATTGCAATGTTGCTTCTTATGCTTCACATGCCATGGTCTTTCTATTTTTTTCTTTTCCAGTCTGCTTACAGTTACAGGTATTCATCTCCTGAAATATTAACAGACTTAAGGAAGTCTCACAGTAAAAAATGGTTTCCAGGAATTTCTCTCAGCACAGCCTTAATAGGGCCAGAAAATAGGCTTCTCTGCCATGGACAACCAGATGAAGAGGCCTAAATTTCCTTCTTTGGAGCCTGTTTTCCTTCTTACTGCCTTTTCCCTTTCCCTCTCTTCCTGCCCACTGGCTGCTGCCAGCTCTGGCCAGGAGTGTGTTGTGTACCCTCCTTGCAGGCACACGCTGCCCTGCTGTGTAATGGGTGGATGGAGCTCCTGGACCATGGATGAAGACATTCCCCTTGGCATGGAAGGGGACAAGCTCCAGCACAGCTGGATGTCAGTTGAGCAAACCCTCTTAACCCCAACAAGACCTTGGGGGAAAGTTCACTTATTTAGACCTGTAAGAGTCTCACTAAAAATATTTGATTTGGTATTTGCCTTGCCTCAGGATGGGAAGAAACCTGTTCAAATGTTGTGTGGGGGCTTTTCTCAGACAACTGGGGTTGTCTGTGTTCATCTGCTGCTGCCTGGCTGCCTGTGGCCACTCAGGGGCTCTGTCAGGTGTTTTGACAGGCAGCTGCAGAGTGAAGTGAGGATTTTTGATAGCATACACAGGAGGCCAGCTCCTTCACTGCTGTCACAGAAATGGCCACAGTAAAACAGCTAGATAAGAAGATGACTGCATTTATTTACAGAGCTAAAAGATGCTCTGGAACTGATGAAGACTCTGAGATGCTTCTACAGAAAGCAGGGTCAGGCACAGCCTCTGATGTGGGGTTGTCTCTCCTACTCCATGAGCTGTTCTCTGGAATGGCTCAGATTGCCACTGGTGCAATTCAGTCCCACAGTTCTCAGTGCTTCCCAAGCTGTTCCCAGGCATGGTGTGGATGGCTGCGTGGGCTGGAAGCCACAGCTGGAGTGCTGTGGGTGCTGAAGGATCTTTGGGAACAGACCATGCTGCCTTTGCCATGGCAGCAGAGAATTTAACCCTGCTGAACAAACCCTTGTGGAGCCTGACTGAGTCATTTGCCCATCACAGTTGTTTCCACTCCAATCCAGATCTTGGAGAGTGAAGCTCCCAAACCCTTATCTTCCTGGAAAATCAAAACTTTTCTAAATTCGATAAAGTTCTTGAGAAATCCATTTTGTTCTCATAAAGAATTTTGTGGCTTTTTTTTTTGGTCAGATCAGCAGCAGTGAATTGACTCACATGCACATGTATATACACATCCATGGTTAGTGACACTTTTTTAGGTCTGGAGTTTGGAGAAACTGAGTAGTCTTGCAACTTTTCTGTTTACATAACAAATTCAGATTGAGGGAACCACATGGTAGGATCCAAGTAATTGTGTTTACTAAATATGCACAGCAAGCAAGGCCAGGCTTAAGTTATATACACACACCACTGCTTCAACGGGATTTTGGCAGCCTCCAAAATGCAAAAAACATTGAAGGGCTTTAATGGTGCCCTCATCTTCATGCAGGAGTTTCAGACACAGAAAATGCCCAGCAAACGAAGGCCAAGCTGAATATATGTGCATGCCTAATATGGGGGGGCTCAGGGAACAACTAGAAGTACACCACAAAAGAGTTTTTCCACTGCTCCCTTCCTACATCCCAGGGTAAAAGCTGTGCAGATCCAATAGACCTTTGGAGAATTGCTCAGCTCTTTATTTTTTCCAAGATACATAGCAAAAAGGGAATTTCTGTTTACGTTCTCACAAAGTGACTGGCTAAATAATTCCAGATGATGGAATGTTCTTCTGTCCTTAAAGCAAAACAAAACCTTAGCCTTCACCACTCTCTCAATGATATCAAAACTATGATAAGAAATCTTTATTATTCGGAAAGCAGATAATAAGGATGTGGAATTGGAAAAATAACCTTAAATTTGCACTATGTCCATGTGCAATGCAGCCTTAGACACTATGTTAATATGGTTTTTCTTTGGGATGTCCTCTATTTTTCCCTTAAGTTTTTGGGTTAACAGCTGTAGCAGTTTTAGGTAACAGCTGTAACAAGCTTTAGTATGTTATGTCTCTATGAAGTCCTGAAAACTAGTTATATGGAAAGGAAACTAAGCCATTGCTAACAAAATAACTTCCCATACCTCAGTGAATTCTGAAAAAAAATGTGAAGTAGTGATTTTCATCCATTGTCAGGCCATATATTTTTGCAGCAAATTTCAGCCTGAGGACCTGAAGTAATGTTTGCATCTTTTTCTTTGCAGTATAATGTAAAGAGGGAGGGTTTAGGCTTCCTTTTTGTTAGCTTGGCAGATGAGTTATCTAC
Organism: Polioptila caerulea; assembly: GCA_013397295.1. Classification (NCBI taxonomy): domain Eukaryota; kingdom Metazoa; phylum Chordata; class Aves; order Passeriformes; family Certhiidae; genus Polioptila; species Polioptila caerulea. The sequence goes on along the minus strand of VYXF01001803.1, from coordinate 5,121 downwards.
CACAGTTTTTGCCTGAAAAGAAGGTGAGGAAATCCAAGATGAAACAGAAGAAAAAAAAATTCTCTGTGAGATTGTTGATTTTAATACAAAAGTACATTTTCCAAATGAAACAAAATGTCATTGCAATGATGATTTATGATCACAATTGTACTTGCTTCTGTTTTTTGGACAGAAGCATAGACTGGAAACTACTTAAGCCAATTCTGATAGCATGTGTTATCTAGGATTTTATAACTACAGACAGCATTGCAAAAGGAATGAAATTTTTAACTTAAAAAATATAAAAATTATGCTAAGTTCAAGTGAAATGCCATTGCACAATATCAGCTGGAAATGGAAAATATCATGCCAACATACCTGATCATGGTGATGTACCTAAGTGAAAATATTTTGGCTTTTTTTGACAGAATCAAAAATCTACACCCTAACTTCCATGTGTTCAAATGTCCCTCTAAGACTTTTTCTTCCATATATGTTATATATAGTATATGTGCTTGAAAAATGTATGTGCATGCTTCCCATAGGTATGTCAGGAGATACACCTCCACATTTTACCAGTATGTCTATAAACAACAGCAACCACTTCTTTCACAAGAGATGGATCATATTTACAATGCTTTTCTCTCTTTTTCTCATAAATATGTGATACTTTTTACTTCTTTCAAAGTATTGTTACTGAAACCTGCTACATTTCTTCGTTAGTGAAGTATCAGGGCAATTTTAAAAGGTTGTGGAAGTGTTAATACTTCTTGTACTGTGCTTGTCCTGAAGAAGGTACAGCCATGTTCCTTTTCTCACACTTTTCCCTGTGTCTTTTCAGCTTTCTCAGGGTGTTTTCATGAGGCAGATTCTGTTTCATCCAATTATTTCCTGAAGAAAACTAGAGAGATAAGACATTGAAAACTGAGCCAGGACTTCAGATTTCTCTCACTGTATTAAATCATACTGATCAAAACCATGGAAAGATATAGAAGCACAGAATTAACAGTGGGATGGAGAGAATGGGAAATGGGGATCCCTGGGTGTGATATCACATGAAACCAGACCGTCTAATATCAAGTAAATTTATTTGGACAGAGAGGGAATTACTGGGTGTGTAATAATGATTAACTATGTTGGAGGGAGACCTTGCCAAGCAGCATGTTTTGGTCAGCCTCTTTATAAAAAAGAGTTGGAATGTAGGTAAAAGGTTAAACATGGAGAAAATAATAGTGCATCCCTCCTCCTGTTAGCTAATCCTTGGGCATCATCTGCATGAACTGGAGTAGCAGAGTTCACTTTGGGGAGGGAGTCTGTCCCAGCTCCCATGACCGAGAGATTTCTCTCCTATGCAGCAAAAATGTTTGGAGGGATATTTATTGACATGAATGAGGCTGTGCATAAATGTATCTGAGATCCTAAGTGTTTAGTGTTGTTTGTTTAATTTCTTCATACTGCAAAGACATAGTATATTTTTAATGCCCCATTTGCTGAGGAAAATATACCAGGTCATATGTCAGACTCTGCGAAAAAAAAAAAAAATACATTGTCATTTAAACCCGCAGTCACAAAATCTTTCTTTCCCTACTTAGGCACATGGATAATAGCCTGAAACAACAACAAAAATGCCTAATACACAGAACATCTTTGTCTCTCTAACACACAGAGCATCCCTAATAACATTTCTTCCCAGCGTGAGATTTTGGATGTCACATCAGCGCCATCCCAACTTGGATGAACTCTGGAAGTGTTTGTCACTGCTAGGCACTCCTCTCACAGAAGTGCTGGAGGAGGCTCTAAAGCAATATACAAATCATCAGGCACTCTGGTGGGGAGGCTGTTTGGGAGATGAGTATCAGCTGGTTTAGAGGACTGCCAGCAAACCAGAAAACAGTTTTGAAAGAGGCTTGTATAAGGCAATAAAGACGCACATCAGCTCTTGAAATACTCAAGACGCTCTGCCGGAGTATTTCTTTGTGAGTAGGGAACTGTTTTATCATAAGTTTCTTCAGAAAGTCTTTGCACTTTTAACTGTACTGATGGTGTTTAGATGGATCATTCACAGCTCTTTCAAGTTATATCTGTTTGTAGTTAAAGTGAAATCAATCACCCAGTTAGGACTGAGGGCTTTGTGAGAAGGATCGAGGGACTGTGAAGAAGCAGCTGATGGAGATATTCTCCTTTCCCTGCTGGCACAAAGCTCTGGGGCTGTCCTGTTTCAGGGGCTGTCCTGTTCCTGTTTCCTGGGGAATCTCCTGATCTCCAGCATGAACCAGAAATCCAGATGCCTGGGTAAACAGCCATATGTCTCCACCTGAACATGTTTCTTCCCAATTGATAGCTGGGATACTACTTGGATATTATGGAATAATAAATGTATTTTTCAGATGCTGCTCTTTAATCAGCTGGGAAGAGACTGACACCGAGCAAGTGCTGCCTGACAAGTAAGCAAGCAAAGCCTGCCCATGTGTGTGCATGGCAGTTTGGTACCCAGAGGGCAGGACAGTCCAGCCAGAGGCCCGGGTTGCTCCTCATGCAGTGCAGGTCAGGGCTCAGCTGAGGGACCTCTGAGCTCATGCCTTGGCTCGGACCTTCAGCACCCCTCCACCCTGGGGGTGTCCCTTGTCCCTGCAGGGTACTGCCAGCAGCCTCCAGAGCCACAGCTCAAGGTGCCTTCAGCCTTTCCATGCGCTGCCTAGGCCAGACATTCCCATCTGTAATGGGAAGGCAGCCAAGCTTTGCCCCTCTTTGACACTTGGAGTGGATTCAGAATCCTTCAAATCTGCAGAAATTTCTGATATATTTCTAATCACCAGTTTTGAGGGGAATACAACAGGGTCATCACCAAGAGGAAAAGAATGGCATTGCACCACTTGTGATGTTAAAAGTCAAAAGGTTCTCCCTGAAATGACAGAACAATGCTAAGAATAACAAGGTCTTGGCATCGCCTTCCTTAAGGCCATATTCCCTACCTACCGTGTGAATGATGCTCACTCTGAGAAGATTCTTTGGCTAGGAAAGGTCCTGAGCACCTTAATATTATTTATATCTATTTTCTCCAGAGGTCTTTTTCTCAGGGTTGTGATTTTATGTTGCTTTTATTCCAGCTGTGCAGGAGATTCTTTGATGGATTACAATCTCGTCAGACTCCAGCTTGAGAAGAAGAATGACAGCTCAGACACTTAAACCAGACTTTTCACCATCCTGGAAAGGAACTGGCTTTCAGAATTCGGAGGGTTTTTAATGCTCTACCTCCCTCTGCTGTTACCAGCGAGAAGTTCCTCGACAATGGGAAATCATGTACTGGCAGCTTCGATTTCCATGCTCTCGCTCCTGGTGATGCTGGGGGACACGGACAGTAAAACAGACGGTTCCTTCCTCATCGACTCCGACCCCAGCCGCTGCATGAGGCACCACTACGTCGACTCCATCAGCCACCCCCTCTACAAGTGCAGCTCCAAGGTAAGGCCACCCCTCACCTCCTCACAGCACGATGCTGCGAGGGAGGACTTGTTAAAATGAGCCATTCTTGGTGATTTCCTCTGCGTCAATTCCTGTCTGCCAGAACCTAGCAGCAGAGGCACGCAGATGTGAAGACATCTTGTGTGTACAGAAGAACTGGGGTGGGAGATAAAGGCTCTTGACTCGCTTTTCACCTTTTCAAAAGGAGAAATTCACGGTGACGGTAAAGCTTGCGTGCAGCAAATTACATGATTCAAAGGAGCACATTTGGGATCTCAGCTGATGGCCCCAAGGAGACGGGCTAGTTTGGAAGTTTAGATCACCCCAGTCACCCCATCCTTCAAGTGAATGTTTGAGCTGGAACAAGTTCATAACCTCTATAGGTGAACTACTGAGACAAAGAACCAAAATATAAAATGATAATTACAAAAGGTTGTGAAGAGCGTTGCTTAATTTCTCCCTGCCCACCCCCTTTTCAAAGCCTTTGTTTCCATGCAGAATGACACTTGGATGGTAACTGTAGGGCTTAGGAGCAGACAGAAATACATGATTGACTTTCATTTGGGATTTCAAGCCTGAAAAGTTTTATGTCAAAATGGTTTAGCAGCCTGTGCATGTAGCCTACAGCCATTTCTTTCATTGTGTGGAGAAAAAGAATTGGGAGAAACAATGGGAAAATCCTTGCTGGTCCCTTTTGTCTTGTCCTAATTTGTTCAGACTGAGTTAACACAGTCTGTACACTCAGATGACTGGGCCAGTCCTCTGTCCCATGGGAAGGGGCTTTGCCTCAGGCGCTCACATCCCAGGATTAAGGAGAGGGAAGGACTGCCAGCTCCAGTGCTTTTGCCAGCCCTGTGTTGGGTAAGAAAGGGATGGGAGGCCGGTGGGTGACAGGGTTTATCACCAGAGGGGTGCCTGCCTGCTGGCAAACCCCAGCAGCAGGGATCCTGGGAGAATTTACAAGGAGAGAGGATCCAGAGTTGAGATGGATGCAGTGCTGGCCATGGACACCCCCAGATGCCTTTGTGTGCAGAAGGAATTCCTTGCTTCCCATAATCACTGCAGGGGTGAGGGAATGCCACAGATAACTGCAGAGCATAAAAACGAAAATAAAGCATAGAGAGAAATGTCCACAGAAAGTCAGACCTGCTGGGTTCTCTGTGCACCAGGACAGCTGCTGCCCTGGCCAAGCCTCTGCAGCCAGGCTCATCCTCTGCCAGCAGAGAGGGGCTGACAGCCTCAAAACTGGGCACAGGGAGCCTGCTCTGCTCTGGGCTGCCTTACACTGTTCTCTCAGCAGTGCTTTCTGATTCACAGCAGTGGGATGCTGCTTGATTCACAGCAGTGGGAGCCCAGAGACTTTTGCCCTACTTCTTCTGAATCCAAACATTAAAATCATGCATTACTTTAGATTAAGGAGAGGTCTTTTGGTTTGCTTTTAGGCTAGACTAGAACTCCCTGCCATCTGGGAGATACATGGCATTAATACAGAGAGCTGCAGAGGTGCATCTCTTTGTGCAATATTGATTTTCTTGCAGTTGACTTCAGCAAGAGGCAAAAGTGACAAAGTGTAAATGTGTGGGTGGTTTTCATTTACAGGTGTCTGTGGACCACCAGTCTTCCCCTCTCTGCACTTTTCTGATCACCTGTTAGAGGGAGGAAGGGTGGAAGGAAGGAAGG
>VYXF01001801.1:173208-184286 GCA_013397295.1 Polioptila caerulea | reverse complement strand
GGGCCGCGGCCGGGCCGGCCGGTGCTGGGGCCGAGCCGGGCCCAAGGTCACGCCGAGAGCGGCCGCGAGGAGCAGCCGGGTCTCCTCCAAGCCGGAGGGCCGGCTCCGGGCGGCTGCAGTGGCACCGGCGCCTCGCTGGGGCAGGGCGCCGTGTCCCTGTCCTCGGGGCTCTCCTGCCGCCGCGGCTTCCCCTGGACTCGCTCCGGGAGCCTGAGCCGCTGGAGACCGGTGCGGCCGCGGCACCGCCGGTAAAACCTGTCATGGAAACCAGCGAGGGCTCCGTAGTCTGGAAGCCGTGAACACATTTCCAAAGAAAAGTTGCTGAGTGACCCCTCTCCGAGCTCGATGTTTGGCAGTGCAGAAGTCATGGCACAGTCGGGATGGGGCTGAGCCTTCCTGGCGGGCGGGCCAGCCGTGCCGAGCCCGCAGGAGGCAGCCGGTTCTGCGTCTGCCCGGGACAGACAGAGCCCTGGCGCTAGTGGGAACAAAGCTTAGGTTGAAGCCTTCTGAGCTGCACCTTAGCACAAACAGAGCAGTGTGGTGAATGCTACCTTCAAACCCTTATCTCTTGGTAGTATCTGAAAAGCCAGTGCTTTTCACTGTTGTTTTGAGTAAGACAGAATGACTATGAAAATGCAAACCACAGTGATTGCTATCTTGTGACAATCAGATTTATCCAGCAATCTGGGGGCTAGATGGCCTATTTTATTATTCAGTGTCGTTGACCAGCCTTCAGTCACTGTTTGAAGTGCCTCACATGCTTCTGTTCCTTAGAATTTATTTCCCTGGCCTTTAGGACACAAACGAGGGAAGTATCTTTCAACCTGTGTGCAAGCTCCATGTTGGTTATGGCAAATAAGGTAGCCCATAATGAATAACAACTTCTTAATTTAAGTGAGGTGTATTTGTGTCAGCTGGAAACTCTGCAGTCTCTGAGGTGGTGGCCTATTAATCTGTTCCAGAAAGTGATAAGCTAAAGAATTGCATTGGAAAATTTTATGGCACTTAATTTATCCCTTTGCTTAACAAGCGAAGATTAGAGTAAATATCCTCATGTTTCCCTAAATGTAGTAAGCAATTTGGGTGGGCGGCCAGGTTTTAAAATGCAGCATATGGATGCTGTTTAAAAAAAGGCTGCGTTTTGCCTTGAAGTTTCATTTTTAGGATGTGAAGCATAATGTGCTGTAAACAGCCAGTATTTATGAATGAATGTTCTGATTTTTTCATAGTTCCCACTCCTCTGCCAGAATTCTTTATTGGTAGCAAACTTTGAGATGGTGTTTTTGAAGAATTTGCTGCTATTGCAATTTTCTTTCATAGATGCAATCTCAGAGATGAAAGTAGGCTGGAAGAGTTGTGTGTGCTGGGACTGGTGCACTGTGACATGCTTCAAGAGAAAATGCACAATCTGCTGCCAGTTTATCCCTCAAAGTAGGAAAAGTGACAGTTTTGTCTGCGACATTTTTAAAGGGGTTGAAGCTACTTGAAATGGAACTCTGCAGACCAGTGTAGGCTGTGGGCCCTTTGCTATCCTGCCTCTGGGCCTCAGGAGCACCAGGCTGTAGCCGTGCTGGCCGGATCTTTTCGTGTATCTGCATCTTGCCTTCTGCTGCTGGCCAGCTGCAGTTCCTGACAGGTGGTATCCTGAATTAAACATGTTACAGTTCCAGGTTTGAATTATTTTACATGGGAACTGCCTAGCTTCTCTGAAAATAGGGAATCTGCTGCATGCATGATGTTCCTGTTCGCTTACCATGCTCTTGTTGCCTGCTCACCTCTTTTCCAGCATTTATTGATCCTTGTCAATGGCTGCTTGTACACCTATCCACTTCGCGTCTGTCAGAATGGGTGGTTTGTTTTGGTAGGTTCATAATCTCCTAAGTTTTAAAGTTGGATCAGCACTAAAGAGCATGCAAAAATAACGTTTTAGACTAAATGTAACACAGGATTGATGTTTCTCTTTTTTCACTTTAAATGAAATTTGCAGCAAGAGTGTGTATTTTTTTAAGATTAGCTTCTAACTAAATATATAACTCAAAATTCTTTTGCCTTTTCTCTCTGATAGCTCCACTTATTTTCAGTTGGATAACTGTGTCAAGATGCTAGTTTTCAATTTTGTAAGGCTTCTTTTAAATTTACAGGGAAGTGTTTTTACCCAATCTTCCAGGCATAGGTCTTGATAAAGTCACATATGTGAGCTATCCTGTTGGAACTGAACAGATCACCAACAGTGAGCAGATCAGTGTATACTTTCTCTTTCAACTTTACTGTTCCTTTACATGTAAAGTGAAGCAGAAACAGATGAGCTTGTCAAAAAAATACATGACTTTGTTGGGTGTAACTGGCAAGATGAACTCTTAGATGATAGCCCAGCATTTGTGTATAAAATATGAGGATACTACTTCCATCATTCCAAGAGCAGTTGGGTTATTTTAAAGGTGATTTTCCAGAAAAGAAATTAGAGAAGATCCCTCAACATGGAGTACCTAAAGCTGAAGACCCATAATGGTCGTGTCACACTAAATGCTTCCTCCCCTAGCTGTACTGTGATATTATGGTTTTGTGACAGAGGGAACGTTTTTGTATTATCACAGCTTTAAAAGTTTAAAGCAGATTGGCTAGTATTTATTGAATACTGGGTCTCAGACCAGTCAACAGACTGGGTCTCTTGGAGCAGGTCCTGCAATGGTGTGTCAGTACTGTTCTGTCCTGGCTAAGGTTTGGATTTTGCAGCTCCATGGTCCCCTAGATGTCATTTTGTACGTCTTCTCTGGTCTCAGCTCAGGTTGAAGAAGCTCTGTAATGGCAGAAGATTTCATGACAATTCACCTAAAACCTTCCACAAGTTTCTGACTGTTTCTACAGTGTGTCTCAGGAGCATGAACTGATGTGGTATCCTGTAAATATGGAAATAATTTGTGAAACTTTTGGAATGTGACAGTGGTGCCTGCTTGAGGAAAATAAATGTAAAAGCACTAAATAACTTCTAAATTTCCAGAGACAATATCAGAAAATTGGGAGATCTTGGGAGAGAAATTGAACTGTACTTTAAACTAGTGATACAAATACCAATAAAAGCAGCCTTCTGTTGGTGTCCTCTTCAGTATTGTGAGCATTTTGCACCAGTCACTTGACCTAAATGAAGACATTGACCATTTTGCAGTGGGTTTGGGCAGTCTTGACATATGAACGGGCACCACTTCCATCCTGTGTCCAGGGGTGTTTTGCATGGTCAGTCACTTCACAAGTGCTAATTCAGCCATGTCTCCATGTGAGTCCTGCTGCAGAGGCTTGCTTTGGGTTCATGATTCTTCAGGCATTCTTGAGTAGTGTCTCCTGGTAGACTTGCTCTGTTGCTTGGTCCTTCTGCAGATCTGAGGTACCTTGAGTTCACCTTACTTGTGTTTTTTGTGGCTTGTGATATGTTGTGGTGTATGGAAGATCAAATGTGTTTTCTGAATAAGCAAATATGTTCTTAAACAAGCACCCTGTGCCACTTTTGATTACATCAGTAATAGTCCAGTGAGGACACAGAACTAAACAGCGCACTCAGAGTATCCAGTAATAAATTTTATTTAAGATAATTGAGTTGAGGAGCTGACACTTGAAGTGTATCTGTAAATCTTGTATTAAGAAGACTCAAGATGGAGAATTTGTTTTCTGAGATCACAGGAAATCTTTTTTATCCTGCGTGAGAGCTGAGGATTGCTTTCTTTAGCAACAGTTTTTTCAGCTGAATGGGGGTTGGTGGAGACATGATGCATAATGGAAAGTATAAAATAATGTTGCTTTCTGTCCAAACAAGTGTGAATCCTTTAAGGGCAGTGTTTATTTTTAAGAAGCTGCTGAAGCTGCTATTCAAAAAATATGCTAGAAAAACCTGACAAAAAGATAAAATATGGTATGACCCATTGAAACTAAACAGCTGAGTCTCTTCTGCTTTGTTTGCTGGTAAAAAAGCTCCTATTTGTTATTGTTGTTTTAAAGGTTTAAGTTTCTTGTACAGAGTTGTCATCTAATCAGACTGTCCTCTGTGTCTCAAATTTTCTTCCTGTTGATCATGCATAGGACAATGAAAAATGGGACATGTGGATGTGGGCATATTCTTCTGTGTGATCTTTAGTTTCATAGCACCTAGTCATGCTGCTGCAGGGCACAGCTTGGTAGCTTTTGGTCAGTCAGGTGCCTGTGCAAGTTAGCATGTCCTGTTTCTCTTGCCGAAGTAGTTGTTGCAGCTCTGTTGCATATTTATTACAAAAGCTGGGGTGCTTGTGTTGATTCAGCTGAGTTAAACTGCATGGATGATAGTCTAAAAAAAAAAAAAATGGGACCTTCATAATTTAGGATCTTTGTGAAAATCAAATAAATCTTCTCAGATTACAGATTTCAGCAAAGATGAGGGAAAAAGATGATGGTATGTTTGGTTGGGAAGCACTGCCAGCATGCTCTATTGAGAAAAATAATTGTCACCTACTGGAAAGAAGCTTAATTATATTTCTTTCTATTTTTTAAGAGATGAAATTGGATTAATACCCTGCCCTGAAGCCAGATATAACCGGAGCCCTATTGTCCTGGTAGAAAACAAGCTTGGTGTGGAGAGCTGGTGTGTGAAGTTTCTTTTGCCGTATGTCCACAATAAACTACTCCTCTACCGACAGAGAAAGCAGTGGCTGAACAAGGATGGTAAGTTCTGAGTTGGAAGAGTATATTATGTGATTTGTAGTGCACATTTTTTATTTATCATAAAATCATTTAGTTTGTAAAATAGCTTTGAGATCGGAGTCCAGCTGTAAACCTGACACTGCTAAGTCCAGCACTAAACCATGTTCCTCAGTGCTGTGTTTACATGTCTTCCAAAATACCTCTAGGGATGGTGACTCTACCACTTCCTGGGCAGCCTGTTTCAATTTTGACAACATGTTCAGTGAGGAAATTTTTCCTTATATCCAACCTAAACCTCTCCCAGTGCAGCCTGAGACCATTTTCTCTCATCCTGTTGTTTGTTTGTTACCTGTGAAAAGAGACTGACAGTCAACTGGCTACAGTCTCTCTTTATGTTGTTTTGGAGAGCAGTAAGGTTCCTCCAAGCCCCCTTTTCTTCAGGCTAAACACCTCCAGCTCCCTCAGCTCCTCTTTAAGAGGCTTGTGCTCCAATTGCCCTTCTCTAGGCTCACTCCAGCACCTTGATGTCTCAGTGAGTGCATGGAGATGGTCACTGAAGTGATCCTGCTGGCCACGCGGTTGTGATCCAAGCCAGGATGCCTTTGGCCTTCTTGACCACCCGGGAACACTGCTGGCTCATGTTCAGCTGGTTCTGGCCAGCACTCCTGGGTCCTTTTTCACCAAGCATCTTCCCCCAAGCCTGTGGTGTTGCATAGCGTTTTTGTTACCCAGGAGCAGGACCCATCAGAACCTCACGCAGGTGGCCTCGGCTCATCAATCCAGCTTGTCCAGATGCCCCTGCAGAGCCTTCCTACCCTCCAGCAGATCGCCACCCACAGTGGCATAATCTCCAAACTGACTGAGGGTGCACTCAGCTCCCTTGTCTGGATCATTTACCCTTCCTAATGCCAGTTTAACCTGTTCAGGGAGAAATGGTCGTTACTGAAGAGAGCAGGCTTTGGATTGTGCATCTTAACTTGAACAAGTTTAGGGTCATTTGAAAATAAAATTCCTTTCTCTCATGCCCAAACTGGAAAGGTTAGAGCCATACAAGTTAGTCCAGTGAGTCATTTGTGGAAGTGATGTTAGTTGGTACAGAAGGAATTCTGTTCTGTTTTCCTGAGTCAAAAGGAAAATATGGTGATGTATATATCTACTGTAAGAAATGAGTGTTTGAGATGTAGTGGTACCAGAAATCTAGTTAGTTAGTCTCTACAGCTTGGTAATTATTTCCTTTCTCATCTCTTTGTTTTGGTTTGGTTTTTAGTTTAACTTGCATGAAAAGTTCTTTTGTATGTGTATAAAAAAATTCAAAATAAAGAATTATGAATGGGTGTGACATAAGAGGTATTTGACTGCTTATAAGGTGTCCTGTTCAGAGTAAGAATGAAAAAGAATAATTAGTTTATGAAACAAGTTTTTTGTTTATTGTTGCAGTATCATCTAAAGAGCAGTTGGAGTAAAGAATGTTCTTATGCTGGGCTTCTCAGTGTTTTATTTCTGTTGTTTTTTTTCTTTTCTTTTAGACATTTCTTTCTAGTATGTTTTAGCAGCTATGGTATTTTTTTACATCCCTCAGAAAGAGGGATATCTGTTCTGTTGAAGAGCGCCCTGTGTCCACTCACAGAGTTCAGAACTTTAGGATCTCACATGCAGCTGGGTTTCAGTTTTGGACTGTTACCATATTTTATTTTTTTTCTGTGACTAACCTGTCCATAAAGCACTGACTGTGTCCATTTTGCTTCAGAAGGTGTGGTGTTGTCTTCCTCTCCTGAAGCATATCAAGCAGCCACCATTCATTCAGTTGTGTCGATTGCAGCTATAGCAAAGGCTGTCTCCCTGGCTGCTTTATGAAATACTAAGTTAAAGAATTACTTTTTAGATAGTGGGATGCTAGCATACATCTGGTGCAGACTCTAGCACCTGGTCATAACTAACATGGTGTTAGTTATGGTGTCCTGCTTGGTGTTACTACTAGGTAAGTGTTGAGAGTAGGTCTGTGTAGATCAGATGATGTCTGGTCAGTAGCATTTCTCCTTTGATACCTACTTTTCTTTAATATTTTATTGCTGTGGTCTGTTTCACTTTAAGTGGGTGAAGCCAGCTGTGCACAGATGCTCATTAAAGTGTAGTGTGCGGCGCAGTCAGGTGATGTTGGTCAGGTCTGTAAATGTGCACTTGAGCTTCTTTTGCCTTGGAGATGTTATGGAGAAAGGAGATTTAGGTCTTTAGTGAATCTTGGATTGGGAGCATTCTGAAGGCAGAGAATGTTGCCTGCTTTTGTCTGCCTGATGGTGGGGTCTAGATTTGCTAAACACTCTTTGGTTTGTTAAACACACTTTGATTCCTTGTTACAGACGTATGGATGTATAATGCAAGCATTTTGGAAAGTGCAGCATAAAATGGCAGACAGGGCAGATCATGACAAGGAGGAACCCGTTCTGTCAACATAGAGTCTTCCAGTGCTAGCTGTACACCTTGGGTGGTGTTAGAGAAACAGTGCACTGGCTTGATACTTAGAATTAATTAACCTTCAGAAGAGTAGCTTAAAAAACTTGAAGTGTTTTCATGTGTTGCTGGGTATGACTNATGTGATTATCTATGAAAAGTATTTTGTGGACTTTATAAATTTTACATTGCCCTTTATTTTTTTATTAATTAATTAATTAATTTATATTTTAAATTTTATTTATTTTCTTGAATGTTTTTGCTCATTACAGTCATCTTTAAAAGGCTCTTCCTCGGGAATGTGTTTGCTGACATAAGTAACTTCCATTTCTTCTTGGTCTTTGTGGTTTATGGTTGGATCAATTAAGACCAGGATCTTTTTGGTAACTGCTACCAACCTGCTGCTAGTGATTTATTCAGTTCTGATAGAAACTGGTGATTGTGACATCATTCTAAATTTGAAATCTGTAATGCAGATGATTTCAAAATTCAATAAACAGAGCTTTAATACAGGGAATATAATTAATGTTGACTGACATGTAGCTAAATACGAACTTTAGCAGCATAAGAAGAGTTGAACCTACTAGCAAAGGCAATCTTAGCAACACCAGTGTTTCTCATTGCAATGCTCTTGGAGGTCTGAGGTAGGAGTTTATGATGTGTATTGTTACTACACTGCAGATCTTCAGCACAGAGACTTCATTTTGTTCTCAAGTATTGTAAAGTCTAACCGTTGACATTTCCACCCAGAGGAAAACTTCTTCAAGCCAAATTACAAACATTGATATCTATGTCACATTTTTGGGTGTCTGAAGACAGCTGATAGCCACTGCCTGTGTGCTAGCACCCTGCACCAGTCACACTAGTGCAGGTGCTTTGTTGTGATGATCACAGCTGCCAGTTCCACAGGGACAGTGTCTGCGGGCCTCTGCTTCCCTCACAGGTGAAGCCTTGCAGAGCCTTCCTCTCAAAATGCAGCTCAGAAAACTCTGTCAGTGAATACTGCAGTAGCATAGGTTTTAGACTAGTGCCTGCAACTTGTTTGACTTTCTTTTGAAAATGAAACTCCATTCTGCTTTGCCTCTTCATTTACAAGCATCAGTTTCAAATGTGTGAGAGGAGGTGGTCTACAGAATTTTCATGTCTGCTGAGGTTTTCTGTAACCACTGTAAAACAGATTCAGGTCCTTCATCTTAAAACCCTTTTTTGTAAGGGAGTTTAGTATGTTTTACCATTATTGGGTTTCACTTTTGATAAAAGATTTGAGCAGGAGCTGAACTGCAGTGGTGGGGAGGATGAAGGTTGAAGTCTTTCCCAGGTGGGCTTGGCCACTTGTGTCTAAGGTATCATAAGTATGTTTACTCTGTCAGGAGATGTTAACGTTTTCTCTTAATTCTCAAGGATTTGGCTCCAGACTGCTTTTGTAGGCAGAAATGCATGCTTGGAATTTGGCAGGGTAGTTGTTTTCTTTTGCAACTAGTAAAGACATAGATTTGTCTATTACTAGTAGTCTCTACTCACCTATTTTGTTTGAGTCACTGTAAGCCATTTAAAGTAAAACAGAGGAGAACAACAGGGTGCTGATTTAAGTATCAGCTTTCAGATGTGATGTATTATATTTTTTCTGACCAGATCCTGGAAGAAAGAGGTGCTTTATAGTCATTCATTGATAGGTTAGTGACACAGATGTTTAATTTAGTTACAGTTTCTTTTGTATACTTAGAATCCAGAATAATTTCTGCTCCTCCTGCTATTATTTGAGTTTAAAAATTTAAATTTTGCAGTATGTTTTTATCCTTCCTCCATTTTTTTTTAAGTCTATGCATGCATACTATTTATGTTATGTCAAGATGGTTTTCTGAAATTGTTACAAACTATTCCCAGAATATCTAAAAAACTGGATATATTTAAAGGTGAACTAAAACCATATTATTTCTCCTTTTGCAGTTGGGGAGACTTTAATGTGCGAAAGGACATGTTCAGTGTGAGCACCTATAATGCAACATATGTTGCCTGAAACGTATCTAGTAGAAAGAAATTTAAAATTGTGAAAACTAGATGTTGGGTTTTGTTACTGACACGGGAATAGTTGGCAATCACTATCATTGTGGGTCAGATCTGTCATAAGACTTTGTATTAAAAATGGCTCAGAGGTTACTGAATTGTGCCACTTTTCACTTGAGAAGTGGCTTAGGGGTTACTAAATTGTGTCATTTCACATATCTGGCTCAGAATACACACTTCATGAATCTTCATCTGTTACTTACATTAAAGAACATTGACATGAAAGAACTGGGTATTACTTGGAGATTTTCCTTGAATATTACTTGGAGATTTTCCTTTTTCTGCGTCTTTCCTTTGATAGTGTTCAGGATGCAGTGAACCTCGGTAATGGGAAAATGGACAAAATGCAGATAAATTCTGTTTATGGTGGACTTGATTGGGTGCTGTTACAGACCTTTGAGATTACCAAAATGGTCATATTAACTAGAAATCATGACTAAACTAGCTGTATTGTTCTAAGTAAACTTTGAAAATCTGTTCTGAGAAGAATTGAAAAGACTGAAATAGGCTATGATAAACTTTTGTTTGATGTGCATGTGACATGTACAGTGGTAATACCTAATAATTACTAAAACCATTATTGTAAGTAAAGTGGAAAATGTACATGAAACAATCACAGCTGACAATTTTAATGATACCTTCTTATAAAAATTATATTTTGATAAATGTTCCAAAATAATTTTTTAATGTAAAATTGAAACAGTAGCCACAAAACACATAGCAGATGTTTAATTTTATGTATGTATGATTTTGTGTTTGTGAGTAATCCTGGTTATTTGAATTGGGATAGTCAGCTGCATAAAATTAAATGGGTGTTCAAATACTTTGCTGGATCAGGAATTGGGTAAACCAAGGAATAATATTTGTATATTCTGGCAGCAAATTAGGAAGAAGCTTTGTACATGTGAGAAATATGTATTCCTTGGCAGCAAAGAGGGACTTAACTAAAACTTGTGAAAGTAGGAAGTTAAGTTAATCCTTGAGACACTTTTCAAAACATTACAGCTCTGTGCAGAGTCAACTGTACACTAAAGAATTCCACACCACACCCACCCATCATGCCTTGCATTGTAAGGTGGCTTAACATGTTCCTCATGAGGAAGAACACAATGGGTAACACAGAATTTCCTTGTTGGACATAAATGATCAATCAGACACGCAGTAATAAGTGAAGGTATTTCATTTTTAGGCCTACTTAACTATTGACTCTTGTTTCAAAGATACATGAAGCTGTGTCCCTTTGCTTTTTAAATTAATTTATGTCCCGTTACCAGTTCATTTTGCAGTCATATTAACTGCACTAACGAGACATCTGTTTCCATGAGATACCATCCTTTTCTTTTTCCTTCAAGTAATGTAGTATGTCTTATTTGCTGGAAATCACCTGAGGTACGATCTAATTAGTATGTTAAATGCAGGGTGATTAGGAGAGAATGTATCCAAATTTAATTGACTGTGAAGGCTTGGATAGTCACATTCAGTTTTTATGACATAGTTAAAAATAAGTGTAATACATAAATCTACAGTATACAGTGCTTAAATGCAGGGATGCAAGCAAATATTTTGGGTTTTGCTTTGGGTTTTTTATTGAATTAGTCTTAAAACTTGAGTCTGAAGCGCTTCCCAATGTATTTAAAGTGTTTTCTGTACAGTTCAATAGGGAGTACTTTTGTAATCCTCATTCATAGCTGTGGTGGTTCATTTTTTTAGCTACAAGTTTTTTATAGTGTGTGTATTTTTTGTAACAGTATGGTATATGGCAGCCATCTGCAGCTCAGACTTGTTCTAAAATAGTGGGGTATATTTTTACTTCTCTACAGTATTTAAAAATCTTCGGATTTTCTGTGAAGAATTCTCTGCTTCTCATATATAGTATGTGGTTAAAATCACTGTATACTTGAGGC
>VYXF01001801.1:145785-167504 GCA_013397295.1 Polioptila caerulea | reverse complement strand
GATTGTTTTCTCTTTTATGATGTTGATAAGTGGTCTACCAGTCAGTCAGTATTTGGAGCTCTGTTTAGCATCCAGGGAGATCTTGTTAGACAAGCCAGTCAGTATCTGTTGAGGTTTCCAGCAAGCCTACCCTAGCAAAGGAACTCCTTTGCTAAATCTGACTCTGCATTGTTCTAGGCTTCTGCTGGGAGTTTGCTCTTTTGAAGGGGAGGCACTCTAGTTATGTTGACCTATATTTAAGCTTCTCTGTGAAATTACAGGTCAAGCTAGCCAGATGTTTGGCATAATCAGTCACAGAGTATAGGACTGACTGTGTGCTGTACAGATGCTGGTGATAAATCCTTATCCTGGGGTAGTCCAAGCTAAGAACTAATTGTATGAGACTTGCACTCTGCCTGCAGAACATGATGGATCTGTTGTGGGGCGATTGGTTTCTTGTTGCTCAGATGATGTTTGTCATGCCAGGTTCATTGCATTCTCCATACACAAATTCACTGCTTTGTTTTGAGGGGAAAGAAAGCATCATAGACTCTTAAATGGGCTGAAAAATAAAATGTGTCCTAGTTTACTGAATAGCAGCCCTACATACAGTGTGTTTCTTGTAATTTATTCATTCTTTCATTGTAGGCTGGTATAATCCCTTTTTCATATGTTGAATTCTGCTGAAAGCTTCAGAGATAGTGGTTGACTCAGTAGCACTGGACTGGAAGACAGGGGAAGAGTGAGAAAAGGAAATCCTCTCCTAGGAAAGGACGCAGGACTTGGCAGAGCCAAGTCAGAAGACTAAAATGGTGTTGTGGAAGACAAATGAGCATTTCAGCTCAGGTGACAATCATAGAAAGTCCTATCTGATTGCAGATACAAAGCATAGAAGACAGAACTTTAAACATGTTACCTAGACGTTTGTTGTTTATTTATTATTTTTTTAGAAGTGACTGGAAAGTTACAGAAGGGCAGGGACTATAACCTAAACCCTGAGATCTGAGCAAGAGGTAATTAATTATAAGGTGGAGGAGGACGTGCTAAAGAGTAGGTGTGTCACTTCTAGGAACTGAGAGAGAGAAACCCCTGTTGGGATCCCTGAATGGGATAAGAGATATCTCCAGTTGTCAATCCTGAATTCAGTTATCCTGTTTTTAGAAGTTGAAAAGCCTTTCAAGTTAAAATGAGCAAAACTTTTATGTAAGTGATTGTAAAGGAATTTCCTTAAATGCCTTTGCTCTTCATTTTATACTTCCAGGCATGTACAATTGGTGAAAAGACACTAGGTAACAAGATGCTCTAAAAAGTTGCATTTTGCTTTCAGGTGTAAATGACTTCAAAGGTGTTAGCATAAGGCAAATCTAAATGATTCCAGATTATCTTTTATGGGAGCTATAATCCTTAAAGCTGAAACATTATCTATGATCCACATTGGAAGAAAGCAAGCTAGAAATTGTACATCGCAAATTAATTGCATGTTAGCTGAAAGAGTTTAGAAGAGGTTTATGTGGGAGTGTATGGTGCTTCAGTCATACTGGTGCTTCCAGTCCTTTGTGAATGGGAGAATCTCTCATTGGAAAATAATTACAGCTAAAACCAGCTTTTCTCCTGCAGCAGTGAAGGTGGACCTTGTCTGTACTGTTCCTCAACTTTGCAAAAGAGGAAGTTTACTTTAAGAGTGTGTAAGTGTGAGGCTGTTTACTTACAGTGAATGTTTTAATATAGAAAGAGCAATTTCTTCGCTGAAAGCTTAGGTTTTGGGAGATAGGTGGCCTGGTAATCTAAATCTTTGTTAAATATGTACATGTGTTTGTTTTAAGTATCAGACTGATCTAGGCTGTATTTTCATTCCATGTGTGTGCTAAGTCATTTTTTTACCAAAACATCACCTTTTGCATTGCAGTAATGGGGCAGTTGTTCCACTTGCTCCAGTGCTGACCCTGAATCTTTCTTTCATTTGCTTTCCAAATTTGAGTGCACTGGCACAGAATGGTCAGTCTGCCCATTCTGATTGGTATATCTGAACTGCCTGTTAACCAGAGCATCCAATCTGAAACATACTAGAACTTGATTGAGATAAAAACAGATGTCCCAGTAGTTATCAGAAGCAAAACTTCCATAAGGATTTATACATTTCCCCACTCTGCTTCAGTTTTAAATAATATTTGCTCACTGTTAGTGTTGCAACCATTAGCTTCTGTCTGTGGTTGTAAGTTTAAATTACAGCAACACAAAGCCAAAGTACCAGATGGAGTCAGTTTCCTACTAAAAATTACCAAGTCAGACAGAAAATATGTACTCACAGAAAGGAAATATATCAATTTGTTTGCAAGACTCGGGCCATAACTTTAGGACAACATTATGTTTTCTGCATCAGACTGCAGAGGAGTTTTGCTTCCTTATTTGATAGCAGATCTTTTCAAAATATATTTCCTCCTGTCCCACTTGGGATCTTTTGGTCAGAGAGTTGATCATCTGCTCCTCAATTACAGGTGCCATGCCTATTATTATGATGAATCAGAAATTATTAGAAAAACCAAAACCTAAACCCATGCCAAAATTGCTTCTGCTGCTTACACTATTAGTTTTCAGTTGTGACTTCTACAGGTTCTGGGAAATGTGTGTTTTCTTTCTGCAGATGGTAACTTTGGAACTTATTGTATATTTACTTCAAAGCTGCTACCTGCTAGTTTGGAGAATAGGATATGAAGACTAATGCCCTTGGAGTAACCAGTGATGGGGTGGTGTCTACAGACATGCTCAGGGCAGGCAGTAAGAGTTATAAAGCTAGAAAGAAGAGGGTGAGGGGCAGGGAATTCTGTGCAAAGAAGGTGAGGGGGCCAAGTACAAATTTTCATTTTGCTCTCTCTGTGGGTGGTGTTCTAGGAAGGGTTGTGTTGGATAAACATTAAGTTTTGTCAGGGCAAATTTTTAGTTTTTTTAACAGAAGATTGTTTTGCATTTAAGTTAACTGAGCAGTTGTAGCCTTTTTGTTAAATTTGTAAAACATTCTACACACAGAAAATATTTCCCTTTTCTTTATAAGTTTAGGGAACCTTGACACTGTATCTTGAACAGTATTTAAGAACTAAAAGTGTGGAGGAGTGTTATTTGTAAGAGTGTTTTCAGATATACACAGTGATCTAAGGGCCTGATTTCAAGAAGGGATGTTTATTCATAAATGTAACCCCACTGGCAGTTGACTCGGTAATTTCTGGGCAGATTTGAGAACTAGTAGGTTGTATGTTCAGATTAGGATAAAGTTCTTTGTGCACATGTGTATAGTACATATGTATGTATAGGAGAATGGCTTAATGCTCTAAGGGGTTTTTAAACTCTTGTAGTTTGACAATGAAGTTCTGTTACAATACAAAGGAAATGCTATGCAATTTATTATTGGGATTTGTGTTTTGTTTTCAGGTTACTACTTTTATTCACACAGATTTATTTTATCTTTTGTAGGAAAGAATTAATACTGTCTGGCACTTTAAATCCACTTAAAGATTTGCATCTTGGAAAACTGGCGTTAACCAAGTTTCCAAAGAGTCCAGAAACATGGATTCATAGGTTGGTTTTCTTTGCCTTCTATTGACTCCTCAAACATTTTTCCTAGGAGTTTTTTATTTCCTGTTCTTGGGTTAAAAGAGAGTCATAGATGCAGGAGGACATATAGAAATATATCAGATTCTTTGAACCAGAATACTGTGCTTTGGCTTTTGAAGCTACCTGGTTATATCCTACACTTAGAACTGAAATTGTGTGCACCTTTTCTGCTGCATAATTTTTCAATAAACTCTGGAGAGGGGCTAAATTTCCTTAGAGGTTTATCATGTCTTGAAGCACCTAAAATTCTCAGCCTGAAAATTCCGATTCCATCAATTGTAAGTGTTTAAACGTTATAGGTTTCTCCTTCCCCTCCAACTTTCTACTGTATTGCTTGTCTATGGGCATTTCAAAAAGTGAAGATTCTGTTAAAGACAACTTTCATAAGTAAAGCTGGGTTCTTTTCAATTCAATACTGGTCTTTTTGGTTTGGTGAATTTATTTTTATAATTTCTAACTTGAACTAAATCATTCAGTCACCACTACTGGATATTAAAATAACAGATCTCATGTTTGGAAAATTTAACTTGAGTTACTCAAACACACAAGGCTAACCATCTCAATCATGAGTGACCATAAAATGCCTGTAGCAGAGCCAAGTGAAGATCCATTGCTCAGCTTTAAAACAAAAAAACCCACAAAAAACTTTGTACGTTTGTGATCTTTTTTAATGACAGAAATAACAAGATAGGTCAGCCTTTTATAGACAGCCCTAAAGATTTAAATGTAACACATTAGGAAGCAGTTTGCAATGTTTGTGTTTAGCATGTCTGGCATTAGGGCAGCTGTAAAGCTAATACTGCATTAGGGGCTTCTATAAAGAGCATTAACAAAACTTGCTGACTNTTTTTTTTTTTTTTTGTGTCTGACAGCTGAAAAAGTTAGCTTTTATGTGCATGAGAAAAGTAGTTCAAAATTGTAAGTGGAATTAAAAATGCTAAGGAATATGAATGAGGATTGTTTTCTCTTTTATGATGTTGATAAGTGGTCTACCAGTCAGTCAGTCTTTGGAGCTCTGTTTAGCATCCAGGGAGNGCCTTTTATAGACAGCCCTAAAGATTTAAATGTAACACATTAGGAAGCAGTTTGCAATGTTTGTGTTTAGCATGTCTGGCATTAGGGCAGCTGTAAAGCTAATACTGCATTAGGGGCTTCTATAAAGAGCATTAACAAAACTTGCTGACTGCATGAGAATTTTTGGTAGTGGATTTGGTTGGTAAACTCTTGTTCGGCAGTGCGTTCATGAGCTTAAAATTCTCAAAGGAAACTTGGAAGCAATGCATGGAATATTCCAAGTTGTTTCATTGGTACAGCAACAACAATGACTTTCTGCAGCATTGATTTTTAATTTTGATGTTCAGCTTCTTTTCGTCATCCTCATGCTACTCACAAGTACTGCTTGATGGCTTTGAAGCAAAAGTACGTAGTTACAAGGGGAAAAAAATCTTGCAGTTTGTCATAGTTTACCTTTTCTACATGGTAGCTAACACCAGAGTAAGAGTTTTTTTCATGTTAATACTTCTGAACCTGGTGCCCCCCATATCGTTACGATGATCAATATGTTTTTATCAAATAAGTCAGAATGTTAGGTTCTTTATATTTATTTCCATTTTAGAAATAATTAAAAAATTCTATAATTTCCATGCAAACTTTAATTAGGAGTATATTGTCAGTGTCTTAATTTGTTTTTCTTTCTCTTACTTGCCTACATCAGAAAAGTATATTTGAGGGTGATTTCACAAATGTTTGGCTTGGATTTGGATATGCTGACCATGATTGATACATGTTAAAAAATAAGATTTGCAAAAAGATTTCTCTGCATCAGCATGATGGTTAATTTTGGGTTTCCTGTTCCCCCATGGTATTAAATCTCAGACAGAAAATGCAAAAACCTATAATGGGGCTATAAATAAAATTCCGTAAAACCTAACCAAATTGTTTTTTCTTACATATGGCAGATATACTCAGTGAAGATGTCAAAATACCTGTCATTCATTTTGTCAGATGACCTCCTGCTGTTTATTTTGGGGGTTCAGATATTTCTTGTCCATATACAGTCAGTATATCTATTGATTGTGCAGTTGTCACTTAACAGTCCTTCATTTGTTTGTAGTGATGTTTGGATCAAAGACATTTTTAAAAATTAAAATTTAAGCCTTCAGAATTACCACATTTCATAAAATACACAACAGTCAGAACATGATTTGCTTAGCTGCACATCTTTATTTTTGAAAAATGTTGTATAGGAAGAAAGTGTTCGTACGCTGCTTGTAAATTTCCTGATGAGAAACACAGTCAGTTTAAAATTGCATTTTTAAAAATTATCTTTAATATTGTCTTCCAATACTTTGTCCTTTTTTGATAACTGAGTGAAAAAGATACAATGTAGATAAAACCCATGAGTGAACAAGCATATTATGAATGTCTTCAAATGAGAGAAGAAGCAGATGAGTTAACAATCTTTTTTGATATGTGGTTAACTTGTCTATTTTTATATATATATGTAGATATATAATTTTACATATGGCTTGCAAAATAGAATTCTCTATTTCAAGAAAGTGGATCTATTATTTTATTTATTGATTTCTTTTAACCTGGAGTTAAAAGAAATTTTGACACCTTTGAAAGTAGCAATTCATTGATTTTGGAACCAATACGAGCCAGTACAAAACAGGATAACTTCTGCATGCCAGAGGATGTCTATTTCTCCAGAGCATTCCACATTGGACCATTGCAATTCCATTGACATGGGCTGCTCTGTAGAAATTTACACATCTGTAATCTATTTTTGTAGAACCCTTTTATGCTGGGGCTGCAGATGCAGCATTGAGATTGCCTCTAAAAATACTACTAAAATTTTGTCCAAAGTAAAACATCTAGGAATCTGCTTATCTCAGACACTTGAAATCAAATATGTGTAATTCATCAGTAAAAACATTTGTTTTGCTTATACCTATAGCCCTTGAAACCATAAGCCTTTTGAGCTTTGCTGCTGCTGGTGATATACAGAAACCAATTTGGATTGTGGTGTGCAGTACTGTCAGATGTAAAAGACACTAAGCAGAGTTAATTTCTCATTAAATGACTTTTTTCTATCTCACTTTGGCTACTTTGTTTTAGTGCTGTGCAGGACTTCAAAAGAGGAGCCCATTAGAAATTTAATGCACAGTGCTTGCACTTACATAAATTTGCTGTTTCCTTCTGTTTTATTTTATTATGCTGTAAGTAACTGTGATCACTCAGAGTGAGAAAACTGACGCAGCTGTGTTGGGTATGTGATCATTGTGTCGTAGCTTTTAGCATGGCAAGTGTTCACTTGGTACTACTCACTTGTTACCTAGCTACAGCATAGTTCAGAGAACAGAAATACCGGAAAGATTTGATTTATGCAAATGAAAACCCATTTTTTTCTCTTAAAATTGCTCTCTCACCATCAACGCTTTACATCATTTAACCAGACGATGGGTGCTGCAACAACTAATTCAGGAAAACTCCTTGCCCAGCCTTGCAACTAAAGGAAACTTGGGAGCAGCACCTGTGGAGAGAATTCACCGACTAGTGCAGGAGGAAATGAATGTCTGCTCCGAAGCTGCTGGGAGGTATCCAAGCAACTACAATGCCTGGTCCCATCGCATCTGGGTTTTACAGCATTTGGCAAAGCTCACTGTCAAGGTATAATACAATAGCGAATAAATTCTTAAATTTTCTGGTCAAAAAGCCCAAATACTGGTTTGCAAAGCAGATTGTATAACATGAATGAAGGGTATTAAGTGAAGTTATCACAGGTAGCTAAGAGTGTTTTAATAGAGTGGGCAAAATCTTGCAGGGCGTATGTTTTGCATTTCCCTTGCCAGTGTAAGCAGGTTCTGCTCAGCAGAAATAACACATTTTTCTTGCCTGTGTACAAAGTTGTTTCTCTCTTAGTACTTGGTGCTAACGTTTGTGTGGGAGAAGTATAGATGGGACTATATGAGCTGAAGTAAGGAATGGGCAACTCTAAGTAATTCTTCCAGCACTAGTCTTGAAATTCCTAGTAGTGGAAAAAGGTAATATGTAACAGATATTATTTTGATAATGTAGTATCATTGTTTTGGTGCCCTTATTCATCTTACCTGCGGTTTCAGAATATTGAAGGACCATGTAAAGACAGCAGGAGTTTTGGAGAAAGCATACTAGTGCTTGTAACTAGTTTCTTCAGTTCCAGCAGTATTTTTTGACAGCATTTACACTGGAAGCAGATTAAACTATTTCAGGGACACTTTATGCAGTGTTGAATGTTTTGCATCCATAACATCAAGACCTGCAGCAAATTGAGTTAGTTAATGTACATGGTCTAAAATTATATAGGCAGTTTTGTAATAAAGTGTTTTCTGAGTGGTTAGGTGAACTCTTTGTGAATATTAGGTTCATACAGTAACACATCTCACTCACTTTTAACAGCAGCTGCTGCATTTTGCCACTTAGGTTTGTAAGGGAGGAATTTACAGGACAATTGTTGAGTCAATATAGCCATTATTTTTATGCCCATTGCAGAGACAGGGCAGAATTTGGACTTGTCTTCCTAGAAAGCTGATATGAAAAGGTAGTTTTCAGAAAACTCAGAAGAATTGCAGGGTTGAGATAGATTGGGGGTTAGAAATTAGGGTTAGAGGTCTGTATTAATAGAGAACAGGAGCTTTAGTATCTTCAAGAGCTTATTAAAAGCTGAAGGGAGTTAACACTATTAAAGAAAATTCAAGTCATTTTATGCCTTAAAACAAGTTCTAAACAGCTCTGTGTCCATTACATTGGTAACAGTAGTCTGAGGATCAGGATTACTCCTTGAGTGCCTTTTGCACTCACTATTCCTTACTAATTTAATTAAAGAAAAATAATTACATTGTAATAGAAATAACTGTTTGCAGAACTGGAATTATTCTGGTGAGTTTATTCATTGTCAGTTCTGAGTGCTTATTGTGACAAATCACAAACATGCCTGTGAAGGAAGTATTTTAAATTGGTTTGATCATTCCAAAGTCCATCTACTTTGCCTGCCATCCCAATTCCCCTACTGGTCTATTTTTTTAGAATGAAGACTGTGGAACAGATACTTTAGTCTAGAGTTGTCCCGCTGGTTTCTGTTACCTCTGGCAAAATTTTCACTGGTGCTGTTATTCCTCCACCTATTTAACCTGTTGGGAAGTTTCTGTATTGGCTCTAGGTTTCTTTCATGACACCAACAATGCATCTTCATCAGAGGGCCTAGTAGAAGGTGTTGGGGATACAGGAAAATTAGGAAAAAGTGTGGAACATGAAAGACAGCAAGAAACTTGTGATGAAATTTGTCCAGGTAGCATTAAGAGGCAGAATTATACTGTGATTATTTACAAGATATGATGCAAGGAAAAAATTAAGGAGAAGAGGGGGAAAAGCAAGGAGAACAGGGGAAAAAGCAGGCATTAGAGATTTTCACAAAAATAAGCAGGTTCATAGAATCACAGAATGGTTTGGATTGGACGGGCCCTCCATCTCATTCCAACCACCCTGCCATGTGCAAGGTTGCCAGTCACTAGGTCAGGTTGCTCAGGGCCACATCCAGTCCAGCCTTGAGTACTTCAGTGGAGGGAGCATCCACAGTGTCTCTTGGGTAACCTGTTTCAGTGCCTTACCACCCTCACAGTAAAGAATATCTTCCCTAATACCTAATCTAAGCCCACCCTCTTTAGTTACCATTACCTCTTGTTCATTCACTATACAGTCACATAACAAATCCTTCTCCCTCTGTTTTGTGAGTCCCCTTAAGGCTTTGAGAGGTCGCAGTGAGCACCCCAGATCAGCACCAGCTTTCTCAGCCTGTCCTAATGGGAGAAGTGCTCCAGTCCTCGGAGCATCTTTGTCATCCTTCTCTGGACCACATCCTTATGCTGATGACCCTAAAGCTGGATGCAGCATTCCAGGTGGGGTCTCACCAGGGTGGACCAGAGAGGCAGAATCCCCTCTCTCAGCCTGCTGGCCACACTGATTTTGATGCAGCCCAGGATGCAGTTGGTTTTCTGGGCTGCAGGTGGGTGTTGCTGGCTCTTTTTCAACTTTTCATCTGTGAGATCTCCCAAGTCCTCTTCCATAGGATTGTTCTCATTCATTTCCAGTCTGTACTCACATCTGGGATTACTCCACCTCAGGTGCAGCACTTTGCACTTCGATTTGTTGATTTCATGGGCCCATTTCTCAAGTTTGTCCAGGTCTCCCTGTCTAGCGTCTCATTCTTTCTGTTGTGTCAATTGCACTGCTCTTCTTCATGTCATCTGCTAAGGTGCTGAGGGTGCACTTAATCCCACTGTGTGTGTTATTGATGAAGATACTAAACAAGCAGCAGTCCCAAGACAGATCCCTGAGGCACTCATCACCAGTTTCCACCTGGACACAGAGCTATTGACACTCCTGTCCGGCTGCATCCATCCATCCAGTTCCTTACCACTGAATAGAGCTTCCTTCAAATCCACCTGTCTCAAATTTGGAGATAAGGATGTGGAACCCTTCATGTGGAACCCTTACTGAATGTCTTACACATCTAGATTAATGGCATCTGTTGGTCTTCTCTTGTTGACCACTGCTATCACTCTGCCATAGAAAGCCACCAGATTGGTCAGGCACGATTGCTGGCTGCCTTGTGTCACCTCCTTGTCTCGTATGTGCCCTAGCATATCTTCTGGAAGGATCTGCACCATGAGCTTGCCAACCACAGAAGTGGGGCTTACTGGTCTCCAGTTCCCTGGGTCTTCCTTTCTCCCCTTTTTAAAAACGGGAGCAGTGTTTCCCTCTTTCCAGTTACTGGGGACCTCCTCACTAGCTGCCATGACTCCAGATATGATGGACAGTGGTTTGGCAATATCAACCAGTTGTCTCAGAACTCTGTTATGTGGATCTTCAGGAGCCATAGACTTGGGACTTCTCTCCCATCCCACAAGAATCTAGAGGATCAGGGACTAGAGAGAAGTGGGAGGGAGACCTGACTGCCAGTGAAGACTGAGACAGAAAACTCAGTACTTCATCCTTCCCCATATCAGTTGCCACCAATTCCTGCTTATCAGGGGGCATACACTCTCCTTGGTCTTTTTTTTGTGACCTGTGTACTGACACAAACCTTGTTATTCTATGTGCCTCTTGATGAGTCTTGTTCCAGCTTTGCCTTGGCTTTTCTGACCCCATCCCTATCATTCTTTAGAGGTTGTTTACTTGCTTGGCGTGTCATGTTCCACCTTGAACAATTTCTGTATTTGAATATCTGAAAAGCATGATAAATTTCAACAAGATGCAAGACTGGAACCATGCTGAAAAACTGGCAGATAGAACAGTCACTCATTCTATGGCCATTTAGTTCTTGCAAGATTGCTGGAATGAAGGAGTACCTGTATTATTTAGGGCTGTATTTCTGCTGTAATACAAACTTTTCCTGTGGTTTGAAGTATACAAGGAAGCAGAGGCCCAGAAACATAAATTGTATGTTGTAATTATCATTTAAATATGACTTCTCAAAATAGGTTTATCATTAACAAAGCTGTTTGCCTGCTTTGGAGGATTTCAAGAGGTAGGCTGTGTAATAGGATTTTGGTTATTCTTTTTCCTTTGGTTTGATAATCCTAATGCTACTGCAGACTGAATCTCAGCTCAAGCTCTGGGAAAAAGATTTAAAATATTAGAGAAGGAAGTTTTGGCCCAGTAGGAAGATTTTCTCACAGGATATAGAGGTTTCTTCTTTCTTACTGGACAGTCAAAAACATTATCTTCTTTCAGTATAGAAATTACAGTTTGTTCTAGCTGCAGAATTTGAATGGCATTGACAAGTTTATGTAGTGTTTAAATAGTGTTCATTAACATAAATCAAGGATTTGTCAAGAATAGGTTGTTTGAAACTAATATTTCTGATATTGGACTACTTGCCTTGGAAAGCTCGATTTCAGCTTTCTCGCATGACTCTACAGTTGGTTAGTGGGACTAGATCATAGGCTTCAGATACCTACTAAAAGGTGGGTGCATAATTAGTTAGAGAACTAATGAGAGAGTGGGGTGAGAGAGTGGTAGGAGTATAGTCTTAAAATTCATACACACCATGTTGCTTCAGTGAAATCCTGCAGATAGAAAAATAAAATGTCATTCAGCAAGGATTGACAAACTGTTTTGTTTTCTTTACATTGGAATACTCAATTTCATAATTAAAGGATGGAGATTGGCTGATCAGACCCTTCAATAAAACAAGCAAGTACACAAGCTGTGGGGTAATTGTCATGAGGCAACACTTCTCTTGGCTGATGCCCAGAAGACAACATGTTCACGAGACACAAAGTAGTTTTTTCTTGTAGCCATCCCCAGTAAGGCCTTGGCTTTTTCTTAAATGACTGCGTCTTCAAAGGTACTAGTTTCTGTGAGTGGACATGGCTGTATTTATCTGGTTATCCTTAAAAGTTTGTTTCCCCAGTTCCTTTTCATTTCCATAGTGTCCCAGACCAGGGAGGAAGTTTTGGTCTGCGGTTTATGGTTGGAAAAGCACTCTAAAACAAGCCAGCACGTGGTCAGGGAGGGTGTAAGAGGGAGTGCAGATCCAGAGGATGAGACAAAGCTGACACTGAGCACCCATGCCATATTCTGGGGGAGGCTGCCAGTTCCATGGCAGTCAGCTCACCACCAGAGGTAGAAAAGAGGTTGTCAGGACTGGGGAGGGAGGTATTTTCATACAGTTTCCTCTTTCTTCACACAACAGTGGCAAACGGCTTGTACAAGGGCTTGTACTGATAGAGGTGGAAATGGAGAAAGCTGGCTTTGTAAGAAAGAACCTCTTGGAATTCAGGCATTAGCTGGCTTTTTCTTTTACTTCCAGTTGTTTGAAGCATCTTCCACTGGTGCTCTAAGGTTCCTAGATAGGAGGCTCTGTTTTTTGTAGATTTCAAGAAGTTTTCATGGTAATCTTCTGTGTTACTTTTTTGAAAGAGGTGTTCTGGTTCAGGTAAGGAGTGATGCTGGGAGTAATTTTGTTCACTTTATATAGGGAGTTAAAATGCATAATTAAGATGTTCCCCTGTAAATTTGTAGCTTATAAATATTTTAGAAAAATGAATTGGATTTTTCCAAGGTCTCAGTTGAGCATGAATGTGTGTAGCATCAATCACAGCTGAATAAAGGCTGATCTGATTTTTCTGAGCCTTACGTTGTTCTTAGTAGACTTCTAAATTTTGAAGTTCAGAAATTTAAAATACCAAGCCCAGTTCTATGCAGAAAGGAAAAGCTGATCTTACGGTTTAAAGTTCAGATCTGGATATGGAGTTTTAGTCCCCTTAAGAGCCCTGTGTGTGGATTGTTACTTAATACTGCACTTCAGTTTGCTGATTTCTAAAAGGAAGGTGATGCTGGTATCTTTTGGCAAGATGTAGAAAAACATGTTGACTATCTTGGGTGGAAGACACTGTTTGTATTGTATTTGCTCCAGTTTCTTTTAGAACACATGCCCCCAAAAAAGCTGTATAACTAACCTTGTGTGTTTCCATGGTTTTCTTTGTGGGAGGCTGTGGCTTTTGTGCTGTAGTATCTAAAAGAGAGACTTTCACCTATGAAAGTTGTTTTTCATCAGCTGGTCCTGTGAAGTGATGTAGGTAGCTTAGGAGAAGAGGTTAAAAGCAAGAGTTTACTGTAAGATTATTAAGATTGCTTCCAAAAATCTTTAGAAGTAAATGAAAAAGGTAGTTTTGATCTCTTTGGATAGTTTAAGCTCTGGAGGAGAAGCAGTGTGAGGAAAGGGGTTAAGTCCTGTGAAAAAAACCTGGACCACTGGCTCTAACAAAGAAAGCAAAGCAAAGTAAAAGCTTTGTCTGGGAGCCAAAATTGCATTTCTCTCCAGAAATGAATTTTGAAGGTTTAAAAGCATTCAGAATTAAGAGACAATTCACAGCACCCAGCAGTGTTAAAAACAGAGCTACAGTTGGCAGTTTAAGTATTTACCAGAGTTGTTGTGAAAGCCTTTCTAGGGGTCCTTCAGTAGTAAAAACAAGCAATGTTATTATGGTCAATTACTTTTGTATTTCACATATTTTGTATTTTATTTTAGGACTTTAAACATAATGTTATGGTGAACATTCTCTGATGGAAAATGAAGGTGTAAATTAAGTTTTGGTTTTTTTCCTTTTAAGCAACTCACCCTCTGACACCCACAATCCACTGGTAAAAAGTAAAGTTCATAAAGCTAATAGCAGTGTAGTTTGTGCCTCCTCTAAATAGTATTTATTGCTAACCATTTTGAGATTCTTAAATCACTGCTTATTTCATGTCAAAAGTGGTTTGGGGTTTTTTTTCCCAGTCAGCTTGTGGGCAGGTTTCTGAAAAACCTGCCTTTTCAGATTTGGGAGAAGTACTAATTTGTTTTCTGTGGGGATGCCAAGATGCTTCTCCGCACACAGTAGAAAAGGCTCAGTGATAGTTCATTTTTCTGTGTATTCTTAAACCATTAACACAGTGGCTGGAATCCCCAAAGAAGGGGTTACCTTAATACAGAAGCATTAGTGGTAAGTTCCTCCTTTATACTGGTTGCTAACTGTCCCTGCATTTTGTTTCAGGTTCTCCTCGACGAACTTTCATCCACTAAATTCTGGGTATCCATGCATGTCTCGGACCATAGCGGGTTTCATTACCGCCAGTTCCTACTCAATTCCTTGATACGCAGGACAGTGACTGACAACAACATACTGGTACAAAATCAAAAGGTAAATGAACAAACCCCTAGCCTTCAGAAGGAGGAAGAGAGTGCAGGGACAGAAGCTGCCTGTGCAGAGGAGCAAAGCGTGGATCTCCCCCGCCGTTTAGACGAAGAGATGGAACTCTGCAGTGAACTGATTGATAATTACCCAGGGCATGAAACCTTATGGTGTCATAGGTAAGAGGACTTGGTCCAAAGTTTCCTTCTGATTTGTGAATGATTCTTCACGAGATATTTGCAAACAAATTCTTCTGGTTTTAGGAAGTACCACTCAATAAAAGTTTTTTAAGCTACTGTGTTTTAAGCCTTTGGGAAAAGTTCAAGAGCATAATCAGAAGTATGGTGTTTGAAATTTGATTTGGCTTAAATATTTTGCGGAGTAAGCTCCCTGTAATCTGTGCAAGAGATACAAGATGCTGTTACTGAGCCTCCTCACACTTTAAATGTTAAAATAACAAAAAATGAACAAAATGTAGACAGAAGACTGGCTGCATAAAATGTTTGCTTTACTAGATGGATGCAGTTTCCTGACTGGGTAACAGTAGATTTGCCAAAGTGACATGGAGCCCTTTCTAGTACAGCATGCGCAGACAGAGCAGATTTTGTGTCTGTGAGGGAAATCTGGTGGGATGGCAGATGAATTGAAACAGTTCAGCAGCAACAGCTGATTATTTTCTGTGCATGACTGACTTTTTTGTTTTTCTTCTTTTCCTTTGAAGAAGGTGTGTATTCTACCTTCAACAGCACTTAAGCAACAAACTTCCACTTGTGAATGCAGTGGTGTCATCTGTGGACAGCAGTGATGAAAGTCTGAATAATTCTCACCACAGTACTGCAGCAAGTCACATGGCACAAGCTATGGATGTTGATGGTTTGAATGAATCCAGCAGCAAACAAGGTTATACCCAAGAAACAAAACGCCTGAAACGTGCTCCTGTGCAGGACTCTCTTGGTCCAGAAATGGAATACCGGTTTGTTGATAAAGTATTATCAACTTGCAGGGATGTGGACCAAGCCAGGTTTGCTACTGCTTATAGAAAATGGTTAGTTACTTTTTTAGGTCAATGAAGGAAGCATTTAAAGCTTTCAGGGTTCTTCTCTTAGTGCAATATTCTCTTTTCAGACACAAATGCATGTCTTGGTTGCGAGTGTTAGCTAACTCTGTGTTTCTCTCTCTTTTGATGGTCAGTCCTAAAGCTAAATTTCAGAGTAGATACCAGTTAAAGAACTGGCATACATTTTTATTAAGCAAATGCAGTTTGTTACTTAATCTCTCTAAGAAATCACCCTTATCAGCTTCCTACCATGACATTTTCTTTTTTTAACTTCTGCATTAAAGTGGACTCTGAATCATTTGACTTAAAAAAAAAAGAGGTAAAAAAAAATAAAATTGAAATGCTTGTGAAACAGAGTGTCTGAAAAAAGAATGGGAGAATCTGTCAGTATCAGCTAAACCTGTTCCCAGTTTGTTCCTATATGGCATCATGCTAATACATTATTGGATCCAGACTATATTTGGTGAGTGCTATTATTTTTGTATTGCAGTCTTTCATAGAACACCAGAATACAGTGTTTCTTTCTGAAGGCTCCAGTAACAGTCTTGGAGCTGTTAGGCCTTTTAGTGTTTTAACTGGATTTTTGTTTGCTTATTAATTTTTGTGTTAGCTTGATGGAAAGGTCTATAAGGTTGAAATATTGATAAGCAGATACAAGAAAACATGGCAGAAAATAGTTCAAACACATGTTCACCCACAGTCAGAGCTGTATATGGAAATAGTTTTCTTAAAACAGACTACTTTACCTTCATTTCTTACTTGGTGTTTATTTATTTTATGTCAACAATCCAGAATTAATCACATTTCTGAATGTCTTATTTACACTACAGATTCTCATCCTGCTAAATCACACATTGGTAACTTGTACTTAACCAAGACCCTGTAAGTCCAATACTGCATGGAGTAAAAAATAGCTCTTCTGACTGATCATTGAGACTATACAGCTAAAAAAATAGTGACAGCAAGGAGGGAGCTAACTCTTCCCTTTTGTTCTTTAGAAGAGCTTCAAGCTTTGTTTTCTTGATGGATTTTTTCCCGTTTTACTCTTAAGGAAGAGCTCCACTCCAACCATACGTCTGTGTTTACATAACTGTAAATTTTAAGGGAATTTGAAATCAAATATGAATGGTGTATTTTATAACTTCCTTAGAACTTGTCTGTAAAAGGGATTTTTACACTAGTAGAATTGTGCTGGTCCACAGATCAGGGGGAAATGTTCTTCAACTGTGGAAGTCTATAGAATGGCAACATTGCCTCTTTTAAAAGCAGGCTGTTCTGAGGGGATCAGATATTCAAGTGAGTGTCTTTTCCATGATTGATTTATTTATCTCCTGCCCCAAATGCCTCTTGATCATAAGTTTCAAGATGCTGTTTCTGTTGGGCAAAGAGAGAAATAATGAGGGAGTTAAAAACACAAGTAGCCTGTTCAAAAGGTGTCACTTTGAATCAAAAAAGCACTCAAAATGTGAAGTTCTTGCACTTCTAAGTAGTTTGATGAATTGAGTTTACTCTTGCATTTCAAAATGGAAACAGACCACCTCCAGTCTTTGAGAGTATGTTCATGATCCATTTCAGGCACAAAGTAGCTAACAATTACATTTCTAAATGTACCCTGTTCTGTTTACAGTACAGAGATAAGACTGATCTAGGCTTCAGCATCTCCATGTCAAAGCTTCGTCTCAGAGGGCATCCACACCTGCCTTTCCATGGGTATGGATGTATTACATGGTCGTTAGCTTTGAGATGCCATGGGATGCTGTGGTGGTTTGGTTGATGGTTTTATTTGCAGAAGAAAATTATTGTTGTCTGAGGGAGATGTGGGATTGGCTTGAGAGGATAGTTTTGTCATAAGGTGTTGCCTCAATGATCACTGACAAATGGGTAGGTTCAAGTACAAACAGGAGTCTGAACTTAAGTACTTAATTTGAGCAAGAACTTTTACACATCCCAGGGGACCTGATGTTTATTGAGTGTGGATGATATATTAAAATGTGTGTAGTAGCCTGGGTCAGCTTGATTAACAGTATCTCATTAATGACTCGTCTGAACCTGGAGAGCATGAAGTCATGGGGACAATGTGTTAAAGATCAGGTTATTGGTTCCTAGATTATTTAGTAATGTATTTGTGTGTTCTGTTTACCTTGGCAAAAATCACCTGTTTATGAGAAAAATATTAGTGATAGGAGAAATTTCAGAAGTGGGAGCATGATAAGAAACATTTCTTGAACTGTGGAAGGGAAGAGAGTCTCTCGTGCACTGGAATGACTGAGGCTTTCAGAAGAAAATACTAATATTAGAATCTCATTGAAACTCATTATATAGTTCTTCCAGGCTATAATCTGGAGTCACAGTTATCATTCTTAGAGCTGTACTGTGAAAGTTCTGTGCTTTTGAACCTGACATCATAAACATTTAAGCAGGTGCCCTCATATACATGTGTGTAGTTCCTATTCATGTCGGCACAAGTGATGCATTCTTGTAGGACAAGAAGATTTGTTCCTGTGTAACTGAATAAAGTTGCATTGAATTTTAGTACTTGGAAAATGTTCTGAGAACTGTGATTAGAGATAGTGCTGATATTCTAATGAGTTTTGCAAAACACTGATGGCTGTAGTATAATTAATAAGTTTGGGTTTTTAAAGTCTGCACCTGATGGAAGTCATGCACTCTTGTTTTTTAAATCCAGTTAGAATAGTAATGTTTAGAAATGTTCGCAGACCTGAAAACTAAACAAGGTAATTGAAACAAGGCATATCTTTGAAGGAAATACAAACAATAAGTTGCTAAATTTGATCTTTAATTTTTTAATGGTAACAATATAAATTATAAGAAAACAGAAAATAATGTCTAAATTGCTTCAAACTGTCAATGTCCTGAAGCCTCATGCATGAAATTATTAAAGAGGTACTTCTAACATATTGCATTAAGCTCAAAACTGATGTGAAGTTCTGGAACCACTTGGTGTTGCTGCAGAGTCCTGTTTGGGCACTGTTTGAAAAAAAAGAAACTGGCTTTAGGCCATTGATGATAACATACTGAGCATGGCTACTTTACATAAGGCATTTCAGCTTTTCTGTGTTTCAGAGATCAGAGACTCAAAAATTTAGTCAGTGAACATTCCTGCTGAGAAAATGTCCAACAGAAGTTGCAGAATACAAGACTCTCACTCTCTGAAGTTTCTTCAAATACAAAATCAAACTTTGTACATCTTTAAACATCTTCATGTAAAGTTCAACATCTTTCCTAATTTTGTCTTCTGCTGTAGTATGTGTCATTCGAATTGATTCTTTTTGTTCACTGGATTAGTCTTTGTAGAAATTAGTTTGTACTAGAAACAAAGGGTTTCGAGGAACAAATGTAATTTGAAACTACAGAATTTGGAATAGAAGGAATCACGTTTTTAAGTGGTAAATTCTCAGCTGCTAAATACAGTAACTGTTATTTCACTGGCATTTTGTTTGTCTTGTGTGTTAACAGTCACTGGAGAAACATGCAGCATTAAAGATAGCTACAATGACAAACTTGTAAGAAGTTACAGGAACGCATTGTTATAGCTGCTCTGATTAATATTCTTAATGTACTTATGTCTGCATATTTGTGTTTTATTGACTGCTTACATATTCTTTATACAACAAAGTCCATGTGTTATTTAAATAGGGGATAAAGTAACTTGTCAGTTTGTACTATTTGATTAATTACCTTATGTAATTTGCTTTAAGATAAATAAGCAAAGTGATAATATAGTGAGAAACCTTAGAATTTTGTCTTATAATCAAAATTTCTGGCATTTCCAGTTTTGTTCTAGTGCTGCTTAATTAGAATGTGTAGCTAGACTTTATGGATGGGAGTTATTTTTTTTTTTTCCTAAGTAGGTAGTAAATGAATTTTTTAAACAGTACTGTATAATATTGATGAACAGAAACAAAGGGTTTTTGAAAGGTTTGTCTGCATAACCAGTCTCAAAAAGCATACTTTTTCAAAAACATATAATACACTGAGGAAAATGTGAGTACCAGAGAATAATTTAAGTTGTGAGTCTTTAGAGATTAGATGATTAAATTTTTGGACAAGTTGTTTGCTTAGTTTTGTTTTGCCTTCTGTAAGGGAAGAGTGCTTTATGTTTGTGTTTTGTTTTTTTTTTTTTTTTAATCGAGTAGGAGGGGAACCGTTGCACTTACAATGTGGGGAGAAAAACCCACAACTGCTGAATTGTATCTCGTAGAGCAATTTTGGAAAAAGCAGTGAACTGACACTGAAACATAAATGTCACTTCTAAATGCATCTTTGCACTCATTGGGCGATGAGAGATACATATAATTAGATCTTACTGTTTTGTCAGTGTCAGATACAAAGAAAAGGGTGTAACTCACCAATTCTCAAATGCACTTAACATTCAAGTTAGTTTCAAGGGAAGTTCAGTGTCCCTGTCTGTGATAATTTTCCCTGTGTACTCAGAGGTATGTTTCTTCTCAGCCTCTTCTCTGTTCTTCCAACCAGCAAAGAAGAATGTAGCAAAGCATTGGTGAGGCGGCCTAATTTCGTGTTTGAGTAACTCTGACTACCTCCCAAAAAGTACTTTAACTGATGTCCTTAAGTGGAGTTCATCAGGCTCAATTATTTCAGAACCTCATGCTAGGCCTATATCCTCTTTCAGATGTGAAAAGCAAGAGCTTTATCAATGAATCCATAAAGTTTTCCAGGGAGAATTTGAAGCAGAAAGGAAAAAAATCTTGTCGTTAAAGTTGGAAAAACTATAATTAGCATAAATTTTCATTCATCTTTTCCTCTGAAGAAGCAACTCTGTTGCTGAAAAATGGAGGAAATATGCTTCCAGGGAATTCCATATATTAAGCTTTTGAACTGCACACCTGACACTTCCTAGTGGCTTTTGCTTAGTGTGTAATGTTACTTCTCAGGGCATAGTCTATTGTAGTTAATTAGTATGCATTTTTATGGTTTATAATTATTGATTAAAAAGAAAAAAAAAGCTAAACATGTAATAACTGGCTTTTAATTTTTTTTTGTCTAGCATAGTATTTTATAACCTACCCACATGCCAGCACTGTACCCAGTAATGTACAGTAGACCTCACCATCTCATCTGCTTTGTACTGTTATTCTGCATCTTGAATTGCTGTTGCAGTCTTGCAGGAAGCTCCTGACAGTTGTTGGATTTATTCTCTGGGTTTCCTAGTAGTATTCAGTAGAGTAGTGAGTATCTCAAAGTATGTTGTAGCAATGGGGAAGCTTTTTACAGCATCTGTGTTGATGTATCATAGGTCTTATATTCAATATTTAAAAACTTTTTGTTAGGATTCTGTGTGCTAAATCTTTTTTTATAGCTGTCAAATTACATGCAACAGAGTTCTTCTGGAAAACAGAACTCTTAACTGAGGTCTGGTTTGTTAAACACCTTTATCTGCACCCTCTGGAACCTGCTGTACATCCTACTGTATAGACAGGTGGAGAGAACCCACAATGAAGTGCATATTTTCTTCACAGGACATTTTCTGAATGGAATACAATTATGGTTAAACAAAGCGCTTTTCTTGGATGAGGTACACCAGTCTGTTCATTGGGAATAAAGTTATGTAATTGGTACATCATAATTATGGTACGATTTCCTAAATGGCTGCATGTAATGAGTAGATTAGAGGAATGTGTTTTTTTCAACCTGTTAAAAAAAAAAAAAATCACATAAATGATACGAGGTACTAGAATTTGTTTTTAGAAAGCAAAGTATACCTACTGTGTTCATTCCCTTTTGTACCAGTTTTTCTTTTTTGATATGGCTACATTTAAAACTGAGTAGTCATCCTGAAAAGTGTGCTTGGGAACACACTTTACTTCATATAATCTCATTACTTTCATATAATCAAAATAATAGATGTCTTAAATGTTTTTAGGTAGCACTAAGATCCAAGGTAGTGACAGCACTACAGTGTTCAAGTGAGCCAATAAACTCTAATTTTATAGCACCATCATGTTCATCAAAGTACTATTCTGTGTAGGGAAATGTTTATTTTATCAAGATACGTGCAAAAATATTTAATTCTCATAGCTTTCTTATTAGGGGGATATACAACTAGATTTAAACATAATATTTTGCAATATTTTTTCTATGAAAAATTCTCAGATGCACAGTTGTTACCATTGTAAATTTTATGTAGATTTCCAAGATAAATTAGGTAAATCATAAATTTTGTAGCAGAAAGACTAAAATTATGACAGGACAGTAAGACACTGGAAAGTAATCTGCTAAATGACCAGTCTTCTACAGGACAGTGAATGTAAAGCATTAAGTTTGTTTTTCACTGGTCTTACTTAGTCATAGGATGAATTCCTGTCAGATGGGGATTT
>VYXF01001801.1:131428-145776 GCA_013397295.1 Polioptila caerulea | reverse complement strand
TTTTTTTTTTTTTGGTAATCAGTAGAGAATTTATCTGTGAATAAATTACCTGTATTTATTCTCCCACAATAAATGTGCGTGTATGTGTGAATGGATGGATGGTGAAACTGTATTTATGTGCTGTGAACACTGCGAAAATCACCCACATTTGGCTGCCTGCTTACAGACTCCTCCAGGGATGACCTGTCCTGAGTCTGAGTCTAGCAGGGTCAGTGCCAGGTTGTCTGCTGAAAGCAGTGAGATTTATTGTTTCCCCTCTTTGTCTTAATCTGCCTGATTATCATTATACTTGGGCAAATGCCTGCACACACCAACCAAATCGTTAGTGGTGGTGCTTATTCCAAGTGCTTGTAGAGAGTATTTGAGACTGTGAAAGAGTTTGTAAGGTCTTGCAAGCTGGGAAAATTTGGGGGTGCTCAGTCAATAACCAGGGGATACTTTTCATGAGTCCTCCAGAAAGGAAATAGACAGGCATGTTTTGGATGAGGGCTTTAGCATTACAGGAGACTGAGAAAAGTATAACTAGTAACTTAAATTGGTATTTAAATACAAACAACAAGTAGTCTTTTTGGTACTTTGTTTTCAGTATTTTTCTCATGGTTTTTTTTGTAAAAATAAATCACATAAAATATTTTCAGAATTACTCTTTGTTTTGAGTGTCTTTTGATTTTTAATTATTGTATTTGAGAGCTTTCCTTAAAGGAAGCAGTTTTACTGGAAAGTGCTAGCACCTTTCCTGTTTCCTCTTTGACAATGTGATTCATTCCAAGTGTTCTAAAATGGGCACCTGAAATAATAGGGTGTTACTGAAAGTGTTGCTCATCATCCTAAATGCAAAGCTTAGAAAAGCTTCTCTCATATACTCCTTGTTTTCTTTTTTTCTCATTTTCTCTTACTAGCTGCTAGGTAGAAAGAATACGTAAGGACGACCATAGTCGATATGAGCAGTCTTGGTTTACTTAATTTGCGTGTTCGTTAGTTCAGAAAGGAGCAAGGAATAAACCCACCAGGGTCCTTGTATAGAAGTAATTTTCAGGATCTGGTTATTTGTTTGTGATCTGAATGCTTTATTTTTACATCTATTGAAATGAGTTTCAGAATTCCCACTAACTTTATTGACTTCAGATCAAGCCATGCCGTGGAGAGAGTATCAGCCTCTATCTGATAGCCATGACATATTTAGTGTGATGAATTGTAATTCTTTGTCTTTCACAAATGGTTGTATTTATGGCTTCAGTTAAAAAAACAGTGTAGTGTACAGGCATTCAGACTGCGGAAAAGGAGCCGTTAAGGTTATGGAGTGTTAGAGGTTTAAAAGGGCAGCTAGAGAAAAACGAAGGGTACTACAGGGTAACAGTAGCTAAGAAAGCTTCCTTTTTCCCTCTGTTTTTTTTTTTCCCCTCTATCCTCTCCTTCTCTCGTCCTCTTTTCCCCACCTCCTGCTTCAGCTCAAAACTCCCCATTCTCTACCCTGCCTCCATGATTTTTCACCTTTTCTAGTGGCAAAAAGTTTCATACAATACACCTGTGTGCAAACTAGGATAACACTTCCGGAAGTATTGCATATCAATAGCAAATAGATACCAGTGCTCGAGGTTTGTGCAAGATATTTAGGGATGACTGGTGCGGTTTTAAGTGCTATGTGATAACTGATGCAATATTGAATTAGAATGTCTTAATAAACAGTGGTGGTTGGCCTGAGTGTTGCTATTCTCCAGGTGTGCTGTTTGCATTTATGGTCAACAATAAACTGCACATTTGTCACCCTTCCATCTCAACAAATGCTTATCACTAGCTAACAGCTAATCTGCTTTGTAAAATGCATCTACATTATGTTGATTTGAGATGTTCTACAATTATTTGTTGCTATCTAGTAGTAGATAATTTCCACCATGCCTTTAGTCCTTCTTCAGTGGAGGCTGGCAAAGTATAGATTTTCATGGTTATAAATCTGGTTTAGCTGTGAAGGGAATTTGAAATTCCACCATATAAAACATGCATTTTCCTGATGTTTAGTTAGAAACATAGAAGGGTATCTTAGCACTGTTTTCCAGTTGTGCACACTGAGTTTTACCTTGTTTATCTCAAATATTTTGTATTGCATGTTAATTAAATTTTTTCATATCCTAGTAGTACCAAATTACTTACAAAATAAAAAAGAGCACCCTTACAGTTCTAACTATTCTATGCAGATGTCTTCCAAAATTTACAGGTATAATTTTAGTGGTGGTGGTTGGTAAAAAGATTTTTTTCACTTATTTATCAGCAGACTTGTTTTTGTATGTATTAGTGACAAAATGGACTAAGCACCGCTGTAAGTTATTGTATTTCTGTAGAAAATGAAAAATAGTGTAATTCTGTTTTTGTTAAATGTTGGCAGTTTATAAATAAACTTTTCATCTCCTAAAAAACCTTTGTTTTCTGACCACACTGAACTCCCATTTTCATTCATTGTGAAACAGACACTCTTCATAGTTACTGCTAATCTCTTCTTTTGACAGGAGCTTCATCTTCTCTTATGAATTAGGTGACAATAGTAGACTTACTTTTGGTTCTTTTAAATGCTGACACTTGGGCCTTTTTCAAAAGCCTTCCTAGGTCTTTGTTCAAGTTTAGTTTCTAAAAGGACAGAGATGAACAGGAGTTAGCTAAGATACTTCTTTCTGGCAATAGACAGCTGGCTATAGTGTCTATAGTTGCAGAACTTGGACAGAACAGCTGATTGCTGTTTACGTTTCTCTAACTTTTCAAAATTTCAGCATGATATTCTATGATGTGCTTGCCTTTTTTAAAACCTGGAATCAATCAGAATAGCTTGTACCAGTGTTGCCAAGTCCATGCAATTTCTATGCTGTTACAATTGAAGGGAAAGCATTTCACAGGTATTAAAAGCAGGTAATTGATCTGTTGTGTTAAGAAGATATACCTTCTTTGGTTCATATTAAAGGTAGTTGTAATATAGAAGTACTGCTGTACATGGTACTTTGGTTCCAGTTGACTGCCTTTAGAACATAAATTCTACTGTATAAATTTTATGAGACTACCTGAAGAAGAACCCTCCCGAATCTGACCCGTGATCTGAACTGGATGAAAAGATACTTGAGGTATGCTCATTTTTTTTGTAAACTTCCTAATTAGGCACATAGAAATACAGTCACAGTTGGATCCATAATGTCGATGTGCAGTTAAGCTCTTCAAATAGTATTCTACTTCATGTATAGTTCTATGATTCCATTTATGAAAGTTGTTAATTTTTTGGCAAAACTTCCTTAGATGTTTAGATCTCTTTCATAGACTTGAGTGAATGCGGCAGCAAATTTGCTTCCAGTCCTTGTATATCAGGGCAATCAGTAGCTCTATAAAGGGCTCTCATTCCAGGCTGTAATCCAAATAATTCTGAGGTTCATTTAAATAATTTATTCAATTAATGAATATTAATATAAAAGAACGTTGTACTATCAGAGCCTGTGGTTGGGATTGGGTTTTTATTTCATAAGCAGTGGCACTGGGATATTTCAATGTAATGGCGTATGAAAAAACTTTAAAGTCAGACAGTTTTGCATTTCATGTCTATTATAAGGTAGAACAATAGGTCCAATATTTCTCAAATTTACTTAAGGGTTTCTAGGATTGTTATCTTGGTATCTTGTTCAGATATACAGGGAAGGAAGTTGAAAATATTTCTGCATAGCCATTCTTTTTTGTTTGCACTTTGTAGTAATTATTTGTTCTTTGACACAGGGCTTCAAGTCTTCTACTGTTTTCGAGTTCCAGTAAGTCTAAATCTTCCAGATCTACTAATGCCCCTTTAGAATATCCCTTTAGAACTCCTTTGCTGGACCAGAAGGTGGTATCTGCTTTTCCAGAGGTGCAGAGTATCTGGCTGTTAACTAGTCTATTTGGGCTTCTGCACCTCTGAAGTCAAACTATGGATTCACCACTTCCTTTGTAACCAAACATTTGAAGCACTTAGAGAACTACTTTACTGCAGTGTCTGGTAATGGAGTAAGAAAAAAAAAGAAGTGGGAATGTTATGTCAAGAAATATCCATAGAGAGTGGGTAAGTTTGTGGGGCACAGTGTGGAAAAAAGCACAACAGAAGCACAACAGAAGCAGTTCTTACAGTTTTTTGTCTGAGTCTTGCTGTTACCTGCATGTGCTGTGTCTGACATGGAGATATGTTGACAAGCTAGGAAAGCAGTTTGTGGAGGAAGATGACAGTCTTTGGAGCTATCATGACACTGGCCCAATGCCAGGCACCCACGGGAGTCACTTGCTCACCCTCCCCTGCAACAGCTGGGCAGTGGAGAGGCTGTGGATGGATCTCTGCATCCCTGTGAATTCCCATGAGCTGTGGGTGGATCTCTGCATCCCCATGGATTCCCAAGGGCTGCAGGGACACGGCTGCTTCACCATGGTCTCACCACAGCTGGCAGAGGAATCTCAGCACCTCCTCCCTCTCCTTCACTGACCCTGGTGTCTCCACATTGTTTTCTTCACATGTTCTCACCTCCTGCTCTTCTCTGACTAGAAGAAAAACTGTGCACACTTTGTTTTGATTTTCTTCTTAAATATGTCCTCACAGAGGTGTTACCAACCTCTCTCATTGACACAGCCTTGGCCAGCAGCAAGTCCATCTTCAGAGCCATCAGGGATTGGCTCTGCCGGACATGGCAG
Organism: Polioptila caerulea; assembly: GCA_013397295.1. NCBI lineage: Eukaryota > Metazoa > Chordata > Aves > Passeriformes > Certhiidae > Polioptila > Polioptila caerulea. The sequence goes on along the minus strand of VYXF01001801.1, from coordinate 141,099 downwards.
CAGCTTCCAGCAGCTTGTCATGGGCGTCATCTTTGTGCACCCCTGCTACCAAAAGCCAGGCCCTGCAAAACCAATACAGAGGGCAAGTGTTTTTCAGATTCTGAAGTGGAGTGTTCACAAAGGAAGTGGGAAGTCTTATTAAAAGGAGACAGCTTTTTTTTTTTTTTTTAATCTTGAATATATTCTCAAATCTGACATACCCTCTAGTATATTTTTTTATGCTGAAATACCCTTTGTTGTTGTCTCATAGCTCAAAGGATGAGGAAAACAAAAATTTTTAGCTGTGGAACCTGTGAAGTTTTAAAGGGCTTGCTTTCTTTCAATATATAAGGTTGCTTGTTTAAACAGAGATATTAATGTGCCTGACACCTCTGTCTGATTGGGAAAAATGACATAATTGAAGTTGCACTTAGTGGTTTTCATGGTAGTTAGTGGTTACCAAGTGGAGTCAAACAAAAGATAGGAAGAGAAAGATCAGTCTGGGTGTCATTATCCACTCTAAAACTAAAAGCTTATATCTTTTAATACATACAGGCATGAAGCAAAGTAAAACTAAAAGGTATCTGAGTTCTGTACTGTCACGCCAGGTTAGCATGGCTAGGTTTGCATCTTAGCTGTATGGGACATGACTCCTTTAAGCCAGAGAGATTTCTCCATGCTTCAAACAGGTTGGTGAAGCCATGAAAATTTAATAGCCACTGATAATCTGTCAATCTTCATTTCTTTCTTCATTGGGATGTCTTCACTACTGAAGGACAATATAGCTTTTTCTTAGAAAAACAAAACAAAACAAAAAACCCCTCTCTGTGTATGACTGCTGTCTTTACAAGACACAGCTGTCAGGCTGTTTTGAGGAGCTGGTCCCTTTTACCTCTTGCTGTCTACCATTGTCCACTACTTCCCCATCCCCACTCCTGCACACCCCTCACACATCTGCGCAGGTACACCAATTGCCTTGCACACCCCGGACCCTCAGGTTTGCATCCTCATCAGTTACAACTTTTCCAGTTTGCCTGTGGTTTTTTAACAACCCATCATTTAACTTTGTTTCTTGTCTTTGCCTCTCTTAGTTCATCTGTTGGGTTTGTTGCTCTGTGCTGTGTTTGTGGCTTCCCCTTTACTTACGCCCTTTGGCATGGGAAAAGTCTTTGATCAGATACATATAAGGGAGCAGAGACTCTCTCCCTTTATATACCCTTGCACAAACAGGTTTACCTGCTTCCAGGAAAGCTGTAAACCTTGCTTTAGTGTAGGTTTTTTTTTATCCCTTGACAGCTTTATTCTTTACTTTCTGAAGCCTTTTCACTTTGACTGGAAAAGTAAAAGCTTTGAAAAAGTCCTGAAATGAATAGCTTTATTGGTTCCTATGGTCCCATGAAACACAGGCTATTCAGTTGGGTAGTGCTTGAATTGAATTAATACAGAAATTATAATTTGCTTTCCAGCTGCTCATGAAATTGGAGCAGTAATTCAGTTTTCCCTGTAAGACAGGGCAACCACAAAAACAAAGGGAAAACTGCAACTACTGCTTGAACTGAGTAATTGGAGGTGAGGGTGGCAGAGCTGAGAAGTAGTTTCTAAGTGACTGTAATGAGGATGGAAAGGGAAAAACATGCAAAATAAAGTGATAAGTTCCCTTCTGTCTAGAAGGACTTTGGGTTGTCTCGGTCAGCAGTTGGTCTTCAATTGATGAAGAGAACATGCATTAATGAAGTAGGCCCACTGGGTTAAAAATAGGGATATAGACTTAAATGCTTATTGATACATAGCAGGTCAAAGCTGGCTGCACTGAGTCATAAATAGGAACTTGAAAATGAACTGTGAAAATGTCAATTCTTTGCTATCCCTGCCAGCAGAACTAACCACTGCTAATTTACCAGCTTATGAGTTAAACTGCCAGATTGCACTGGAACAGAAAGTAGCACTGGAACAACCTGTTGATGGCTCTGGACGCTGAGGGGAGAGAAGGGAAGATGCCTATCTCCATTCCTCTCTGATTAGAGGTTTCCATAAGGGAAGCAGAAATATAAGGTATATCTTCCTTTAAAGGTCCCCTCCTCTTCCCTTGGAGGGCAAAGGAGGGGATGAGAAACCTAATGAACGTACATAGAAAGTAATATGGGCTCACCACCCCAAAGGAGAGTAACCACAGAGCATGAGAGACCTGCTTTACCACTGCATGGAATGGGCAGATGGACCTGCTTGTCTGGAAACCTCAAGGCTGATATCCTTTGTGAAGGATAAAAGCTACTTTATGGCTTCTGTGAGTATGGCTGTGTCAGTGGAGTTGAGCCTTCCTACATCTGTCTGTATGGTAACTAGTTTGCAAGATATTATCATACTTCTTTTTATCTCCATTTTTTATTTTCTGAATCAGTGAATGTATTTGTTTGGGGTTTTTGTTTTGTGGTGCTAAGGCTTTGAAAGGAAGAATAAGGAGTTTGTCCCCATTCAGGCCAGGAGAACAACTGTGTTGGAGTATGATACATTAATTAACATTAACATACTGTTAAATATGCTAAGCAGCGTGGTGTGGCACCAAACAGGAGTCATCTGTTTTGTTCTGTTGAATGAGAAGGACAGGATTTAGCTGTGCTTTTGTGTTTAGCACCTGACTGCTATGTCTTTTGTTCTGGAGAGTTTAAGTTATGTCATGTGTTGTGACAGGGCTCATTAGTTCTACTAAAGCAGATGATTTCCCTTTCTGCACTGCTCAGTGCACCACAGGTCCTACTAGGCACCCAAAAACCAAGGAACAGTTGGTGTACATTTATTTAGCAACATGCAAATTGGTTAATGCTTGGTCATATATGAATCCTGTTGAGGAGATGTCAGGGACATGGCTCTCTGGTCTGGCTCTTGGCCTCCATAGGATATTGGTCATGCACTCAAGGGAGAGAAATTCAGTCTACGTGGAATTTTTTTATTGTACTTCAAGTGATCTTTGTAGTCATATGTTTTTCAGAAATACAATATATATATATGCATGTCTATATGTGTATTTTTTTGTGTGTGATTGCATTTTCTAAATTCCACAAAACCAGTAGCTGGAAAGTATTTGCTTAATGAGTAGCAGACCTAATATTTACTAATACTGTGCTGTTGTGACTGCAGCAAAGAATCCATGGCATTTTTGTGATTATACCACGTATGAGCCACTGTATTCAGTCTTAGCATTGATAACTTCTGTGTGAACATATTTCATACAGAAAAAACATTTCACAGGTTAACTGTTTATACTTCTGCCTCTGACAATTTATTTTAAAAGCTGCTAATGAAACTTATTTCTGCACATACTGTTTTCACTGCAGACATTGCTCAGGAAGGTCTCCAGTATTACAGTTTCTGACCATTTCCCTTTTCATGCCATTAGCTACATAGTAACAATTAAAATGCAAATGGTTTACAATTAGTGGTGTCTTGAGGTGCATTAAGTATCTATGAAGCAGTATGATCTTCAGTATAGACCAACAGAAAGAAATAAAACTATAAATAAATCCAGGTTCCATTTTAATAAAAGTTAATACAAAAAAAAAAGCACCCTTCCTTCACTGTTAAAATACTTCAATTTATTCTAATGGCAATATGTGGTAAAACCATGGCAACAAAAAAATCTCAAGAGATAAATCATAAAATATCAGACTACCTTCATCTAAAATTAAGATGAAGAAAAATTAGGAGACTGCATGTAATCATAGGAGTTTGCTACATCTTTACAGCACAACTAGCAGACTATTTAAGGGAACTGTGCTGTCAACAATTTAAATTTGCCTGTACTCCCACAGATCTCCTAAGACTGACAAATATGTAGACCTAGGATTTGCTCTTTCTTCTGTTTTCCTTCTTTGAAGACAAAATAGTTATATGTGAACACACCTGTATGTGTACTTTGAGCAAGGCTGAAATTTCCTCAGTGAGATAATCAAAGATGTCATTTCTCTGGCAAAAGCTGCCTTTCACCTTAACTTGGTTTATGTGCTAATGCCAGAACATTTCTCACCTAACCATCCACTGACACCTTTCAATCATGTGCACTGCCCACTCTTTTCACCTCTCCAAATGACAGTCATTCTTCAACCTGACCCAGCAATCTTACTGTGCAAGAGCAGAAGATTTTAGTGCATGAAATACATCTTCCTTCAAATTCACTTTGCATCTCATTTGTTGCTGCCATCTATGATATAGTGACTAATGTTAGTTCCTCACTAAATAAAGCTTTTCAAAATGGAGGATATAAAAGGGTCTTTCTATAGTGAACATGATAGATATTTCTGAACTTGGTCTAAGCAAGCCAGCCTCCTCGGCTAATTTGACAAAGGAGGAGTCTCCATTTTCAGCCTTCAGTCACACTTAACATACAGAAGTCCATTTATTGCTATGCTTCACCATCACCTTAAAAACCAGACTTCAGATACACTAATAGCTCTTACTATTTGAATGAAAGTAAATACAAGTGTATTTGCAAGACTAGACAGACCATTGTTTTCATTTAGTCTATTCTGTTGTTTTTTTCAAAGAACATGAAGGTTATTTCAATTTTTCACAAGGCTTTATTATCAAATTTTACTCATCATTCAAACCACACAAATATCCCTGACTGCTATGACAGTGTCTCTCTTGTGTTGGCTCTGCTAAACCTTGTTAATTTCACTTGCTTTGTATTTGAGTAAAAACTCTTGACTTTTTTTTATTCGTACATTGGCTCCCTTGTTCTGAATACAGGCTGAAAGCTGAATTATTTTCTCATTGATTTGGAATAAGTTAGGCTGGGTTGGGTTTTTTGTTCTGTTGTTTCGTATTCACTGAGCTTCGACCAAGACACCGACTACCTCAGATTTGTATTGTGTTCCTACAGCATTCTCATCAGCAAGGTATCACAGTATTATGAGACTGACACATGAAAAGGGATCACATACAATTACTGTCCACTTGATTTTTTTTTTTTTTTAAATCAGTTTCACTGGCACTTCTCTTTGAAATGGTTTTAAAAGGAGCACTTCCATACTGCCAGGCAGTGTGATGAAATTTAAGGTATAAGTTGCAAAGTGTTAAAAAACATCAGGGGATATATGTTTTATAGTATAGCTACCACTGTGACTTAGGTACTTCAAAGAGCAAATGGTGAAAGATTGTACATGATATCTGTCACAAACATCACCTTGAAATAACAAGACTCGCAGCACTTTCTGAAAGTCCCCATATACAAGTGATGCTGGATTCCCTTTGTTAGCAGAAGGGATCTTATGCTTCTGAGGGTCCTTGGCTGTGTGTATCTCCTTTTGCTTTCTCTTGGACCTCTTGGCATTAATAGTGGAAGTGCCTCAGCTAAGGTATTGTATTTGTATTTTTGAAATACAAAATCAGAAGGACAGTAATGCCAAATAATTTAATTTAAAATGTGAACTTTCAGGCAGACGGCCCTGTGTCCTGGTTCAAGCCAGGACAGGGTTAATTTTTGCAGTAGCCAGGACCTGTAGGTTATTCTATACTACCTGATGCCATGCACAGGGGCAGGAGGAAGGGGTCTCTTCCAGTCAGGTAGTGGGGAGTGAGTGCTAAAGGGTGGTGTTGTGTCTGCATGATGAGCACATGTGAATCTTTCGCCTCTCTTGTACACTCTGTTATTAATATTGTTGCTGTTACTGTTCATTTATTATCTCATTGCTGCTTCCAGTAAATTGTTCTTATCTCAACCCCTGATCCTTGCCTTTTGTACTTCCAGTTCTCCTCTCTAGCCTTCTGCAGGGATGAGGGGAAGAGAGGGCAGGGGAGTGAAGGGTGGCTCATGGTTTGTAATGTTTCAGTGGCAACACTAAATTGGGGAATACCATTCCTAATCCATGACACTATGGATTAATAAACTGGATCCGAGCCTACTCCTGGCTTGGTTTTGCCACGCATTTGGCCTGATCATATGACTGATTTCTATGGCACTGCATTCAGAAGTACCTGACTCAAGGAAGCAGCCCACCAGTGAGGACACCATTAAACTTGTTGCTGAAGTGATAAAGAATCTTCATCAGAAAAAGATCTAGTCATTTCATTAACTATAGAATTAGCTCGGGGTTTTTTCACATTCTGTAAGCAAGCACCCCAACTTTGTGGGAACAGTGACTAATGTTTGAAATAGCACTAGAAGACTTAAAGTGGTGTTGATTCCAAATCAATTAGAAGATATATTACTCATGTGTCATAAAATATAATCAGAGAACAGGCAGAGGTAGCATTTACAGAATAAAGTATTTAATTTCTTCCAATACTACCTTAGAGACTACACCTATCTAAGTGATAAAGAAGAGCATCCTCCTTGTGCAAGCGGAGATTGCAGAAGTCTTTGGAGGTGTGTTAAGGTATCATTTCATGACATGGAAAATCACTGTCTATGGAATCTAAGTGTTTCTTATGCTGCTACAGAGTTATAGGCAGATTGGATGAAGGCACAGTGAAATTTTATATGGGAAGTCAGTATAGTTGACAAAATTGGATTTTTATGCTTGAAAAGACAGATCTGATTCCATGCTATTGACTTAGCTGTTTCAGACCAAGAAGCTAGTAAAGATAAGATGGTTGAGTCCGGAAGATACTATTTATAAAATTGCCTGCCTTTAGTTCGTTGGTCCAGTACCAGAATTTGAAAACATTTTGGTTTCTGAAACCTGCCTATTTTAGTACCAGCAAGCACCCCTGAAACAGCCTACTCCCTTCTAGCAACAGGTAATGCACACACCATTAGAGTCAGTGATTAATGCTTTTTGAGATAAGAAAGCTGTAATCCTAAGCTTTCAGAGAGTAAAAAGCATTCATTTCTGTACCTTCTGGGTCTTGAGTTATCTGACCTTAAAAATGTCAAGCTTGCACTGGCCTTTTTAGCCTGTGAGAACTGTTTTGCTTTTGGCCCAAGTCACACACACCTCAGATCATTGCAATGCCCAGTTCCTGAAAACATAGAAACGGACTAGATTAGTAGACTAATGTAGGAAAAATGTGTCTGAACTGCCAGGGCCAAAGCTTTTATCTAGGCTAATGGGGATATATGATATATATTTAGCAACACCCCCCTTCTCTCCTCCCTCCCTCTCCCCTTCCCCCCACACACAATGAAAAATTGGTTCAGTAAATAGCACTTTTTACCTAGTGAGAATGTCTGAATATGCCAGAAGCTGGCTGATAAGTATTTTTTACTGATTGCTACAGCTCGTTACAAAACTGTCATCCTAAGAAGGTTAGAATTTAATGTCCAGAAAACAGTATTGATTAATCTGCAGTGCTACTCCATTTTATAAATGTTACAGGTTAGTCTTGGTGCTTTTCCTACTGTTTTTAAAGTCAGTTTTAATTTTCTATATTGAAATTTCACTAAGTAGTGACGATCATGAAAACAAGTAAGAGCTTGAAGGTCAATGCTAATGCAGCATTAGCAATACTAATACTGTTGCATTCTAGCAGCATCTGTCTCTTCAGGTTCACAGACAACTTATGTGCCAGAAGACCTGTCATCATGAGCAGTGAAACACATGCGGTAAGCGGAGAAAATCTGGGAGAAAAATGCGTTTAGGATGTGCAACTTTTCTAGGATATGTTAGGAAAATTAATCCACAAACACCAGAGGTTTATGTCCAAAAAGGAGGCAGAGGAGTCCTTTTACTTTATTCGAATAAAGGGAGAGGCCATGGGGCAATTCCCTTGAGGTCTCTCAGATTTTTGGAGCATGCAGCCTCTGTTTTATCCCAATTTCACGTCCGCATTTCCCTCTCTCTGTCCCCACTGGCTGAGGTACTTGAGAGGTACAGACTTCCCAGAATGCCTGATACCTAAGATTTCCCTCTAATTTCCTCTCCCTTTAAATTTTTAATTCTTATGGAATTTATTGTTTCTCCCCATTGTTTCTTTCATGTTTCCATATCCAATTTCATTTATTAGCAAACCTACACTTTGTTTGTAAAGGCAAATATATATATATATTTTTTTTCCATTCATCAATCAGTGGAATCCTTCCCACTGTTTCCTTTATCTCTCAGTGCTAGTTTTATCTACCAGCAGACCCACAGCTTGTTTGTAAAGACAAGTCCCTCATTCCCGTCAGATATAATGTGGCAGTCGTTGAGACTGCTGTGGTTAATCCCTTCAGGCGGTAGAAATGTAACAGAAAAACGCGGGTCGGGGGGGACCCCTAGGGGTCACCTGGGCAAACCTCCCTCCTAGAGAAGGACAAACAGATCACATTCGGGACCAGCTGCTTCAGTATTTTGAGAGCCGGAACATCGGCAAGGAACTTGTTTGCAAGTGACGTGTTTTATCTAGCGTAACTCTTCAAGAATCGATGGTTTTGGAAATCTGTCATGTGTATTCTATACACCTTAATTCATGGTAACTCGGGGTTATTCCAGGGCCATATATGCAGGAGGTAGCAAAGAAGAAGGGAACAGACATGGCCTCCAGGCTTATTTATTTTTGCTACAAATGTTAGGTTCCTCCAGAACAGGATGGAAAACCAGTTATGAATAGAAACTACTAGCATAGGGGAGAAAGGACATAAGTGTGGCAACGTATTAAAAACAAAGGAAGGGATTTTGGTAGCAGTTATCTAAAGAATAAATTACTTGTGTTTCCTTCACGTCTTCATTCTTTTCAACATTTTTTTCCATATTCATTTTCGAAGTCTTCATTTGGAGAATATTGTGGCATTTTGGCATTGGGCATTAAAAAATGCAGGTGTGCAATACAGAGTGACTGAACTATATCATAACAGGAGAATAAGTATTGTTACCAAGAACCAAAAAGTCTATCCACCAGAAGGGAGAAAACAGAATTTAAATCCAAACTAACACCAAGTTATCATAGTAATTAGTTAGAAGCCTTCATATGTAGATTACTTATGATAGTTTGCAGTGCGGTTTGCCTTTACACAGATGTTGAACACATTCCCTGAAGAGATAAATTAACAATACTGTCAAAATGTACCAATTTAGGTTGCCAATACTACAATTTCTCATCAGTTGTTAGGCTTTTTAAAGCCCCCTGGCCTTTTTAGAAATGAAAAACTGATTAGGTATCAATCTGTAAAAAAGAAAAGGCTTATTTCTTCTGAGAGTTTGTTTAAATACTATAAAATGCAAGACACTATCTTGAGGAATTTAGGATTTTGTTTGCATGTATGGAATGATTGAGGCAGTTAAGTACAAGGACCAGGAGCTTGGAAAAGATATGAGAGAATTCCCAGCCGGGCTATAGATGCAAAGCTAAGGTCCAATGCTGCGTTTGTGCACGTGAACACGGGAGTATTTTGGGAAAAGCGGCACTGCCAAGCCCTTTCCAGCACGGCAGTAAGCCGCCCTGCAGGCTGCGTGCACAGTTTGGTGAGGTGCGCTGCACCTCGGCCTTGGCAGCTTCCCCCCGGTGCGGAGGACGCCCGGGCCCGCTGGCAGCAGCGGGGCGGATGCGGTGCCTTGGCACACCCACCCTCACACCTCCCTCTCGGCGGCGGCAGCCTCCTCCTCTCGGGGCCACCGAGGCCAGGGAAGGTGAGACGGACACGTCGGTGCCCTGCAGGGCCGCCTCCGCGCCGAGCTGCCCAGGCACCGGCAGCCGGCCCGGAGAGCGCCGGGCGTGCCACCGGCGAGGGGCCGGGGCCGCGCTCGGCCGCGCCGGGAGCCGGCGATCTGCGCCACCCC